>MU005586.1:361636-455861 GCA_010405425.1 Lentithecium fluviatile CBS 122367
GACCTCCCCACTCGTTCTGCAGCGAGCAAATCGCAGTCGCATATCATTTTGGTGGCTGCGTGACATATTTTCTGCTTTCGTCACCCCTCTACGCTATGCACAGCCACGGTGATCACCCCCGATCTCCGTGATCGTACCCCGCTCCACAAGCAAGAACCGATATGAGGATGGCTATATGTATGAAGCCGGGCTGTGACAGCTATTGATCTCGGTTTCGTTTTTCTCTGTCCGTCTTAACAATTTTTTCTTTCTCTTTGCCCCTTCGATACCCCATGCCACGCGCCTGAAACCTGGGCGGCTACAGGCTTGTGACGGCGAGCAGCGTACGGTAGGTAGTGCAGCCTCGTTGAAGCCTTATCGTGCTCGTGTCATTTAAAATCATCAGGTATGCAAAATCCAACTTTGATCATTTTAGGCATCTGGATTGTTCCATGTTCAGAATGACGGATACTAACATGATTACAGAGCATATCAGCCCGTCGCACAGCTAGCCAACAGCAGACGCAACCCTTTCCCATGAATGAAGCGCGATTCGCGACCTAAGTCCGACCGGACGTTTCTGAGACGAGGGTCACGGCCGATATCATTGCAGTGGTGGCAGCCTGCTATCATAGGAGCATCGCGTAGCCTCAGGTATTCCCTCGCTGTGTACAACCAAATCAGTACATGCGCAGATACAAGATAAGATATTTCCCTGTAGCTGTCGGGATTGAAGGCAGCAAATACGTGGGCGTGTATGGCGCGTCGCTACGCGCATCAGGTTGAGCCGCGTAGAGCCCAATTAGGCATGCTCCATAAGTGAGCCAAAAGGACCATTATTTTCGTCCGAACGGGAACCGGTCTAAATACAATAATCAGGATTGGTGTTGTTGGTCCACGCATAAGGGACTAGATTGCACTATAGCAATTGACATACCGAAAGCGCTTGCTTCATTTTGCAGCAGTTGATGGGTTCTTATTGTTGATTACTGTTTCTCTGTATATTCAATTTACTACACTTGTGTCTCCACGCAAAACACAAGCACTCGACAATGTAGGCCATTCGATACGAGGGCGCAGGCTCGGACCAACAGCAAAGTTCCGGGGCAATCACGTGTGCTTTCGGCTTGCGGAGGTCCGGGCATCTCCGCGCTTCGACACCAGCATCCGAACAACAACACGGCTCCCCCGCCTTACCAACAATGCGATGGCCTTGGTCGGGCGACGACAATGACAAGAGGAAGGCCAATCTTTCGGATTGGATCAAAAGCTTTAAATCGACGGACTGGTCGTCTGCCCTCACAGATCCTCGTACCATTGGCCCGTCTATTGTTTTGACAGCTTCGACTGTAGCCGCTGTCCGCTTCTACAAGTCATACCTCCGACGCATTCCCAGTGTGAACCACATCAAGCCTGATTACTTTCGGCGGCGAAGCTTGTTCGGCAAGGTCACCAGTGTTGGCGATGCCGACAATTTCAGGTTGTTCCACACTCCGGGCGGGAGGATAGCTGGATGGGGCTGGCTGCCATGGAAGAGAGTTCCCAGCAAGAAAGAAGGCCTTGCGAACAACACCGTAAGATGTTTGAAGGCTTTTGCTTTGTCAATGCTCACATTCTGTCAGATACACATACGAATAGCTGGCGTCGACGCTCCGGAATTGGCGCACTGGGGGCGAGAGGCGCAGCCGTTTTCGAAAGAAGCGCTTGACTGGCTCACGGGATACATCTACAATCGACGCGTTCGAGTATACCTCTTCCGGCGCGATCAGTACGAGAGGGTAGTAGCTCAGGTTTTCGTGCGGAGATGGCTTCTCAAGAAGGACGTTGGTTTGGAGATGCTGAAGTGTGGCCTGGCATCTGTCTACGAGGCGAAGACTGGGTCTGAGTTCGGGACGTTCGAGCAACGATATCGCGACGCCGAGGCGCAGGCCAAAGAACGGAAGGTCGGCATGTGGACGCAACCCGGACTTCTAGGGAGACTGCGTGGGGAGACGGCAAACAAATTAGAGAGCCCGAGAGAGTACAAATTGCGGCATGCGGCAGCTGATAAGCAGAGGAAGGCATGATGAACACTTCTCTTCCCCGCGCATTGAATACATTCTTGCATGGCGCATTAGACCAGCTTTCTCGAAGGAGATTCCGCCTTTCGGAATCTGTGCTGTTGCGCATTACCGGGCTGCTGATTCGAATGAGCACGTAGACACATCACGTCTTGTCATGCAGATGCGATTGGCACTTGACGAACACCTGCAGCGTGGATGAATTCTGCACTTGGCTTGTGACCGCGCAGAGACCTAGCTACTCGGATTCTAGTGGAATCGCAAGGGTGCCCACCCTGCAATGCAGTTCCATGCACATCGTCATAGTAGGCGCGTTCGAAAAAAAATTCTACCAAACATGTCGGCGCCGGTCATCGGGCTGCGCGGCACGGTGCGTTTTGCGACCATGAAGCATATGATTCGTATGATATGAGTCTACACCAATTCCTGCTACAAATGCTTTGAAGCATTGCCTTTGGTCTCGTCCCCGATCGGATCGGATTCTCTCAACTCCTATAATGCCGCTCTGACCGCCTTCGACGCTTTCTTATCTGACCTGCGCGATCGGCCCGATATTATTGGTCGTCCCCAGAATTATTTGCACCGAGCTTTCCACTCCCCGCCAACAACAAGATAATTTTTGCGACAAGCAGCCCTCAATCTGCTGTGCTGGGCTCGAGCTGCAACGATCTCAGTTGCAATCTTTGCTATAAAAAAATTGCTACTCTCGCGCGCTCCCCGTCTCCATATCTCTCGCGGGCTCTCAATCGAGCTCGAAGCTCCACCGGTGCTCGACTGCCTGCAATGGCTCTCTGCGGGCGTCTGGCACGTCGCGCAACAGCTCTTCCGACCCAGCTCCGCCCAATTGGCCCCTCTGTTACCTCCCGATCTCTTGTTTCCCGCGCTTCGAGGCCTCTGCTGTCTCTCAAGACCGCCCGTGAGTCACCGACCGCATACCGACAGCTCCGAGCCTTCACAAAGGTTTCCGCAACATGGAACCAAACACAAGAAGCGCCTAATGCGCAAGCATACCTGAACAGTGGCGCAATTGCTGGAGCTCGGAATCTGGTGGATGTGAAGAAAGTTCTGGTTATCGGTAGCGGTGGTCTCAGTATCGGCCAGGCGGGAGAGTTTGACTACTCTGGTATGGATATAAATCTGTGACAGATGAAATCGCAGCAGCTGACTCGTATGCAAGGCTCGCAAGCCCTGAAAGCCCTCAAGGAGGCTGGCGTTCGATCTGTGCTCGTCAATCCCAACATTGCTACCATCCAAACCTCGCACGTGCTCGCCGACGAAATCTACTACCTGCCCGTAACGCCCGAATACGTCGAATATGTCATCCAGAAGGAGAAGCCAGACGGCATCTTTCTCAGCTTTGGTGGGCAAACGGCTTTGAACTTGGGTGTGCAGATGAACAAGAAGGGCATCTTCGACAAGTACGGCGTCAAGGTGCTTGGAACGAGCATTAAGACTCTAGAGACGAGTGAAGACCGTGATCTATTCGCGCGCGCCCTAGACGAGATTGACATTCCCATCGCCAAATCGATTGCCGTCGGTTCGATAGACGAAGCTCTTGAGGCGGCTGATAAAATCGGGTATCCCATCATCGTCCGTGCTGCGTACGCCCTTGGTGGTCTCGGGTCCGGCTTTGCGAACAACGCGGAGGAGCTCAGGAACTTGTCCGCTCGATCGCTGACTTTGTCACCCCAGATCTTGGTCGAGAAGTCGCTCAAGGGCTGGAAGGAGGCAGAGTATGAGGTGGTTCGTGATGCTAGCGACAACTGTATCACGGTTTGCAACATGGAGAACTTTGACCCTCTCGGAGTACACACCGGTGACAGCATCGTCGTTTCGCCCAGTCAGACGTTCAGCGACGAGGAATACCACATGCTCCGTTCTGCGTCGATCAAGATTGTTCGACACTTGGGTGTAGTGGGCGAGTGTAACGTCCAGTATGCTCTTCAACCTGATGGCTTGGACTACAGGGTTATCGAGGTCAACGCTCGTCTGTCTCGATCATCTGCTCTGGCCTCAAAGGCTACCGGTTACCCCTTAGCATACACTGCCGCGAAGATCGGTCTTGGCCACACTCTCCCTGAACTACCAAATGCAGTCACCAAGACCACGACCGCCAACTTCGAGCCTAGCTTAGACTACATCGTCACGAAGATGCCCAGATGGGATCTGAGCAAGTTCCAGAACGTGAAGCGGGACATTGGCAGTTCGATGAAGTCAGTTGGTGAAGTCATGGCAATTGGTCGCACTTTCGAAGAATCTTTCCAAAAGGCTTGCCGACAAGTTGATCCAAAGTTCTTGGGCTTCCAAGGTGAGAAGTACGGAGAGAGTCTCGACGAGGAGTTGAAGAATCCTACCGATCGCCGCTGGCTCGCTGTTGGCCATGCCATGTTCAGCGAGGGCTACTCCGTGGACAAGATCCACGATCTGACTAAGATCGACAAGTGGTTCCTGTACAAGCTCCAGAATATTGTGGACTGCACACAAGAGCTTGAGGAAATCGGCAGCCTGTTTGGTCTCAAGAAGGAGATCATCCTGAAGGCCAAGAAGCTTGGTTTCTCGGATAGGCAGATTGCGAAGGCAGTCAACAGCACCGAAGACGAGGTTCGAGCACGCAGGAAGAGCTTCGGAATCAGGCCCTGGGTAAAGAAAATTGATACTTTGGCTGCTGAGTTCCCCGCGGATACGAATTATCTCGTGGGTCTCCCTTTCCGCTTTGGTCATGTCCCTGGCTAACACTCTGGTAGTACACCACATACAACGCCTCCTCTCATGACGTCACCTTCGATGACCATGGTATTATCGTTCTCGGAAGCGGCGTGTACCGCATTGGAAGCTCTGTCGAGTTTGATTGGTGTGCTGTCAATGCTACCCTTTCCCTTGGGAAGCTTGGAAAGAAGACTGTGATGATCAATGTAAGTTAATCAACCTCCCCCATGACGTCCCGCAGGAAGCGTCCAACGGAACAACTCTTTGGACGTATCAGGCCTCGAAGGCTATCAGGATACGTGATCCACCGTTCGACCTGAGATCCCAGCTGTTCTGTCGGCTGCGCCTACATGACGTACTACATGAGGCATGTGCTAACTTCGTGAAAAGTATAACCCAGAGACCTACAGCACCGATTTCGATGTCGCCGACAAGCTCTACTTCGAAGAATTGAGCTACGAGCGTGTCATGGACATTTATGAACTGGAGACCGCGAGCGGTGTCGTCGTCTCTGTCGGTGGCCAGCTACCGCAGAACATTGCGCTCAAGCTCCAGAACTCCGGCAAAGCCAAAGTGCTTGGAACCGATCCTGAGGATATCGACAAGGCCGAAGATCGTCACAAATTCTCTTCCATCCTGGATTCTATTGGCGTGGATCAACCCGCATGGAAGGAGCTCACTTCATACGAAGAAGCCCAGAAGTTCGCAAACGACGTCGGGTACCCTGTGCTCGTCCGCCCCTCATACGTGCTTTCGGGTGCTGCTATGACTGTCATTCGTAGTGAATCTGAGCTTCGAGCAAAACTTACCGCTGCCGCCGATGTCTCTCCTGACCATCCTGTTGTCATCACCCAATACATCGATGGTGCTCAAGAAATCGACTGCGACGCTGTGGCTTCAGGTGGTAAAGTACTCGTCCACGCCATCAGCGAGCATGTCGAAAACGCTGGTGTGCACTCTGGAGACGCAACGCTTGTCCTCCCTCCGGTCAACCTCGACGAGAGGATCAAGGAGCGCGTCAAGGAGATCGCAGACAAGGTTGCCAAGGCATGGAACATCACCGGCCCTTTCAACATGCAAATCATCAAGGAGCACAGTGAAGGTGAGGAGCCTAAGCTCAAGGTCATCGAGTGCAACCTTCGCGCTTCCCGATCCTTCCCCTTCGTCAGCAAGGTCCTCGGTACAAATTTCATCGACGTGGCCACCAAGGCGCTTGTTGGCCGCGAAGTTCCCGAGCCCGTTGATCTAATGGCAGTCGAGAGGGATTACGTCGCGACCAAGGTGCCCCAATTCTCGTGGACCAGGTTGGCTGGTGCCGACCCCTTCCTAGGCGTCGAGATGGCTTCCACCGGCGAGATGGCCTGCTTCGGCAAGGACCTCATCGAAGCCTACTGGGCCTCTATGCAGTCAACTATGAACTTCCGTCTCCCACAGCCCGGCGAGGGTCTCCTGTTCGGCGGCGACGTGGAGTCGGGCTACCTCGTTCAAGTCGCCAAGTACGTTCACCCGCTTGGATACAAGTTCTACGCCGCCAATCAAGAAGTCAAGGATATCCTTGAAAAGAGCACGGAGGGGATCGCGGTCGAGGTCATCGAGTTCCCGAAGGAGGACAAGAGGGCGCTGCGCGAAGTGTTTGAGAAGTACGATATCCGGGGCGTATTCAATCTGGCCACGTACAGGGCTAGTTCCTTGGTCGATGAAGACTACGTGATGAGGAGGAACGCGGTAGATTTCGGTGTGCCGCTGTTCATGGAGCCTAAGGTGAGCTGACCCTTTCCGTGTGCGAGAACCCATGAGGAGCTAACGTGTGAACAGACTGCCGTCCTCTTCGCCCAGTGCATGAGCGAGAAACTGCCCAAGAAAGAGGGTATCCCGAGCGAAGTCAGATCATGGAGCGACTTCGTCGGTGGTCGACCTTTGTAGACGCGGGATGGACGCCAAAGACGAGCCCCAGCAGCTAGAGAGAACAATACCCTATGTGTGGGAGAAGAAGGAAGGAAGCAGGACTATCGTGTTCCCATGTTCGTGTATATAGCGTTTCTATGACTTCTCTTTTCTATTGGAGTTTCGAAACAGCGAGCTACCTTTTCAAAAAGTTTTTTAGGCGCGGTAATTGAATCCTTTGGAATTTTCATGCTGATTCTCTTTGATATAGGTATTGATATGGTTGAAATAATGAATTTGGCGTGTACGCTAGAAGATTGAAAATTGGTGATATTCCTCATCCCCTCCACCGTTTTCATACGCGACATAGCGGCGAGGGCACCCTTCCTTCCAAAGAGCGCTGTGACATATCTGCGATTCGACAACACTTTCAAACCTCTAACTCATATAGCAAGTTCATCCCCACCCCCCTCCTCCTCATCCCATCCCCTCTTCCTCTTCACAGCCGTAAAAGTCCTCTGCTTGACCAGCGTCTTCGGAACCGGTGTAGCCTTGCGTCCACTAATCGCCCACGACTGCTTCACCTTCTTCAGGAACACCGACCGCGCCATTGGCGTCGCCTTTGTCTTTACGCTCGAGGAGTGTAGGGTTGTGGGCTGGGGCGCCGAGTGGGGGGTGTGGAACGTTGGGGTCGCGAGGAGGAAATTTCGTGGTGGCGTGCGGGATTTGCGTTTGATGTAGGGGGTGGCAGGTGCGGGCGCGAGGAGTTCATCGGGTTCGATGGTTGGTGCGATCAGGTCGCTTCGTGGGTTCCCTTGATGGCTCTGTAACGGTCGTCTTATTTTGGACGGCTTTTTGTGGGTATTGATTGATGGTGAGTCTGTGCCAACAGGATCGAGGTCGTCTTCGGAGGCTGAATCGACTTGAAAGTCGATGGGTTTGGTCTTTCTCTTGGGTCTACTGGGAGACGATGTGATTATCGCTGGAGACTTTACGAGAGGTTCAGGTTTGGTCGTAATGTCGCTGATGTCGGGCTCTGTGAAAGTGGGCTTCGCTGTTCCATCGCGATCCCCAGGCGGGTCGGTCTCGATCGAAGGAATTATGGCCTCTGTTGTATCGTGGTCTCCCCCTTGATTGTTTTCCATAAGGTCATCGTCGCCAGCCAGAGACAGCAGGTCTCGTTCATCCTCGTCGAAATGACCGCCGGAAGCAATCAAGTCCTCGATGTGCTCTATAGCGGGGTCTTCCCGCTGCTCAGCTGTATCTTTGGCACCGCCATGCTCGCTTGAACTGGGTGTAGGCAGGTGATGCGAAATAGGAGGTGAGCTCGTTCTCAGAACCGCTGACGCGGGAAACTTGAGTGGACGTTTTTCTTTCATTCTTGAACGTCTTGGGCGAAATTCCTCTTGTGGTTGAATCATTTGCGTATACGTTTCCAAAATGGGGCCTTCGGTGCCACCGACTATAGAAGCTTTGCTCTTCAAGCATTTCGCCCAATGACTATGAAACACATTCAGCGGCCACTCTGACCATTTGGCGCGACTGCTTTTGATTTCAGGCCATGTATTGTTGAAAATTGTTCTCTGCTCGATCATGTAAGAGTCGTCCTCCTCGGTAAATATATATTTGGCAGTGCGGCCACGCCGTTCAGACGCAACGCTGTCCGGATTTTCAACTTGCTCGTCGGAGTTGGAAAGAACCGATATGTCATTCTGGAGAAGCGCTGGTGATGAGCTCTGTCTCTTTTGACGAGCTTGTACATAGACGCCCTTCGCGACAAAGCGCCTACATCGTGGGCTGGAAGCTCTGACAGGCAAGGGACTTGATTGGACAGCTATCGATATGTCTGAGCTCTCTGGAGGTAACGGGGCTTGCGACATAGATGTTGCAGGCATCGGTGCTTCCTCAACAACGGCCGCAGAAATCGTCTGCGTGATGGTTGCGTCTTGCTGTTGCTGCCCAAGAGCAACTGAGAACATGTTGGAGAGTATCGGCGTAATAGCTTGCTGGAAAGCGTGCGACATTTGCTCTATGAAGATGCTCCGAGCTAGCTGCCCATCAGGCGTCTGCGGAAACTGTACCAGTTTAGTCCAGTCGACGGCCGGACCCAACGTGTTTGGGATCGGAGCTTGAGTATTTGAGGTATTAGCGGCGCTTGCTGGTGTGTATGGCGGCGGCATGTCCACTTGCGCAGTGGGTGGGCCTGAAGGAGAGGTGTGTACGGGGGGAGCTTCTGTCACCAGAATCGGTTCGTTCTTGGGCGCGTCTCGCTTGCGATTTCTGGGTTCGGGAGACTTGGACGGGGCCAATTCATCTCGGGCGTCTTCTTCTGTGCTTTCTTCGTCATCGTCATTGGTCGCATCATCCGGTCCGTCTCGGATCAGGTCATCTAGAAGCTGTCCGGGTCGTCTCCCTCTTCTTCCCAGCCGTTGCAGGTATTCCCTGTTGAGCCGTCTCATATGTCCTCGGTCTACAACAATCTCGCCAGTTCGCATATCGATCTCATCTGTCATTGCTTCGGGCAGCGCTTCATATTTGGTGAAGATATTCTCGAATTTGCCCTTCAGTTTGGCCCTTTGTTTCTCCTTCGCGGCGATGTAATCGGGATTCGTCTCGTCGACTTCGACGGACTGGAGGATGCGCAGTCGCTTAGCTGGCGGCTCCATGGCGGGCGGCGTGAGGGCTGTATGCGCAATGGGCGGATGGAGAGGAGTCGTGAGGGTGAAAGTGGGCGGGGAGATGATGAGGCACAAGCACGAACGCGATGGCTGGGACGCGCCTTTCAAACCTAGCGCATCCACCGCCACGCGAACCCTTGCTCAATCCAGATCCCTGTTGCGGGAGCCCGTGCCTTGCTGCAGATGATCTGAGAGCTCAAGGGCGTCAAGCAAACATTCCCTCCACCTGAAGAAACGCCCATCTACACTCTCCAAGGGGAGCTCCAAACATGGCGAACGAGAAGAAGCCGCCGGCCCTGTACTGCCAAAAGTGCCGTACACCCATCGATATCGATGCCTCGATCGACCAGCTCAACCCGGCTGCCTTCAAGCTCCTGACAGGTACGTTGATAGATGGGCCTACACCAGAAGTACGCTCATCGCCCTCTCCAGACAGCACAGTTTCTGGACAGGTGCAGGTCGCAAAGCCCCATCCTCCACGGCAGTCCCGCCCGACGTACCCCTCCTCCCGCCAACAAACCTACGAGACCGCCCTCCAATCCGCCCGTAACCCGACCTTCAAGCGCAGCGTTCCCTCTTCGAGATTCGGAGGCAAGCATGGCGCACAGAATGCTGCCATGTCTTTTGTCGACGTTCGTCTGTCGGAGTCCATGCTGGATCCGCCCTCGCCGCCGGCTTCGCCCTCGCCAGCAATTCGAACACCGGAACGCCAGGTGCCAACAGAAGACCCGCAGTCGAATAGCGCGGAGGTGACGCGACGAGCAAGCGTCACGAAAGCTTTGGGCACGGCAGGAGGAGGGAGCATGGCAGACGGGCTTGAGACAACAAATCGCATGTTCGAGATACTGTCAGCACGCTCAGACATCGACCACCCCGTATGCGTTGAATGCACAGATCTTCTCGTAGAAGGTCTCCAAAAGCGCCTCGCTGTAGCGACCCGCGAGCGCGACGCCTACGTAGACTACCTCCGCCGCGCCAACACCGACGTCCCGAGCGCCGAAGAAATCAAAGCCGCCGAAAGCGCCGTCATACTGGCGCAAAAGAAAGACGTAGTAGCCATAGAAAACCTGGAAAAGCTGGAAAACGAGAAAGCAGAGCTAGACGCCCAACTCACCGCCCTCGAAGCCGATGCCCGCGATCTCGATCTAGAAGAAAACGAGTTCTGGAAGAAGCGCAATGCTTTCTCCTCCACGTTAGCCGCGTTCCAGAACGAGCGCGACGCACTCACAACGAAACATGCCCACGATACTCAAATCCTCACCGCTCTTCAAAGGCGCAGCGTATACAACGACACCTTCAACATCACGCACGACAACCACTTTGCGACAATCAACGGCCTGCGTCTCGGCCGCCTACCGTCACCATACGTCGACTGGCCGGAGATCAACGCCGCATGGGGCCAAACATGTCTCCTCCTCGCCACGCTCGCCGAACGCCTAGGCTACAAATTCCAGGGCTACGAACTCTCGCCCATGGGCTCAACCTCCACCATCATAAAGATAGAAGTCAAGGGCGGGAACTCGACGGCTGATGCACAGCACCAATCAGCCCCACCCACCGTCAACAGACAGCGTCTCGAGCTCTACTCATCCGGCGAGTTCCCGCTGAATTTTGGATTTTTGCACAGGAAGTTTGACACTGCGATGGTGGCTTTTTTAGATTGTTTGCGGCAGTTGGGCGAGTTTGTAGAGAGTCAGGGTATGCATGCGGGAGGGGGGTTGCCTGGTGTGGGGAGTGGTGTTGGGGGGATGAAATTGCCATACGAGATACGAAAGGACCGGATACATGATCAGAGTATCAAGTTGGCGCTGAATAAAGAGGAGGCGTGGACGAAGGCGTGCAAGTACACGCTTACGTGCTGCAAGTTCTTGCTGGCGCATGCGAATAATGTGGAGAGCAATGCGCTGCGGAGAGGACGATAGGCTTGATTGAGGTTAACGGTATTGTTCCATGACGTACATATTTTTAGAGATAGATACCCGCTTTTTACTTGACTGGTCTGGGAACACTTAGGGGACACGGACGGGAGCATTGCAATGGCGTTTGTTTGCTATCTATCATGGCGCGAGCGGAGAGGACCGGTATCGGAAAAGAGGCGTATCTGGCATCTTACACTGTGCAACTTGTGGAAGAAACCACGCTTCACCAACAACCTTATCTCAACCGCATTGTGCTTTATCTCGTTGTGCTCCCATGGAAACATTGGTACACCCGTGATCCGCTACTATTTGCAGCTCTTTGTTTCGATATACTGGACGCTGTTATCGGCATTGCACCTGTCAATCCACTATCGATGGTATGACATTGAATGATCCGTGTTTCAAGTCACTTGGAAAGGCCCTTATCGCAATATGTTCCGCCAGCTGAGGATGGCGCGGAGCTATGGAGACGTCTGTACTCAATATGCAACCATCCGATGTTAATGAGCTGGGGTGTTGGACAGATACTTCGTCCTGCTGATGTGTCGATGTTCGAGGGGTATGTCGATTAGCTACAGTGTGTATAGCGTGTAGCGGAGTGGTGGTAACAGACAGACACGTCGCTCGAGATCGCCGCAACCGTCCGCATCCACATAGACAATACACCCGTAAGATTTTGCTCATCCAACAGGCAAACCCTGCGTTCGAGGGCCGCAAGAGCTCTTGAACGCCCCTTCATTTCGCTTGTCGGGTCCTTTTGTGCAATCAGTGCGCCAGTCTAGATCGTAACCGCCCTGCCAGACCAGAACTACGGTGTGATGTCCGAGGCATGCTCGACGTATGATCCGATCCCGTTTCCAGGCGCAAGGTCTCCGCCACCGACGGACTGCATAAAAGCCGTAGTAGAGTCACAAATTTGTGACTCGTGTCCAAGTCGGCGCGTAACGCTCGTCGCGAAAGTTATCGGTGAGGGCACGGAGCCGACGTGGACCAGTGGTAGGTGGGCGGTGCGAGCTGAAATCTCTGGGTCAAACCAGTAGAGGCGGCTCAAAAAAGTCACGATGGTTGTCGGTGGTGTTGCGGCGCTTTGTTCAGACGCGTGTCGTACCGACGCCCCGTGACCAGCAGACTCAGCCCCCGGTTGGCAGAAGAGCCGCTGGTAAGGCGCGAATACCCGCCGCACCGTCCGTCTTAGCGTCCAAGCTCTTCTCCGCGGTTCCTGTTGTCATCGGGATTTACTACCCGGTAGAGGTAGCTTCGTTCGCGACGCTTGAAGATCTTAAGTGCTAGCGTTGGGAACTCTGGACCGGATTGTCACCCGGCCCCCATTTTGCGGGGTAGTATGTCCTAGTTGATGAAGATCCGGGGAGGATTTTCGATGGTCTTCGGCCACTGCCGTAGGGTTGCTCACTTGGGGGTCTGCTCGTTGGCGGAGCACAAGGGGCTCGAGTGCAGAGAGTCCGCCGTGCTCTTACTCTGATATAAAGGATCATTGCAGTCACACATGACGTCTAGTCAACCAGCCACGGTCATTGTGAACCTCTCCGGAGATGTCCTCCCTGTGTAACGGTAGTCGGAACACGGTGGACGGCCCGGGGTAGGATCCAGCTGTTCCCCTGATCAGTATTATCAAATGGGAATGTACAGAGCAGGGAAGAAGCTATGCGGCGTAGTCTGCTTGCGTCAGGGCTAAAATAGCTCCCGCCATGGACGCCACTATGGCAGAGATGCAGCGATGCATAGTGCACTGGGCGGGGAAGGGGTTTTAAAACGTAACAAGATTCCAGGAATCGACAACCACGAGGAAGGGCCCGAGTTGATCTTACACACACACTGGGAATGCACGTCAGGTCGGACAGGTGCAAACAAGAGCAATTAGTCGTCAGGCGCAGCGGAAGGGCGATGAGGCAATGGTGTGAGCTCCTGGACGTCGAGTGGCGGACATGGCAAAGCAGCGCAGACATGGGAAATCAAGATTCGTCTCTCCAAACACGAAATGATCCCGTGAACGGCCCTGGATAATACGCTCGGACGCTCGATCGTGTCTGACACGATGCTGTCCGAGACTGACGTGAAGGCGTGAGACGTGCTGCGGATGGCGACAACCTCAGACGGGGCTTGCGATCCACTCTCGAGCGAGGCAGACAGGATGCGGATGCTAAGGGCGTCCAAAGTGGCGGGAGCAATATCGAACGCCGCGACTCGGTCGTGCACGAGCGCCGAGCTGGCAAGCGTCCGCACAGGCTGTTGGTGGTTGCGGTGGTGATGGAGCGGAGGTTGAGGATGATGCCAGCACCAGCAGCACGTCGCTAAACGACGACGCGGTCGCGCAATGCCAGAGCACAGCGGCACGAGCGAAAAGCTCGCACGCAGAGTCGCCAATGCAGCACTGTCAGCACGCTGCAAATCGAATGGATGGATTCCGTTATGTCAAGAAAAATCCGTCGAAGCAAGCTATGACTAAAATCAAGGCCATGTGATGAACTCACACTGAAGATTCTGATTCTTTGGGGCGCGTTGCCAAGCCTCGCCATTCCCATTCCCCAGAAAGCCGACCCCGGTGATGTAAGTGCGACTCACGCTGCCAAACGCAAGAACGACCACGCCTCGCCGTCGCGAAGGCTCACGCGCTGCCAACGCTCTGGCGCATTAATTGGGACACATGGTGTCATCCACTCGTCCACAATGCCCCTGCGCGTCTCCACTCCCGGCCTGCTGGTGCCGCTTGGTGCAGCCGCCTGGACGAGGTGAGCTGCTGTCGTTGACTAACACGGTACCACGATCTCTTTGTCTAATAAAATTCTGCCTCGACCGTGGATGTGAAAGCTCTATATAAGGCGTGACCCGCCGCTTGCTTCCAGACTTTGCCTCACCGAACTCACCTAATACTCGACTTACCTGCACAGCTCAGCAGCCCAAACCATACACAGTCTCATACAGACCACGACCACACCTTACCGCCTCCGAACATTCAATGAGACTCAACGACGTCCCATACGAAATCCTATCCAAGATCCTAGAGGAGACAGCCAAAGCCAATGCCCGCGATGGCCCGTCGTACACCTTCGGCCTGTCCCAGCCGCCGATGCCCTACCAGAAGGCGACCCTCCAGCGCTATGTGCGGGGCCCCGTGCCGCCGGAGATGCTGAAGTGGGATGCCACGTCTGCGATCCGTCTGGTGTGCTGGAAGTGGCATGAGTGGGCCTTGGAGTATGCCATCAAGGACGTCTACATCCGCCGGTGGAAGGGTGGAGAGGTGGGTGCGCTTCCTTGGACCTGATCGACCATTGTACTAACATGTCCGCAGCGATGGGCCGATCTCTCCGTCCGCCGTGAGAGCTACAGCCTGTACGAGCTTATCGACAAGCCCACTGGTACCGCCGTCTATCGCGACCCGTTCGCCTCGCTGAAGCAAACCGTCACCACCTTCAATCGCTTCCCAAGCGTCGCTGCTAAGATCAGGCGGATGTGGTTCCATGGCTTTTACACGGCCGAGACCGACCGCATGGTGTTTGATGCCCTCAAGAACTGCACCAACCTGACGTCCTTGTCCCTGCCGTGGACCACTATTCGCCACATGGATGCCCAGTCATGGCGGCACCTGCTTCTCGGCAACGGAAAGCCGCTCGAGTCCCTGGAGCTTCTCGCTGTCGATCCCACGTCGCAACAGGCCGCCGAGAAAGACAACCAGATCGATCTGGAGCCGCTTCAGTCCGTCAACTTTAGCATGCTCCGACGGTTGAAGTTCTTTGGTGACACCACCTTTATGCCAGTCACCGACCGCGACTTGTTCGCCATTGCGCGTACGGCGACGCGGCTGGAAGAGTTCCACCTGACCTGCATCTCCACGGTCACCATCGACGGCGTCATGGCGATTGTCCGATCCTCGCGCTCCACCCTCCGGGTCCTCGAGCATAGCCCGCGGTCACAGGACGGCTTCTGGCATCCTCACCCCGGATCCCCGTCCGACTCGGAGCACCTTTGCGAACTCTTCCGAAGCTGCCCGAAGCTCGAGACGCTTTCCATCTCTCTTCCTTCTGTGTGCGCGGACCTCTTTTCCAACCGAGACGTCAAGTTCGCTGGCGACTTGCAGGTGCGCGCTTTGCATCTCTGCGGGCACGAGCACGGTCGCTCGACCCACGCAGCCACCGACGCACTCGGAAAGCTGCTCGAGGAGGCTCGCAACCTTGCCACCCTCAAGGCCAGCAGCGTCATCCCTCGCGAATTGCATATTGAACTCTTCTTCGCAGACTGTATTTTTGAGCCAAACGTGAAGCTGGTGCATGGCGACTTCTCTCCTCTAGCAGAGGTGTCCGAGGATGAAGCTTGGCCGGCTTCTTTGGGTTCTTCTGGCAAAGGCCCATATGGTTCCACTGGGCTTTATGAGAAAGAGGAGGAAGGACCATTCCAGAGCATGGACGAAGACGACTTTCTCACCGGCGTCCGACGAAAGTTCCTTTCCATTTCTACCTAATCATTGGACGATCAACGAGTAACGGCTGTCTTATAATATCCAGCGCCCTTTTTTCCCGAATTTACTTACGATCACGAGCATTCGCATCGGCGACGGAGCCTGGAGTTGGACTACCCAGGCAAGAGCCGCCACAATTGACTGGTGAGCCTACCAAAAAAGTGATTTTCTTGAGCGACATTTTGCATTGGAATATGAGATTGCGAATAGCTCTCAATAGGCGTTTGCGTTCGCTTGACCGATCGGCATATAGTCATTCGATGGTTATCGAAAAGGCACGTAGTTCGAATGTATATCAATCTGGAACCTCAGCTTTCATTCAGCGTGAAATTTTATCAGTGACGATAAAGCAAGTTTCGATGGTGTAGAATGATCTGCCCCGCACACCCCGCTTTCCCCAAGAAGGACAAGCCCAGGCACAGAACACGAGCTCCAGTACTCTAGAGCTGCTTACACACACCTCAAAAGCACTTGCCAACTCTCGCTGCTTCGGCCTCTCCCGAACCTTCGCAGCGCCGAAGCTTATCCAATGCTGTCCAATTACTCCCTCACGTATCCGCTTAATAACCGAAGCGCGGAACAAAGATGCATCTGCTTCCGGTGAGGGCTACAAAGCGCAAGAGGGGCTTTACAAGCATTACCAATGGTGAGCTAATCCAACGGCGCTAGCGGGGTGGAGCTGCGGCTGCAGCAGCTGTCTGGTTCCGAGCGCCTATACTCGATTCAGATGCATGATGAAGGCACAGTAGCTTTGCCGATGGCTCGGATGAGCTGATCGGACCAATTGATGCGATGGATTTGCTTGCGGGACCTGGTCTGGATTGCGAATTCCTTGGGACGAGGAGGGTGTGCTAGTGGGTATATAGGGTTTGGATGCCCTCTTCCGGTCTTGCTTTCTTTCAAATCTACAGATCAATTGAGCTCCCTTTCTTCTACACTTCTAGACCCTCGAAGTTCTATTATCGCAAACATGGCTCCCAAGATCGCTATCGTTTACTACTCGATGTACGGCCACATCAAGCAGCTGGTAGGTATTCACAAGCTCCATTGGAAGCTTTATTTCGGTATCCCAGACAGCTACTAACCGCAAGCAACAGGCCGAAGCTGAGAAGAAGGGCGCCGAGGAGGCCGGCGCTACCGTAAAGCTCTTCCAGTATGTTACCGCCCGTCCATCCAAGAAGAACCTCGGTCGTAACACTCTGCTCTCCACTTCTCCCCACTAACCCATCTCAGAGTCGAAGAAACCCTCCCCAGCGAGGTCCTCTCTAAGATGTACGCACCTCCCAAACCCACCGACGTCGAAACCATCACCGATCCCACCGTCCTTGAAGAATACGACGGCTTCCTCTTCGGCATCCCTACCCGTTACGGCAACTTTCCCGCCCAGTGGAAGACCTTTCTCGACAAGACGGGCAAGCAGTGGGCGTCTGGTGGTTTCTACGGCAAGTACGCCGGTCTCTTTGTGTCGACCGCCGGTCTAGGCGGAGGCCAAGAGAGCACGGCTATCGCTGCCATGTCGACTCTTGCGCATCACGGCATTATCTACGTGCCCTTCGGATACGCTAAGGCATTTGCGCAGCTCACGGATCTGACGGAGGTCCATGGTGGGTCGCCCTGGGGCGCGGGCACTTTTGCGAGCTCGGACGGGTCGAGGCAGCCGAGCGCGAAAGAGCTTGAGATTGCTACTATCCAGGGCAAGAGCTTCGCTGAGACGTTGGCGAAGGTTAACTTCGCATGACTAGCCAAGGGGAAAGAGGAGCCGGCCTCTGTTCCTGCTGCGGTGAAGATTGCAGAGAATGGGCAGAGGCCGTCAGCTGGCGTGCAGGAGACAGACAAGAAGGACAAAGAGGGTCCGTGCGGATTGCCTTCGAAGTGCAATATCCTATGAGTGATCGAGCGAACTTAGATATTAACGAATAAATTGAATTGTCAACTTCAATCTTCGCTCGTGAGATATGAGGGGTTATGTCATTCCCCGCGGCGCCCCCCTAGGCCACCCAGCAGCCTCCTCGTTCCACGCCTTAACTATATTCCAGTCCCGGTTCTGCTTCGCGCTCTTGGTGGGATCATAGCATGTACAAGTCGGAGAGAAGGAAGCGCACTGCGTGCCATCAACATCTTCTACGTTGATGGCTTATCATTCAGACTAGCGCGTACTTACATTCCCCTTCAATCTCGACTCCAAAGCTACCGCATCAATTTTCTCCAAGGCAGCCCTGTAGACATGTCCTGACGAGGACTGAGTGAAGCCAGCATCGCGTAGGATCTTGAGAATGGTTGTATCAGTACGGTCGTTGGGTATCACGGTGTACTGTGCGGCCTCGCCCCGGTAGGCGCGTGAGATGGGGCAGGAGGGGGTATGTGGCATTTTCAGAGGAGGGCTGGATCTGAAGGGGTTGATGGACAGGAGTGCTTTGAGCGGGGTGAATGTTATGGTCTTAGCGTGGCGCTAGTCCGCTATCATCCCGAGGGCTTTGGAATACGAGTGTTAAGATGGAGGCCTGAGGCACTCATTGAGGGCATTCCATTCGGCATGCTATGCCTTTGTAACACCTGGTGGGGCGGTCTGTTACTTGCGACTACTCTTGCGGTATGATATGGTGTGGATTATCAGCCAAGATGTGCTGCGAGGAACAATACCTCTTCTTCGGATGAAGGAAGCAAATGCAGGTGGTATTCGAGCAAACTTTGGCAAGTTTGGTAGATTTTAAAGTCTAACATGAATACGTTTCGAGAGTATCATATGCATACGTAGCGGCCCCAATACTCCAGCCCTTGAGTTTCCAATGCCCCAGACCCGTCAGTGCCCACAACAGAAGTCCCACAATCAGGCGTGTCTCAAAACCTCCATGTTTTGGGTTGGAAGTCTTCCCGGCGAAAAGTGATGCTCATAGCGAAACTCCCTGTCTTCCTGCTCCCCTGTCAGCACCTCGAGCGTCCCTCTGGGTCTCAGAGTCTCCTCAGTACTCATCCGCCCCTCTTCATCCCGCATCCAAACGTCTTCTTGGCTGACTGGCCGATCACCCTCATTGAGCACCACAGCCTCGCGTCTCCTCCGCCGCAAGTCTCTCTCCTCGGGGTCCCTGTTACCGGTATCCCGTGCAGTGCTCGGCCGCATCGATGGTACCAAGCGCGTCGGTATAGAACGAGGCGCAACCTCGCGTGAGCGGAGCGTATCGAAGTCGGAGAGAATATCCAAGGCTAGCTGTGCCCGGTGTTGTGTGTCTGGGTTATCGCTTGTCAAGTCCTTCACAAGCATTTTATATGCTGAAGGATGATGGACGAAGCGCTGGCAGAGAATCTTAGTCGCCGCCTTGCGGATCTCGACGTTGGAGCATGTCGCAAGGGTCTGTAGCGATGAGGTTTTGATGGCATCTTCTTTGTCCGGCAGTGGTATCGTGGGTCGCGGCGGCGGTTTGTGGACTTCGGTGAGCTGGACTATGTTCCGGAGACCGTAGGCTACAGCTTTGGCGGCGACGAAGGTGAAGACGCCTGTGAACATGTCAGTAATGCAGCTTTTTATAGTGATAATGAAGATAGTACCTAGGCCGAGCCAAAGCCAGCGGTCTTCTATCGTGGTGGGCACCATAGAGTTGTTATGGTCATCGTGGACGTTGCATGGGAGTGAGTCTGCAGCACAAGGTCGAGCGTCAGGCTCATGTGAATGATGGAAGACGCGTGGGCTTGCATGTCACGCCGAACGGGGAAGGCGGTGAAGTGGCTGCTAGCGCGACATCTGCGAAATCTTGGCGGGAAATTTCGACGAGCACCATCTCAAGCTTTCGCACTTGCGCCACGAGGCAGTCTTTCTTCGCAGCCTCGAGGTCCAGCCACTCTTCACGGAGTCACTACTGGCCTTTGAATTCCCCGGAAATGCCGCCCTCCCAGCTCAAGCGGCTCAAAGCCTCCCTCCGCGAACAGGGCATCACCGGCCCGCAAAAGTCGAAGAAACAGAAGAAATCGCAAGCCAAAAACGCCGACCAAGCTGCCAAAAAATCAGCTGCCCTAGCCTCCATACGCGAGTCATTCAACCCGTTCGAGTTCAAGCACCTCTCGCGACCGAAGAAGTTTGAATATGTCACAAATCAGCCCCAGACGGCGAAGCGCAAGGTCCTGGGCAGGCCGGGCGTCACAAAGAGTCAGGGAGAGGAGACGAGGAGAAAGACGCTGCTTCCGGAACTGAGCCGGAAGAACAAAGTGGGCGGCATCTTGGATAGACGGATTGGCGAGGATGATCCGACTATGAACATAGAGGACAAGATGATGGCTCGGTTCGAGAGGGAGCAGCAGAGGAAGAGGGGTGGGAATGCATTCGACTTGGAAGACGCGGATGACGAAATTGAACTTACGCATGGTGGGAAGGCGCTAGAATTCGACGAGGACGACCTCGGGCAAGAAGACTATGATGCTGCTAGCGTGAGTGCGTCGAGCGATGGAGGCGAGGACCGGTTCTTGAAGAGAAAGCGACGGAGAGATTCAGAAAGCGAAGAAGCAGAGGATGAAACAACAGAGGATCAACCGGAGAGAAAGAAAAGCAAGGCAGAGGTCATGAAGGAAGTCATCGCAAAGTCAAAGCTCCACAAGTACGAGCGACAGCAACGAAAGGAAGACGACGACGATCTACGAGACGAGCTTGATAAGGATCTGAACGATGTCCTTGCCGCCCTACGAGGACACATGAATAAACCAGCTGCCGCGCCCGAGCTGCCCAAAAACAATGCAAAGCCCGACTTTGGAATCAATCCCGACAGGGCGGCGCTTCTGGCCGGGAAGCCCCGAGAAGCAGCGGATAGGGAGTATGATGCTCGAATGCGGCAAATGCTCTTCGACCAACGCTCGAAACCCACGGAGCGCACCAAGACTGAGGAGGAGAAGGCTAAAGAAGAAGCTGAAAAATTGCAAGCTCTCGAGGAGAAGCGTATGCGTAGGATGAGGGGCGAGCAGACTAGCGATGATGAGGAACCCAAGAAGAAGGGCAACGACGAAGATGAAGATGAAGATATGGAGAGCATTCAAGACGATGCCGCAGAATTCGGTCTAGCAGCACAGCAAGAACAACGGAGTCGAACGGAGGTTATCGAAGATGAAGACGACTTTCTTCTTGAGGACGATCTCATCGCTAGCGACTCGGACGCTGATATGACCTCAGACGACGAGTCTGACGATGGATCGGAAGTGGACGACACAATGGCGGTGGACGACGACGACTTTTTGAAGAGTGTTCTTTCCGAGACACCTAAGCCCAAGGCTGTCAATGGCGTCCTCACCATTGGATCTGAGCCCTCGTCAAAGCTAGCATATACATACGTCTGCCCTCGATCGCACGAAGAGCTCCTGAAAGTGTTCAAAACCGTTGCTGTTGCGGATATACCCACCGTCGTCCAGCGCATTCGCGCGCTTTACCACGCCGGTCTACACACAGAAAACAAGGACAAGCTATCAGACTTCGCATGCGCTCTTATCGATCACATATCCTACCTTTCCAACCAGACACCGCCAGCCCCTCTCAGTGTGATAGAGTCTGTCATCCGACATATACACTCCATGTCGCGTTCATATCCCTCGGCTATTGCCACCCGCTTCCGAGAGCATCTCAAGCAGCTTCAGACATCAAACGATCCCACACCCGGCGATCTGACGATCCTCACAGCCATCGGCTCTATATACCCAACATCCGATCACTTCCACCAAGTCGTCACACCCGCCATCACCCTAATGGCGCGCTGGCTTGGCCTGACAACACCCGCGTCAACTAAAGACGTCGCAACAGGCGCCTACATTGGCGCTCTTTGCCTCCACTACCAACGCCTCTCCAAGCGCTACATCCCAGAACTAATCCGCTACACAACCCTCTGCCTCAAGGCCCCGCACCCCACACCCACCCTCCTAACCGCCCACACCCAAAACATCCTCATAGCCGCTGACCTCTGGTCCAAATCCCCCTCCATGATCGAAATCTTCACGCCCCTCCTCATGCCCCTCAAATCTTCGAACCAAGCCACCGCCCACACCCGCCTATCCATCCTCCTCCAAAATGCGCGTCTGCGCCGCCGCCCGCAGCTGCTGCACTTCCACCGCCCGCTGCCCATCAAATCCAGCATTCCCAAGTTCGAAGAGTCCTTCGATCCGAACAAGCACTACGATCCAGACAAGGAGCGTGCTGAAGCCGCGAAGCTGCGCAAGGAGTATAAGAGGGAGAGGAAGGGCGCGCTCAGGGAGCTCAGGAAGGACGCGAGTTTCATTGCGAGGGAGAAGCTCAAGGAGAAAAAGGAGAAGGATCGCGCGTATGAAGAGAAGCATCGGAGGCTTGTGGCGGAGATTCAGGGCGAGGAGGGGAGGGAGAGGAATGAGTATGAGAAGGAGAAGAGGAAGAGGAGGGGGAGATGAGGGGATTGGAGTGGGCGCCGGTAGTGGTGGAGATGAAATGAAGTTCGGTCTCTTGTTGAGTGCTGATGCAATGACGCTGAATTATTCTACATGTCCCTCTCCCGCTAAGAATCCATTACAATGCAAGACCCTACCTACCCTAACGCCGGCCATCCAGCCAAGCCCAAATCCGTCCCAATGCAAGAGAAAACGCCGGTACCCATCCCTGCCCACCTCACCATCTCCAAATTAGCCAGAAATACCACAAAAACCCCACGAGCACAACCTTGCCCAACCCCACCCTAAACTCCTCCAAAAACAAGCCCAACCCCTTCTTCCTCGCCTTACTCTTCTTCGTACTCACACTGCCCCAGACCTGGACCTGCGCCTGCCGCCTCCTTTCCTGCTCCTCATCCTCCGCAGACCCAAAATACCCCGCATGTTGAACAAGTGGAAATCCGTACTTCGCCTGCTGGTAATGCGGTTGCGTTAATGGAGGGAGTCCATACCCGCCTACAGGTGACACACTACGCGTTCGTGCCTGCGTGGCGCGGACTTGAAGACTGTTGCGATCGGAGGAGGATGACGAGTTTGAGGAATGTGTTGCTGATTCTGCGGGGGGTTGGTGCGATTCCAGAGCGGCTTTTTCATGCTCGGCGGATGTTGCGTTTGTGGTGGGTAGGAGGGGGGATTCGACGGGTGTTTTGATAACGCCGGAGGAAATGAGTGCTGCGCGGGTTGCGAGCAAGAGGAGCGTGAGGCTGAAGAGGGTGGCGTAGCGGATGAAGATGCCTAGTTGGTCTGGCATGAGGCAGAGGTGTGTTTGTACTGTTGCTGATGCGTCGCCTGAAAGTGGCTTTCCGAGGGCATCGACGGGGTTCCACATGCTTAGCATTACGATGCCGGGGTGTCGGACGCCCATGGCCCAGGATATCGATTTGACGGTGATTTCTCGTATGCCGCTGCCAGCTGAGGCATAACCCCGATGCACCACCTCGCAGTAATCGTGGTCGTCGCCTGAAAACGCGTATCGTATATCGCCAACCTTCTCAGCGATGTTGGCCGTGATCTCGGGATTGAGCACGTTCTGGTACTGGTATCCGCCTCTCACGGCGATCGCATTCCGGTCGTCCTTTTCGAGCGGTTCCTGCCCTTTGCCCACCGGTGTCGGCGGCCATTTTTCTCGTAGCGATCCGCAAGGCGTTCCCTGCGCGCGGTACAGTGGAACGTGTGTGAGTAGAATCGTAGGAAACTCTGTGACGTCGTCGTTCGAATGTGGTAGCTCCGCCGTCTTGAGTCCATCCTTCTCAACGATGTTATGCTCAAAGCCCGGATACGGCTTCAATCCCTGCTGTACCCGCAACTCCCTCTGCACCAATCTCCTCTTCTGCGTCTTCGCATTCTCCAAAAAGTCGATCGTCGGCCTCCAAATGTCCTCGACCGTCTGCGGACTCCCCTGCCCCAGCGCGCTCAACGAAACGCTATCGATCGAAACGAATGTGTGGTTTCCAAGAATATCGATCCTGTTCCCGTCTCCAAAATATGCATTGTACCTCTTCCTCACTCCAATCTGAACACCCTTGGCAAAACCAAGATCGTGGTTTCCCGGCAAACTGCTCAAGATCTTGCGACCCGGCTGTCCCGGTCTGGGCTCCGTTCCACCATCGCCCCAATGTTCAAAGAATATACTTCCAAAGCGATTGTACTCGTTGAGCCAGAAATCGTCGCCATAACGTCTATACTGCGCTTCGGGGCTCTTGGTTGTGCGTGTTGACCATTCGCGTCCACCGTCGAAGAGATCGCCGAGGAAGGCAATGCTGTCGGGGTACAGCACCTCTTGTATGCGCGAATACGTGCGGCGGAGATATTGATCGACGTAGCGGATAGTAAGAGGGTTGAGCGGCCACGGGCGGCCAGGATACGTGTGCGGGTCTACGAGCTGGGGGTCCGCGACGAAGACGAGTCTATGCGGGTTTGCGCCGCTTTCCTGTAAACTGTCAGTCCCGGAACCCTCTAACCCCCAAGTGCTCGCAAAAAGCATACCCACTTCTCCCACTTCTCCCACCGACAGTCCTCAACACTATTCCGAATCGCAGACCGCTCGCCTCTATACACAGCAACCAGCCAAACCACACAGAGCACCTTGACCAGACTGATCCAACCCCTCCAATTCCAGCCACTCCCCCTCGCATTATTCCACCTTCTCTCCGCCTCCGGCTTCGCCCTAAAGATAACGAAGGCGCGCGCAACCCCCC
This sequence comes from Lentithecium fluviatile CBS 122367, assembly GCA_010405425.1. NCBI lineage: Eukaryota > Fungi > Ascomycota > Dothideomycetes > Pleosporales > Lentitheciaceae > Lentithecium > Lentithecium fluviatile. Next base: position 385,955 of record MU005586.1, read on the forward strand.
ACGCCTGATGCGCGAGGCTCTCAGGCTCGGAATATGCGCCGAAGGGCATGCCGTAGTCGTCGTAATCCGTCATCGTATGGTGGCGTACAAGAAATACTGCAGGCGCTGCATGTTTGTGGGCGAAAGAAAGCTTGGTGTGGGACCCAGTCACGCGGCAAGAGAGGCTCTGGTAGCGTTAACGTAATTAACGTAACGCGCAAAGGGGTGCGTGTTCAACGGTGCGTGCGGCGGCCGGGGAAGCTCCTCGATGCCGCTAGACAGGGAAGTCGCACGGGAACGCAGGGGCACGCATGCGCACGTGTCTTTGCAATACGAGAGGCGTCCTGAGGTCTTTAAGCTCAACATGTGTGAAATCCTCTCCAAATGCTAGTCTTAGAACAAGCTAGAAATACATGCAAATAGAACGCCTTTTATCCAGACCTAGTACTCCAGCGTCACCTTCTGCCCCTTGACCCTTCCGATGACGATTTCAGGCGCATACTTGGGGATGACCTCGTCGTCGTGCAGCATCTCAAACTCCTCTGACGCATCCTTGCCCATGTGGCTAAAGAGCGCCTGAGGGCCACCCGGGTGCTCGTCTGTCCAGTTGGTCACATCCATGACGATACCCTTCACAGCGATCCAGAGATCGTCCTTCTTGTTGTGCTTCGCGATTTCCTCGAGCGAGAACTCCTTGTCGGGGATTTCGAACTTCGCGGGCTGGTTAGGCTTTGAGACCTTGCCCGGGTCGCTGGAGTCGGAATCGCCCTTCATGACAGGCCCAGCAGACAGCTGCTTCTGCTGGTCGATCGCCGATGATCCCGAAGAGGTTGATGCACTGGCACCCTGGCCGTTGCCCCATTCCACTGACACCTTGCCGGGTTGCGACGGGTCAATGTGCAGAGAGATTTGGCCGAGACGAGTCACAGCGGACCCGCCGGCAGAGTTGAGAGCTTGCTGGAACAGATACTTCGACGCGGACTCGCCCGCTACACGGCCATAGACGACGCAACCAAGCAATGATGAACCACCAAGACGGTTGGCACCATGGACACCACCAGCGAGTTCACCGCAGACGTACAAGCCATCAAACGGCTTGCCGTCCGAGTTCAGACATTGCGCCTGGTCGTTGATCTCGATACCACCCATGGTGAAGTGAAGCACGGGCTCCATGTGTGCAACGTGGAAGGTGTCGCTGATGTCGAAGGGCATGTTGTGGAAGTACTTCTTGCCCCACGTGTCCTTCTTCTCGCCCTTTGCAATGGCGTTGTAGCTCTGGAACTCCTCCTGAAGCTCCTTCTCGCTGACACCAATCTCCTCGGCAAGTTCCTTTCCAGTCATCTTCTTCATCAAGCCACGGCCAGAGTAATGCCTGGTGTGGAAGTCGAGGACGTTGGAGGCCTTGGAGTTGAGAACGAGGCGGATGGGCCATTGGCCCTTCTTCTTCTCTTCCCACATCATGCCGGAAACGTAGTCGCGGTGGCCGAGGTCATCGCAGAAACGCTTGCCTTTGCTGTTAAGAAGAATACCACCTTCACCACGAAGAGCTAGTCAAGTCAGTCTACGCTCGTGTTTCACTCCAGGAATCGCATACCTTCAGCAGCCAAGAACTTCGTCTTAGCTGTAGGATCCTTCGGGTCAACCAGACCGGTAGGGTGAACCTGGACCTTATCCATGTCAATGCCGTTGGCACCAATCTTCATGAGCATCTTGTGTCCATCGCCAGTGGCGTGCGCACCGTTGGTGGTCGACAGATCATAGGTGTCTGGCCTCCACTTCTTCAGCAGCGAATCCGGCGTGAAGTCGGCAGCATATCCACCGGTGGCAAGAATGACCGGGCCCTCCACCGTTGTCTCCTCGCCGTTGAACAAGTATGTGACACCAGTGGCTTTGTTGCCCTCCAGGTTGACGCTGGTCACCTTGGCCTTCTTGATGAGCTGGACGCGCTCCGGCTCGGCCTCGGCGAGCTCCTCAAACCGCTGCATCAGAGCGTATGTGATGGCCATACCGGGGAACTTAGCATCGTGGCCGCGGTGCGTTCGGGGATTGGAGTGACCTCTGCGCATAGTCAGTACAGATAACATGTGGCGTTGGAGACGGAGCATCGTACCCCAATCGTGAAACGAGGGTCAAATCGAGGTTGAATGTGTCCATCAGCCACTCGACGGCAGCGGCAGACTTGTAGGTCAGGACCTTGATCAGATCCGGCCGTGCCTTGTCTCGTGCGGACTTGAGAGTGTCATCGTAGAACTGCTTGACGCTATCCGGAATCTTGTGGTCGACTTGTGTTCTCGTAAGAGCACCATTAATACCCGAGGTAGCCTTAGTAGAGTTGCCTCCCATGAAGTCTACGCATGTCAGCGAGGTGACTCTCGACCGTAGATACACCATCCATCTAGGCCGACAGAACAACTGTTATTGTGCCATCCTTTGCGTGTCCAGCTGCACAATCCACATGATGATATGGGAGGCGGGCCGACTCGGCGCAAGCGGCGTTCCGACGGATCTGAAAGGCCAGTGGAAGGCAGAACTCACTATTCTTGTCGAGCAACACCACATTGCCGCCGGAAAGGTAAATAGTATGAGCAGCGCTCAAGCCGGACACTGTGATTGTCCGTTAGCATCCTGCATCTGGGCATCATCCTGAAGAACAAACTTACAGCCAGCGCCAACAACAATGACCCGCTGAGGCATGATGACTGATGGAACAGGTCTACGAAAGTGCGGAGAAGTGAAAGGGGAGGGTGGAGAATGCGGGAGAAAAAAGGGTGCAGAGTCTAGGTCTTTGTATGTATGTGAGGATGGTGACGGCTTCGACGAAGCAGCTAGTCGATACCTCGGCACAAGGCAGATGCACTAGCGAATCAGCTCCGAGTAATACAAATCGAGCCTTGGAAGCCTGTGAATCACCTCATGCACGCGACGCACCGGACGTCTTATACACCCAGCGCGCAATTGGTACGGCATGTGAAGACCGGATGCTGTCAGGTGAGCACGCTCGGCCGCAGCTGGGGGCGCCGTCAAATGCACAGCCGTGGTCACGGGCGTCGGGGACAGCGCCGAGATCTGGGGCACGATCGTGGGGTGCCCAGCTCTCCAGCTGGCATGTGAATGTGCCATCCGACACCATATTAGACGCCGCCGCCGGCTTTCATATGTTACTGAGCATCAGCGCTCAGATTTCGCCGACTCCTTCACCAAAAGGTATTCCCTTTGAAGCTGTCCAGAAAGATTGTAGAAGTCATGTTCCCGCTTTGGCAAGTTCCTCCGTTCCACGCACTGATCGATAGTCACGGCGTTTGCTCCGAGTCTGCGCCGGCGTACCGACAGCCGCGGGCAAAATTGCCTTTTTGACGAGGTTGAAATGAGGTTGTCATTGAGGGATCGAGACGGCTTGGATGTGTAATCCACATGGACCCTGTGAAGAAGAGAAGGCGTCGCTGCCGTTCTGGCGAACATGGAAGACTCGTGAGGCTCTCAGCTCGTGCTCCAGGAACAGGAAAGCAGTTCGGGCCATCTAGCACCGAGCTCTCCATGTCCTCAAGGTGCCACGGATATTCGAGGAAAGCTCAAAAATTTACCTAGAGGCAGGTCACCGAATCGCAGTGAAGAGAGTGAGAATCCGTGGGGGTCTGCAAATCAGGTGGCAAACGCGGTCTATGGCGGGGATGGTGGAGAAACCATGTCGAGATCTCATGGAACGATTAAGGCCCCGTAACAACAGATACCCAATTCAAATAGTGCCAAAGCTTCGATGTCTGACAGACCGCTATACTGTAGCTCGTGCCCCCAAGATCTCTCAACAGTTTTTCTGTCAATTGACATGCGCTTCTGGATAAAACGATGTATGCCTTCCTCCGATTAAGTTCCTACGTACGTTCGGAGACACGGAAGGGCTTAGACCAGGTGTATGATACAGCCCAACAGCTCTAGGTCATGACTTCGAGCTAACTAGACCAGTCCGTTAGTAGCTCGAGCGGGTTGCTCAAGTCGTGCGGTGTAGAAGTCTTCACATGTGACTATGTTCTAGCATACTAGGTTGACTTCCTTTATAACTCCATCGGCGTACAAAACCACGAGATACCCCAACCGCCTCAAAGCTTCTTTCTCCCTCTCTCCCTTCCATGCAGTCAATCCACATTCTTGCCTAACCACTCCTCCCACTGCTCCCTCGTCCACCCAGAACTAATATCCCCATTCACCACCCCATCAAAAACAACCGTCGGCGTAACATGCACACCCACCAACCGATTCGTCTTGACCTGCACTTTCACATCATTCGTAACCCTATTCCCGGTGTTCAAACTTCCATCCTCTCCCGGCTTGTCCGAAATATGCAACAGCTCGTACACATTGTCCTCATCAACGCCGACGGACCCGGCGATTTTGGCGAGCCGTTTGTAGGTAGCGTTACGTGTTTCATTGACGACGTTGACATCGAAGAAGTCCTTTTGTTGGTCGAAGAGGGCGGCGCTGAATTCGTAAAACTTCTCGGGGCGCACTTTGAGGACTGCGAAGCCGGCTTCGTGGACCAAGGTGCCTGGAAGAGAGCGTTCGGTCAGCAACCAATTAATCTCTATCCATATCTTGAGTAGAGCAAGCCTAGCCTCTAAATCAATTCTCGGGTGAATCGAATGAAGGACAGTTGCGTGAGGAGTGGGAAATGCATGCTGTGGACATACTGCTCGGATGCCACGGCTGTATCTGCTGTCTGAAAATCGTCACGACCCTATCTCCATATTTCTCTAGCAATGTATCGCGGAGCGGTGTCGTATACACCGTCTTAAACATCTTTGCGCTGAAGGGACAGACATAATCGAGATCTACCCGATGAAGCCGTTAACTGGTGTCTTTGTGGAGGCGGAAGCCGCGGAACGTACAGAGCTCGAGTGTGTGCACGGCTTTTGGCTGAATTGAGGAGGAGGTCAGTTTCTGGCCGGCGAATTTGGGGGCGAGAGCCATTGCTGCTGTCGTGTAGTGTAGCGAACGGCGGTTCGCGGAGAAGGGGGCGGGGTGTGTACGAGAGCACAGATGAGATTGAGCGATGCACAGAGAATCGCCTGCTTTATCACTGGACTCAGTGGTTCTGGGAGGGTTCTCGGAGCTTATAAGACGTAAAAGGCACAGACAGGAGCACGCAATGGAAGCTCCAAAGCGCGTGGGTGGGGTAGCTTCCGAAGCAGGCTATCACTGATGACAGCGGGGCACAGTCACATGCAACGCATCTGTCATACATCTTCAGCTGTCATGGAAGCACAAAAAGTGCAACAATTGATCTACAAGTAAGAAGGGGGAAGAATAACTATAGATGAGTCGGGTGTATCAGATAACGCAGCAAGCTTTGTACCCACATGCACCCTCCAAACCGTGCTAGCCCTATGCCTGTACAGAATGCTTATGCCAATAATGAAAACGACATCGCCTGCCAGAAACCATCCAGGCGAAAAGGTGGGCCCTTCTTCGGCTCTTTCAAAACACCCTGTTCCCTAAAGGAATAGACCAAAAACGCCGCATCCCGGATCGTGAACCCCTAGTCCGCCATCTCGACATCCTCTACATCGTCGGCCTCACGAGGCTTCTCCATATCATTCTTGTGGGCGACTTTGCGAGCTTCGACCTCTTCTTGGCTGAGGTCCTTCATCCACGCGTTGTTGCGGACCAACAGCTCGCGGACGCGTTCAGCCCTCGACTCCCTCAAGGCGTCGCGATCCTCTTTCGAAACTGCGGCGCTTCCGGCAGCGGGCTTTGGTTGCGCGAAATACTGAATGCCGCCGGTACCAGAGGGCTCGCTCGCAATGAACTTCATTGTGTACATCGCTGGGCTGATCGAGACTGTGATCTTGTCAAGGTGCCTGATGTGCTCAAAGCGTTCGTCGTCATTCAGGTCTTCGATCTTGGCGAGACGGTTCTTGAGGTAAGGATACCGCAGGCGGGTGTAGTCGAGCTCCTCTGTGGGCTCGACAGCCATGTAGGAGGCAACATATGCTCGCCATCGCTTGACCCTATCAACCTGGTTGAACTCGAACGTAGGGTCGTCCTTCTTGAAGAGACGCACATAGGCCTCTGCCTTGTTCATATCCTGAGTAGCGTTAGAATTAGAGCGAGTCAGAGCAGGCGCTGAGGCACTTACATAGGTGATCCTATAGGTATCGGCATCCTTGGAAAGCTTCTCGACCGCCTTCCGATACGTGAGTTCGCTCTTGTGCGTCGTGGTCGGATTCGCTCGATCTTTCTTAAACAGGTTGTAGATGTCAACGGTCCTGTCTTTGTTGTCGTTGCTGACAACTCCGAGACTGAATCTGACGAGCGAGGTGAGCAGCCTGTCAAAGGAGTACAGCTGCCATCCGACCTGCAAATAATACCGCCGCAAGGTCTCTTCGATCTGTGCCATATCCACCTCACCCGTGATCTGGTCCGTGAACATGTCCAGAACCTGCTTGTAATAGTCTGCAGACTCGGATGTATCCTTGAAAAAGTCTGATGGTAGCTTATCCATCATCTTCAACAGGTGGGCGGGCTTGGGTGCCATAGCGCGTGCCACGGTTATCCGCACATGATCTTCGTTTTCCTTAAGCTTGAGGAGCCTTTCGTAAAGGACAACGAACATGCGGAAGAAGCAATAGATCGATGAATTTGCGTAGAGATTGAACGTACTGCGCCTATATGGTTCTTCATGCTCGAACTCGCGGTCTCTGAAGCTAGTCGGTTGAGCGGCGTATGTGACCCATCCGTCTGGCATGCGTTCGTCTCGTGCGTTCGAGTGTGAGCTGTCACCAGCTGCTTCATCCTCAATAGCTGAAGTGACGCCTGGTGAGCTGTCTCGGCTCACAGAAGCAAGACTGTCTTCTTTGTCCTTGCGCGACCTGCCGCGAGGGTCCAACACATCCCGTCGAAGGTCGCCCTTCTTCAGCTTTTGCGATCGCTGAGACACGTCTTCGTCGGCGCTCGGCGTGTCTTCACCCGAATCGTTGGTGGAAGTGTCGCGAGCAGGAATCTGTACGCCCTGTTCGAACTTCTTTTCCTCGATGCCGAAGAACAGTGGAACAAATTCCTTGATGAACGCGATGACTTTGGAGAAATCGGCGACAGTGTTGGTGTCCGCATAGGCGATTATAAGGCGTGCGACATCCATAAGCACATCTTCGTCTTTGAAAGAATACTTGAACTGGTAGTCCGGCTGAGGAATCTCCTGGATCTCTTGCAGGCGCTTCTGCTCTTCGTAACGAACCTGGATCTCGTTCTGCAGGGACTTCGGCTGGAATTGACGTTTGTCGTTCTGCTTAACGGACAGGCTCTGGTGATCAAGAGACTTCCAGAAGTTCTTCTGGGTCTGGTCGCGCCAAACTTTCTCCCACTCCCGCTGAGCAGCTTTCCAGTCCTCCAACTTGGCTTTAAGGCGGTGCAGCAAAACGGGGACCACGCTCCATGGCATCGCAAAGAGCTCACGAATGACGTCGTTGCCCTTTTCACGGCCGTAGATCTTTCGAATGACCCGTTTGTATATGGTCTCGCTCTGGCCGCCAAGACCAGCCGGAAGCTGGAAGTTCGCCCTATCTTCGGCCCGCATCGTGAGCAGTTGGTTGGCAATCGGCTCAAGCTGCTGAATCGTTCGGCTACATGCCTCGATGTTATAGTCGTAGTCATGACGTTCCTCTTCGATTCGGTGCAGGCCTTCCTCGAACTGGTTTTTGCGGTGAGCAACAAAGCCAGAGTCTTCTGATGCCCAGGTAGGGTGTGACGCCCACTCATCGTTCAAGACAGCTCGACAAAGCTCGTCACGGCCACTGCAGAGACGCTCGCGCTCCCGCTTAGGAAGAAGTCTGTAGCTAGGGCCGAGGCTGCGGCAATTGGAGAGCGACACGCGCGAGTTGACTGTCTTCGGCCGTGTTGTCTGCTGCTCCTCATCTTCGCCAAGAAACTTTCTGAACCACGCGTAGAGTTCCTGGTTGCCACCGATGAATGACTGCGCTCGGTACAGTAGCAAGGTCTTGTCGATCAGATCTTGGGAATAAAGGTTGCACAACTTGAGGAACTCGTTCATTGTATTCTTGTTGCCGATGAATTTTTTGACGCGGTCAAAGAATGCCAGCTCATCTTGGCTCGGGCTGGTAGTTGAGGAAGGAGGCATCGGTTCGGGCTGTGCCGGTGTCAAAGTTGGGGATATCGGAGGACCGTCCGGCACGATCGGCTGTTTTGCATGGTTCGTTTTGGCACGCTTTTGTGGGTTAGCATTTGACTTCGAACTTCGTTTTCTTTTGCCAGGCAACACGATGGTGCTGCGCAGAGATAATTCGTGGATAGGAAAGGAAGATTGCGAGGAAGTTGGCAAGAAGTCGATAGACCTTTCGTCCGCGGAAGCCATTACGACAATTGCGGGGAAGGGGTCGCCAACTGTGAAGTGATAGAGACAGAAGGAGGGAGAATATATAATAAAGAAAATGTAGAATGATTGAGACTGCGAAGGGGAGGCACAAGCTCCGTATACTCCTTAGTAGAAGAAAGAGATATGTGAACGTACCTTGTTACCAGTACCTTGGCCGTATGCGGTGCTACGCACACTCGAAGTTGGAGGCTCTTGGGCCATCTGAGGAGGCAAAGCTGCCGCTGCAGCACCAGCTATTTGACGTTCGCCTCGCTTTCGCTTATTGTCTCGATTTGCTGTCGGAGTCGGCGCAAAGTTGCCCATAGGGGGCAGTCTCGAGGTATCCGCACGGGGGGTTTGCTGATGATTCGGAGTTTGGCCATATGCCGCATCGCCTCGCACATTGCCTATCAACGCTGCTTCTTCGTTGTGCCTTGCAGCTTGCTGGGCACGATGTTGGGCAGCTGATTCGGGCAGGAATTGCTTGAAGTCTTCCAGCAGATCGGGTGCGGCGCTAAACAGTCCCGTCACCTGGGCATAGACATCCTGGATGGGTTTCGATTCTCGCTGATAGGTCTGTAAGATCTCCAGAAACTGCTTGTAGATATCTGGTTGCGAAGCAAACCGGTTCTGATTTCTTTGTCAGTATGACTGGATATAAGTGCGCGAGAACATTACAAACTCACCTTGATCTTATTCACATAGCTGATAGCGTGATTGAACTCGACGGGTCCCCGCTTCTCAGCACTGACACCGCCGGCCTGGGCAGCCTGAGCCACACCGTTAAGGACCTGACCTGGCATTGGTGTGGAAGCATCTACACTGGGTGACAAGATGGAGCGCCCAGCCGCTGCAGATACCGCATTCTGTAGTTGGGATACCCCTCGTTGCTCCTGCTGGTGAACGATGGCTGCTGCTGAAGCAGCAGCATCGGGGTGTGGGCGAGCGACTGCCTCGGGTGAGAGAGGAGCAGGTCCTTGCTGCCCCTGTTGCGGACCGAAGAGTGGCTGTCCAAGGTTGCGATTGTTGGGTGAGAATGCAGCCTCTTGGACCTCGGGAGCCTGAGGAGCTCTCATGTCCCTCAAGTTTTGGGCCCAGCTACGAGTCTGGCCTGGCTCGTAGTAACCCTGGTCATTTTGCGGTGCCGAACTGCCATTGACGGCGGCGCTTCGGGGAGGAGAAAGCGGCCTCGGAGCGGGCATGGTGGACACCATTGTTCCCATCGGAGTAGTGACACGAATCGCATTAGGATCGCCGTTCGTCCCACATTCGATTTTGTAGCCAGGGGGCAAGAAGGTGTTGAACCCTTGAATGAGGTTCGGATTACCCGCGAATAGGGTAGACACCCTTTCAATAACACCTGGAGTGTCAATCGCTCCACTCTTAAAGTCTTTCATAATGTCTAGGAACCTGTTGTACACATCGGGGTGGTCTGCGAACTGAACTTTGACCTGGTCTAGATAGCTAAGTGCATCCTAACTGCAAGTCAGCATCTCACACGATTTAGGTCATCCGAAATGTTACTCACGTTGAGAATAGGTTGCTGGCCCTGGCCGATCGCCATTGCGCCTGGCCCTGGCGGGCCCGCGAAGGGCATTAGCATGGAAGACTGAGGAGGGGGCTGCACCGCATGCTGCATTCTCGGTGTCGTCTCTCCCTGTTGGGTTTGCTGAACCGCAGGCACTCCAAACATTGAGTTTGGAGGTCCAGGTCCAGGTATCGACGGGCCGCTAAGCGGACCAGACTGTCCAAGGAGACCATTGGGGCCGTGGATTGTGCGGGTCGAAGGAGCTACAGCAACAGGCTGGTGAATCTGTATGGGTGCAGAGTGATTCTCATGTGTCGCCTGCTCGTGCTGCTGTCGCTCACGAAGCTCTCGCTCTCGCTGCTCCGCTTCTATTTTGACCCTTTCGTCTTGCTGGTTCGCATACTCTAAGATCTCCCGTTCCCTGTTCTCGCGCTCACGAAGCTCTCGTTCGCGATCTTGGTTCGGCTGGTTTGGCGCTGCGCCGTGTTGCTGTAGGGTCTGCGAAATACCGGGTAACGAGTATGACGGTCCTTGCGGAGCGGTCTGGGCACCCCCCTGTGTAGTGGGTCCAGCCTCTGACGAAGGCGGTCTTTGTGCGGGCAGATGAGGCGACGCTTGTGGGGGCTGGCCAGTCATACCGGGCAGCGCAGGAAGGTTCTGGTTGTGTTGCGGGGCGGGGTTTGACGAGTAAAACGGGGCGCCTAGTATGCTGTTAGGAACGCCGTCACATGAACTGTTCGCAAAAATCTCCATACCAGAAGGTGGTGGCAGTACAGGCCCTGAACCTTGCGCCGGAGACGTTTGAGAGGGCGGTTGTTGCGTCGCATTGGTAGACCTATCACCATGACCAATGTCAGTACACAGCCAGCCAAGAGGAGGTGTGTGGGAGAGCTCAGAAACCGCATTGTCAATCATGGCTAGCATAGCGAGCGGGAGGAGGGATGGCAGCACGCACCCAAATGAGTTCAGTGGCCGCGGGGCTTGTCCTTGGCCCTGATCTATTTGCTGTTGACCTGACGCGGGTGCTGCCGCTTGTGATGGCGGCCAGCCCTCGCGATGCGCTGGATTCATCTCGGCTTTACAGCTATGCGTCGGCTTCAAGGGTGTGGCAGCTGTAGGTAGGACGCGTTCGCGGGTCTTAGGATCGTGTCAAAACGCGCGGGAGCTCATCGAAAGCTTCGTCCAAGAGGCGATGGGCTGTAGGTTGTACGGAGTTGTTCCGGTGCCGGAACGGGGCGAGTCGCAGTCGACAGGAGGGTCCGATCAGCTCGAGCTGGCGCGGTCGTCGGCCTAGCGCAGGATAGAGCTAAGCGACGGGACAAGGAAGCCACAGGCGTATATAGGCGGTATACGCGACTCCAAAAAGGCCGTAGTCGGTGCGATCTTTCGTAGAGTAGTGATGATAGCTGGAGGAGATGGTGAGAGCTCCGAGCAAAACGAGGGTCAACCGGGGCTCGGCGAAATATTGATCCGCCAAGATCGGCAGCCGATCACACGTGACTCCCGCCTTCACGCCGAGCGGAATCTTGCCCGCGCACGCGGCATCCACCACCATTGGAACAATCGGCCAATGTCACATTGCTGTCAAACAGAACGTCTTGCAGCACCGTCATCGGAATTTCTGCCTCAGTGGCCTCAATTACCACCGTTTTATCTGGGTGCGACCGCCAAAAGCAATTTTCTTCGGTGCGCTATGGTATTCTGCTGCATTGCCATCTCTAGAAGCACCCCCAGGCTGTCGTCGCAACATTCATGACGTGTAAGGGCCCATAATTTGCGCTTTTTGTGCGGTAGGGCTTGGAGGCGACTCAACCTCGCAGCCTCAGCATCTCCCTCCAAAGCACGTCACATTACTCCAAGACGTTTTACATGATGTATTGCCGTCCGCTTCAACTACAAAAATCGCACGAGAAATAAACACTCGGCCCACTCTGCGGACGACACCCTACTCCAAACGCCTTGTGGCAAACGCCCTTCCGCCAAAGCCGCGTTTGCCCCGATGCCGACCCGACTTTTAATAAATCCATGTAAACGACTCCTTGACGTCGAAGCTAAGTTTCGCCCTACGAGTAATGTTAGTACGGAGGTCTCGATAAGGGCGATTCAAGGTCAAACGTACCTGATATCCGCACTGCTCGATCCGATGAGCACTTCAAACTCGCCCTCTTCCGCAACCCACATTCCCGACTGGCCCAACGAAGTATCAAAGTACCCAACCGAGTACTTGTCCAGCTTTAAGCTCACGTCCTTCATCTCACCCGGCTGGAACAACACCTTGCTGAAGGCTTGCAGCTCCTTTTCCGGTCGCGGTAGTGTTGACTTGACATCCTTGACGTATGCCTGCACGGTCTCGTGAGCTGCGACCGAGCCGGTATTCGTGATTGGAATGGTGACGGTGATGGCATCGCACTCCGATAGCGTGGTGACGCTCGCGGATGGTGTGCCATAATTGAATGTGGTGTATGTGAGACCGTGGCCGAAGGGGAAGAGAGGCGCGATCTTGGAGCGCTCGTAGTGCCGGTAGCCAATGTAGATACCCTCCCCATACACCGTCTTTAGGTTCTCGCAGGGCCAGTTGTTGTACGAGGGATTGTCTTCGATGCGGACGGGAAAGGTTGTAGGTAGCTTTCCGCTTGGGCTCGCGTTGCCGAGAAGGACATCCGCAAGAGCGTGTCCAGCTTCTTGACCTTGGTACCAAGCCTGTAAGATCGCAGGCGCTCGCTTGGCCCATGGCATCGTAACAGGCGTTCCGGACTGGTTGACCACTATGGTACGCGGGTTGGCCGCAAGGACGGCTTCGATGAGACGGTCTTGAGAGCCATTCTTTGGGAGATCCATGCTCTGCCTGTCGTAGCCTTCTGATTCCCATTCGGCATCGAGACCGACGATAACCACGGCGACATCAGCTTCCTTGGCCACGTCTGCAGCTTCCTGCAAGCGGTCGACTTTGTCCTCTTCTTGGTAGCCGATACGGCAGCCGCCGTAGTCGTGTCGGCGGCCGATAATGGAGACTTTAGACGCTGGTCGGACCTCGTTGGTGCTTTCAACAAGCAGTTCTACCGGCTTGCCTTCCTCGAGGTGGATGGTCTTCAACACATCCTCAGAAGCAGAGAACATAGCTTCGCCCTCATCCGTCCAGTCCCAATTGTCGATGAAGAGCTCGCCATTCAGAAAAAGTCTACCAGGACCAACAGATGCAAAACTGAACATGTGGTTTCCCGTCGACTTCGGCGTCAAGGTGGCCTTGACCTTGAAAGAATAATCCGGAAGCACAACCTTCGGCGCAGAATCCCAAAGCCAAAGATCTGTGCTGATTTTGTGCTGGACAACTGTCGGTTCACCCTTGAACCTATCACCGGTGTAGTACTCTAAGCACACACCGGGTTGACCTTCGGGTGTCGTCACGTACGGAGAGGCAAGTGGGAGCCATTTGGAGCTATCGCACCCTTGTGCAAATGTGATCTCGCCGTCAAACCGGTCCCGGATACCGTCCCATGGGCTGATCTTGTAGTAAGGGTTCAGCCCAGCGCTACCTCCGCCGCTGACGATAGCTCGCTTGACGTTGGGGCCTATCATTGCGATCTTCTTGGCCCCTTTGATGGGCAAAACTTGGTTCTTGTTCTTCAAGAGCGTCAATCCCTCAATGCCGGCTTGGAGGATCAGATTGCGAGTTTCGACGTTGTCGATGGACTGTTCCGCAGGTTCTGGGGAATGGTCATCCAGGCCCTTCGTTCGGTCCACCAGAAAGAGGACGTTGCCTGCAGCCTCCTCTATCTCTGCCCTGGTGATCTCGCCCTTCTCAAGAGCTTCCAGGACTTGGTCCAATTTCCGCCATTTCGTTGGGCCCGGCATCTCGATGTCAACTCCGGACTTGATCGAAGGCGCAGTGGAGTAAGTTCCTGTCCAGTCCGAAATGACGGCTCCGTTCCAGCCCCACTCTCCTCGCAGGATTTCTCTCAATGTGTGCTCGTACTCATCGGCATGCACACCGTTGATGACGTTGTAAGAGCTCATAAGCGCCCATGGCGAAGCCTCGCGGACGGCGATCTCAAATGGCTTGAGGTAGATCTCCCTGAGCGGCCGCTCTGCAATCACTGCATCGTAGGCCTGGCGTTCTGTCTCTTGCTCGTTCCCTACGAAATGCTTGATCGTAGCAGCGACCTTCTTGCTCTGGAGGCCGCGAATGTATGAAGCTGCTAGCTTTCCAGTGAGAAACGGATCTTCGGAATAGGATTCAAAATTACGGCCACCGAGGGGAGAACGGTGCATGCAAACTGTAGGCGCCAAAAGGACGTGGGCCCCACGTGCTTTGCTCTCCTCTCCAAGATGCCGGCCAATCTCTTCCATTAAATCGAGGTTCCACGTTGACGCCATGGAGATACCGCAAGGGAATAAAGCCGCCTGGCAAAATTAGCGATGACGACAAGGTACTTGAGTAAGCAACTTACAGGTGTTCCGTTTGTGAAAAACTCCCCTCTGGCGCCATTGGGTCCGTCTGAAGTCTTGATTGATGGTATTCCTTTGCTAGGAATAGGCATTGATCTCCAGAAGTCTGCTCCTGCCAAAAGTGATATCTAGAAAGGTCAGCTCCGTCGGAGGACAATTTGCACTATCTGCGACCTAAAAATTGGAGACGCGAAATAGAGTTGCGGCACTCTTGCGTGGAATCATCGTGTATCCGGTATCTTAGATGCAAGCCTTCCGACTCTTCTTAGTGCTGAGCGATATGCCACCGGCTAGACTGCTGGAGCCCGGTAGCCGGGAGGCAAAAATCTTTCGCCGATTCCAGTCCTACAGCTCATGAAGCGCGTATAAGACCCTTGGGCAAGGGCTGCGGGAATAAGGTTGCATACGCAATCTAATCTGATGCCCGCTAACACGTGTGCAACCCCACGATGTCAATTTGTATGCGTGAACTCCCCAAAAGAGCAAACGCAGTAAGAACGCACAACGTACCTGCTCCTCTAAGCTCAACTTGGCAGCCAACTCCCTCGCCCTATCATCCGGCTTCTCGAGCCCAAAAACCTTCTTGCCCGTCATGCTGTCGTCGTGGCTCGGTGACTGCTCTTCGGGCGTAGTCGCAGGAGTCAATTCGGGGGTAAGAGGCTGCACCTGGACAACAGGCTCTTTTATATCTCCAGGTTCAATAATGATCGCCTCTGTCGGACTAGAGCTCGCGAGCTCGACACCGCTCATGGTCAATATAAACAATCGGAGTATCTGGACGCTGTTCCGCGATCTCGCCACGCAGCGCAGCGGTGTGGTATCCCCTCAACCAAACTTTGCAAACGCGCAGGGAGAAAGTCCGGGTGGGGGATGGGAGAAAGGAAGATAGGAAGGAGGGAAGGAAGGAAGCACACCAGGCACATGTCCAAAACAATAGCAGTATATTGTCACCTTTTAGTACCCGGGTATGTCTGGACGAGCGTGTATCAAACCACTCATGAAAGCTCGAAGGGCGGAGCCAGATGCTCGAATATCCGGATGTATTGGCAACGAGCCTTGTACCTAGCGACGGATCATTGAGCATGTCGCAGATCGTTTTGCACGCGTGCTATTGGTCGGTGCAACGGCAATGTACCGAAGAATACGCGCTTTGCCGCAGCCCATCTACTGCGAGAGAGCCTCTCAATTGAGGTAATCTAGATCGGCGTGACCTGGTCCGTGATTGTGGCGACAACTTCCGCCATCGATCTCTCTCCACCATAGTTGCCCACCCCCACCACATTCGGACACTCTAGAGGTATGCGGAGCGCAATTGCCGCGAATGCTCAACATCATCCCGTATGCAGATTGATCGCAGTCTAGACGCTCTTGCGCGTCAGTCCAGCACAACGGTACCCCACCCCGCTGCTGATTCGACGGCTGAGAGGAATAATCAGGCGGTGATAGCGGTCCTGAACTGCGAGATGGCGGGGGTCTCGGTTCTGAAGCTATGCGGATTGGGCGGGCCTGTGGGCGAGCTGCAAGCATCTGATGGTCGGATAAATTTTCGAAGAGGAAGAAGTGTTGGCATTGGTGTCGGAGGCACGGGATGCAGGCGGGTCGTGCGGGCCTATGTTCCGATGAAACGGGGCGGAGGACCGTAACGTGATCAGCACATAGGCCGCCAAGTGCGTGGTATTACCAGATAAGTCTAAAGAGCTAACATTAGTTGATCATACTTTGAAGAGGCTCGAAAGAGCATGGAGTGGTACAGGTCTGTGTGTCCAGCCCAAGTTGTCACCCATATCTCCGAAATCACATGTTGTATACCTATCAATCATCATATTTACTAAACAACATCTGCGTCTAACATCCAACAAAACATGTCCTTGCGCGTATCGACCCACCATCGTTACATGATAAACAATCCGCAAGCCGAGTCAACATCCCAGCGGTCGCCAAATGTGATGGAAGACGTAAACGAATATCTAGCTAAATGTGAAAATCTATTGCGCCAATAATACTTCCATCGCTTCATCAAAAAGTAACCCACCACAGCCGAGGTCCATTCCGACTCCTTCGAGTCTTCAGATCTCTCTACGATCCGTGACAGGCAAGAACAAATTTGAGTCCTAATGGTCCTCTCGAGATACAACACCAATCCAACTACAGCACTAGGCCACAATTCTATTGGCACTCTCGCTTGACAAGTACATCCAGACGTTTGTCAAGGCATTGCACCTCCGCACGAGGAACACAACGGCACAAACGGCGCTAGGACTTGCTTGAGCTACAAAGCGCTTACTCACCAGTCATCATCAGCAGCAGCCTTCTTCCCTTGCATCGCTGCCTGTCGCTGCCGCAGCGCGTGCGCCAGGCCATCCGCAATACTTCCACCACTGTCTCTCGCACCAACATCAGAGCTACTCGCCCCGCTACCAGAGTACCCGCTATCTCGTGCCGCCGCGGCCGCGGTTGGCTTTTTGGCTGCTGGACGCTTAGCTGGGGGAGCTGGCGGGGCCCCCTTGCCGCGAACTCCGTTGGCAGCGGGACGTGCCGGCGGAGCTGGCGGAGCTGGCGGAGGAGCTGGTCTATTCACTACCTCTTCAAGATATGCAGAGGGTGCCCATCCCGATGCGGACTTGTCTAATCGGCTTGCAAGCCACCAGCCTGAGAGGTCATTAGATACTTGATTTTGTAAGCAAAATATCGGGGTTCACTGACCGTTGCCCTCTTTCTGGGTTATTAGTATGATCTCGTCCTTTTTAATGCTGAGTTCACCAGCAGATTGCCCGGCGAAGTCGTATAATGCCTTGTAGGTGGGTTCCTTTGGTGTAGGTGCTGCAGCAGGTGGCGGCGGCGGAGGCGGAGGTGGGGCCCGATTCGATGCCGTCGAGGCATTGCGTGCGTGAGTAGTACCATTTGACAAGGTAGCAACGGGGTGTGGCATTGGCTGAGGTACCGCTCTCGGTTGGGATGCGGCAGGAGTAGTCTGTCTAGGTTGTGCAGGATGACTAGCGAGCTTCGATGCCCCCCCACCAGGACCACCCGGACGCAGTAGCTTCCCTTTGGTGATTGGCTTCGCTGCAACCTGTTTGCCCTTAGGCGTTGGCCTAGAGATTGAGTTTGGCGGCTCTCCGGGACCAGTATGTATAGTCCCGCTTTTGTACAGGTCGTCTCTCTGAACCGCTGGATCTTTGACCGCTTTGACCTGCGCAGGTTTTCCCGGCTTTTTGTTGTACTCGATGCTGTCTTACGTTAATCTCAATCAACCACGGGACCATCCAGAAACTTACGCGTCTCCTATCCTGATGTTCAATGACCCACGTAACACCATTGAGAGCTGGGTGAAGAACTCTGTCTTAAAAACACAATTGACCAGAGGATCAGGCTCCTGCGGCGACCCTACGCCAATGGAGAACCAATCATCTTTCAGTGTCGTGCAGCTGATGAACTTTATGGCTCCAACGGGGATGGTCCTTTCGGACTGGATCTGAACTTGCCGATTGACCATCACCTGCTTCACAAGGTAGACATTCCTCTTGGTCAGCACAAGCATACGCGGCTCAGGCTTACTCGAGCGGCCGAGCTTGGACACCAGCATTTCAGCTCTGCATGAGAATGGAACTTCCTCACTGCCCGAAATGCCGATGGCGTTTGCAATGACCTCGCCAGGCCCACCTTTGTTGCCGATACCGAGATAGTCACCCATAAACCTGCGGGAACCAATCAAACTGAACCTCCTCCTCTCTTTTCGGCCTTGGAGGATCTTGTGGCCTTGATCTCGGATCTGAATGAATTCCATTCCGCCGTTCACACGCTTCCAGAATCGCTGTATACGAATAGCGCATTCTGTCCGATAACGCAGATAATTCCTCCATGCACGCTGAATGCGAATGGCCATGTTGTGCCAATAACGATCGCGCATCGTCTCGAGTGCGAACAGCGTTTCCGGTGTTTTGATGAAGACCTTGGTTGTGCCCATCTGGAACTCTTCTGCAGGAATATTGGTATCCTTCAGAATTTGCTTGGCACCGCTTTCATAGGTGCCAGTCCAGGTGTATTCACCAGCGTACGACGCTTTTGGAGATAGAAGGAAGAACCGTTCTACGAATTTGTCGAATGTCTGACGTGAGGCAAAACCAGCGCGCCGGATACGAACGTTCTCTTGCAGACCAAGATACTTGATTTGATGAAGGACGTTTGGCTCATTGTATTCAGTAGCCGACTTGTTCTCGTTTGGTTTGATCGTTCGAATGTAGGAGGGCGTCGCTTTCATGAGTGTTGACACTAGATCATTCGCAGAAGCTTTGATCTTGTCTCCGGCCGTGGGCGGCCGTCTCCTGTTGTCCGTGTCCACTTGGTTGGGGAAAAGCGTATGGACGAACGCATTGGAGCTCTGTCCGAGAAGGAGGAGTAGGTCTTTCAACAATTGGTCCTTGTTCTTGTCAGTCATTCCGTCTACCGCGTACGACACATCTCCAGCATAATGCTTGATGACGAATTGTCCCTGGCGGGGCTGGAAATTGGGATTGGACGAAAGAGCGTTCAACCTTTGAACAAACGTTTGGTCAGCGGCCTTCGGATCGGCATGCGCCGTTGCGCAAGCGTCGTTCAGGGCCGAGAAAACACCTGGTGGTCGCTTCTCCTCAATGAGCTCGCATACGACTTTGTTGTCAAAGTACTTGATGGGCGTCCACTTGATCTGTTCCCTTGCGTACTCTTCTTGCTCGGCCTTGAGTGTCAGCTGGATGAAGATTTGCTGAAGCTTTTCGTTGACGTAGTTGATACACAGCTGTTCAAAGCTGTTTCGCTCGAAAATTTCAAATCCGTAGATATCCAGAATACCAATAGAATAGTCGATCGCGCTTCGTGCCTTCAAGGAGACGTTTACACGTTCAACAATCCAGTCGAACAGATTGAAGTATATGCCCTTTGCGAGTGCGTCTCGTACCGACATCGCTTGGGCGGGGTTCAGAGGGACATCGTACACGGAGCCCCTGCGTGAACCTTTGCTTGTCTCCATAACACGTGAAGTGAGAGCCTTGTTGACATGCGCTGAATCGACTTCCAGCAAGTATGCCGCGAAATCGACGACTGACTGGTCAATGATTGCGGCGTTTCCGGAGTCGTCTTCCTGGAACGTTACGTTCCCTAGCCACAATATAGCCGCCAACATACGGAAGATGTTGTCTTGCTCGCCCTGCGATAGACCGATGACCTTCATCGCATTCAATGTGTCCTTGAACTCAGCGTGGTCGTCGATTCCGGGAACATCGTAGCATTTCGAACGGCTGGTGTAGACATAGGACTGTGGCGTCTGAATGCCAAATAGTTCTAATCGTGTCAGTACATCCCTTGAAGTTTGTCACAAGAACTCTACCTCTATGGTTTTGTGAAGCTGCCTTAGCGAATTGGTAGAATATGTGGAAATTTCGCTCGTTCGTGATCTGCCCTACGACTCTTGACTTCTCAAGGAGGTAGTTGTTGATGTTCGCACCCACCGGCTCGCCCTGCGCATTGAATTGGATCTCGAGGTATTTGCCGAATCGCGACGAGTTGTTATTTCGCAGCGTCTTGGCGTTTCCAAAAGACTCCAGTAGAGGATTGGTAGCCAGCACCATGTCCTTTATTTCCTGAATCGAGGAATTGCTCCCTCCTGACACATTCGCAATATACTGCATTATCCGCTTGGCTGCCTCTGTCTTGCCAGCTCCCGACTCTCCGGAGATGATGACACATTGATTGTCCTTGTATGCGTTCATGTTGTAATATGCGGACTCGGCGATGGCAAAGACGTGCGGGGGAACCTTTCAAAGTCAGTTTGATCCTGCACTGGCATTGATTGCCCAACCTCTAGCCTATTCTTGCCCCGATAGCTATCCAGCACCTGGTCGGTGTATATGCCCACTATTCCGTGTCAGCTGCTGCGCAACCACCTAAATTCTGCCACATACGGTCTCGGAAAGGGTTGACGGACACCAGCACATGTCCGATGTATGTCTGCGACCAGCGTCAGTCCACGTTCTCAGGCACATCAGTGCGGATATACTCGCGCGGGACGGCGCTGAGGGGTGTTGACGCACGTATATCTCCGCATTCTCGAACCGCTTCTTCAGGTTGTCGTTGATAGCCTCGTTGGATATTTTACTGATTAAGGTAAGATCTGAGACACCGACTTCCTTCTTTTTGGTTGTCTCAAAGACAGCCTTCTTCGCAAACTGCGCTTTCTGTCCCCCGCCGGCGGCCTGCTTGGAGCCTCCGCCATCCTTCTTGCGCCCAGCGCGCTTGGTCACCGCCTGTGTTAAGACTCGGTCAGTGTATGCGGTTCTCGGAGAGAGGCGAGGGCGGGGCTACCATGGTTGATACCCGAAGTGCGCCCAGACTCTTGTTCCTGTTGCGGCGGGCGTCTAAGGCAACTGCGGCGGTATCGGATTTAGGGTGTGGTTCGGAGGTCAAAGAACACCAGGAAGGAGTATCCCGCGTGCGGTGGAGGGAGTTCGAGGGTATAAGCGGTCGGGCGGATTATCGAGTGTGTGTGAGGGAAGCTCTGCATCAGATTGAGAAAGAGCCCTGGATCCACGGTCGGAACCCAAGGAAAGAACGACCCGCAACATCAGCCACCGGCACCGCCACCTTTGAGACACGCAAGCTTTCTTGGGCAATCTGCTCGCAACGGTGCCCGATTTTGACCTCCGCCGTTTGCCGCAAGGCTTGGAATAACTTCACAGCGCAGTTCTTACGTGGCGCTTAGTCGTGCACCAGACAAATTCTTGGCGTGTCGCCATCCGCAGTCCCAGCTTATTCCAAATTTTCTACTGCATGCATCGCCCTTAGGATACGATTCAGACTCAGTCGGTTCCAACGGATGCACCTGTGCACCTATACGGAGATTACACGATCATGATTGCCTTTTAGGAGCCAACGCGAGAATACGGGTGGTCTGTTGGACGCGCATTTCTGATTGCAGAGCAAAACGCCAAAGCGGATATGCAACAAGTTCATAAAAGAGCGCTCGAAGGGGAGGCCTGCTGCAACAGTCGTCAAGACCGAAGACGCCATGCCTATGCAAATGCGAACATAACAATATCGCTCAACCAAAACGCCGTCGCTTGCCCAAACGCGCATGTCCCAGCCTCAGAAGACATCTCCACCGAAACGCCCAACACTCGTCCAGTCATGCCTCTTGCGATCCGAGGCTAATTGCGCTCCGGTCCACTCATAATCTTTAAGGTCTCCAAGGCATCCCAAGCCGCCTCCATTGATCCAGTCCTGGACGACCATTTGGATAAATTCGAGCTTCAACCGCAGTGCGTTGCTCTCTGTGAGCTCTTTGTAGCTATCCTCCTTACCAACTGAGCCGTATAGAAGTTGCTGGAGAGATCCGTGTAGGGTCTCACGCGCCTTGACGTACATCCACGGAACGTTCCCGGTTTGCTCGAGCGCAGCTGTGGCTTCGACGGGTAGGCAAACGAATTTGCCGTAGCCAGCGTCGGACGACAATACTAGTTTGGTATGATCCGGAAAATTGAACTAACAGGATCAAGTCAGAGATGATTCAGAATGATTTCAACGATGATGCTTACCTGGAATGAGCCATTGTCGAAACCCCAGACACCGACGTTCCCGAGGCGCTGGTAGAACTTCACAAAGCTGGCCTGTTCGGCATCCTTCTTGGGCCAGTCCTCATCACCCAGCTGCATACACATATACCTTCCAAATTTCTGCCAATACAGCCGAATGTCTTCAAGCCGGCGTTGGTCCGTGATCTGGACGCGAGCTATACCCTTCGTCTTCTTCGGAGCTGCATAGAACTGTATTGGAATTTTCTTGGCATAGTCCTGGTCCTTGGAGAGCTCTTTCAAATGATGAAGTCCGTCGGTGGAGAAGGCAACGGTAACAGGGTGATGTTCCGTGGCTGTTGTCAAACAGCCTACGCTGCCATCGTCGAGGACATATCCAACACCGTACTTCCGGGAGTAGTCCACCCATTTCGAAACGAAGGGCAGCTGTGAGGGCTTATCGCGTCGAGATTGGCACGGTTTCTTCTCCAGAGCGCGAGTAAGATTATCCCGAAACGTAAACAGGTGTGTTAGGACTGTCACAGGGTCTGTGGAGGGAAGCTCGGCGCTCAATGCTCGAATGCGAGGAGCACCCTTGGCCGTGGACGGTTGCGAGGATGCTGCCTGAGGTACTGTCGGTTCAGACTTTTGGGCTGTTCTCGAACTGGTCTTCGCAACCCTTAACGGAGGAACTTCTGGAATGGGTTTGTCCTCCTTTGGTGCATCTCTTGTTAATCGAGTAGTACGCAATGTTGAACGCGTCTCCTTGGGTACGCGCAGTGGAACTGCTGTAGGAGCCGTCGCTGCAGTCACCCGCCCTGGGTTTGAAATCTTGCGAACAGTTCTCATACGTGTTGGTTGTTTATCCACTACCCTCCGTCCCGTTTCGACTTCCTGCACCGGCTCTTTATTTTCTTTCAGCGTTGGCATCAGTTCTTCCTTCCTCCCATACCGGGATGGTCGACCTTTTGTTCGATCATTTCCAGTCGTTGCTAGGAGTGCTTGGCCCTCTGATGACGACTCCTTCTCCTCTGTAATATCGCTCAGACCGCTAGCTCCTTGGAATGGCCAGTGGACACGCTCCGGAAATGGTAGGTATACGATGTCGTTCGCGAATGGTATGCTGGGTTGCTTCCCTGACTCGATCTCCTTTTGGCAATCCTTGGCCACAGTCTTGTTCCGCCGACTGCCGTACGCCCCGAAGGCTTTTCCTGGCTCATACTCGCCCACGGCGGATGCCTTGCACAGTGTCCACCATTCCTCTGTATATCCTCGCTTGATCGTGGCAGCAGAGGGTGGCCGTACCTTTGGCCACTTCGGGACGCGAGATGTGCATGCGCTATCGAGTTGTAGGGGTACGTGTCCGAGCCTGAAAAACGGGTGGGCAACAATCTGGTCTGGCGTAGGTCGTTCGTCTTCGTGTACGAGCAGCAGTGAGACTATATCGCGCAGATCGTCGGTGATGTCGTTCGAGACCTTGGACATATCCGGCCATGTGTACTCGCGGGCTTTTAGCTTTCGATAGATGTCTTCTCTCTTCGCGGCATGGAAAGGTGCTCTGCCCACGGCGAGTGTGTACCTAGTCCCGTAAGTTTTGTTGGCAAACACTAGCGATAGAAGTCCTCACATCATGATGCCCACAGCCCACAGGTCGACCTTTTCATCGTGACCTTTCCCAGTCTTCTCTAGCACCTCAGGCGCCAGGTAGTTTGGTGTGCCGCACATGGTTGTTCGTCGGATCGCCCCATAGTCGTTCTGAGAAACCAACAGCGCCGCCAGCCCAAAGTCGCCCACTTTGATGCTCATATCCCGGTCTAGGAATAGGTTTCCCGTCTTGAGATCGCGATGCACAATGTTTCGTTGATGTAGATACTTGATGGCGCCACATGTTTGGATCATGAATCGCCGAATCTCGGGCATGGTGAAATATTTTCGCTTTTTGATCGCGTCGGCGAGTGAGCCATTCTCGCACAGCTCAAGGACAACGTAGGTACTTTTTACGAAGGAAAAAGCGCGGTAAAACTCGACGATGTTCGGATGGGCTAGCTTTGAATGAATTTGCAGCTCGGTCACAAACTACGACGCGTCAGCATAGTTGGACGCTTCCAAGGACCAACGCTACCTTTTGTGCCAGTTTGGGCGGCTCCATCTTGGATTTGACAATCTTCAAAGCGACGGTCGTGTTGCCGAGATGCTCATGGCCCAGCAGCTTCGCGCGGTGGCAGATGGCGAAGCCGCCCTTGCCCAGCTGTGGTCCCGTCTCATACTGCAGTCCCTCTGGATCGCGCACCACCTCGGGCGGTGCATCGGCGTGGACAGACGGGGCAGACATTGGGTGTGGAAGGCGAGGCTGGGAAGTGGTGATGGACCATGAAGTTCGTGGAGCTATCAACATTGGTAAACATCGGTTGCTAGGGGCTTGTGCAACCAATCAGACGCGGTGGGCCCGGGTGCTTCCGAAGGCAACCGCGGCCCATCACAAACTACATCAGACTTCAGTTCCACTCCGGATCCTTTTATTCACGCTGCACGATGCGACGATAACTCAATTGAGAGCGCACAACACTGAATCGCGGCGATGCATAGCGTACTACCGCCAAATATCAGAAACACCCTTTCCTAGGCCTTCCAACCGGATCTTCCTCGCAACCCTCCTACGTACCTTTCTGGGGCCGCTCGCACGACATGTCTCTTACCCTGAAGATCACTTCACTCTTCGTGAGGACGTTAGCGAAGCCGCTTGCTGTGCGCAGACTCGCTTCTTGATCCTGATCGCAGCTCACGATTTGCAGAGCCGAATCAAGCAAAATGCCCACGAACACGAGAGGTTCCGGAACATATGTGTCCGCTTCGCCCAAAGCCTGCACCGCATTGACATGCGTATGCGCCTCGGTCTCCTCCAGGACCCAGCAGTCATCGACCGGCAGATTGCGAAGGAGGTGAAAGCGGCAGAGGCTGCCCGGAAGAAGTCGCAGATCCCGACGGTCAAGACGGAAGCAGAAACCATTGCGGAAGAGAACATGACGAAACAGGAGCGGGAAGTAGCGAAGAAGAAGATTGAGGCAGCACACAAACCACGTATACGACCGCTCTCGGAGGCCAAGGCCATTGAGATGGGCGCAAACTTCGCAGCGGAGACGTTTATCTTCATCGTCGGCATTGGCGTCATCGTCTTCGAGCAATGGCGACAGCGGAGAAAAGCAAGGGTCCAGCGGGACGACATCCGAGAGGATCTGGAAGAGGTACAGGCTGAGCTGAAGAGTGTCAAGGCTGAGTTGGAGGAACTGAAGGCACGACAACCTGAACCCACCTCGGGGAAGCTGTTGGGGTTCTGGAAATCGAAAAGCGAGGACAAAAAGACCCAAGAGAAAGGATCCGCGGAGGAAAAGCCGCAATCCGAGAAAAGCGCCCTGTCGTCGATGCAAACCTCGTCAACTCCATCAACACCCCCACCTCCGCCTGAAAAGAAGTGAGACGGACAGGCAATATTTCCACCCGTTCCTTTCTCACATTATGTATAAATCCGTTAGTGGCCCTCCCTCTTGTGTTTGTCTTTGGAAAGCATCGTACCAACCCATTCTCCTCTCATGATACCCAGTCCGTTACAGGTCAAAATTACGCACACATGCATTGCCACTTTCTGCTTCCCTGCGTCGTTTGTGAATCAAAATGTATTTACGAAAAGCCATCACGCATGGCAAGCGACTCCCTAGCGTCGCGAACCGGGCGGCGTACTCAACCCCAAAAGTCCTGTCGAAAGGTGGTTGGATGTCGTCCTCAGACGCTCGATGAGAGAAGGCCGCGTCATACGCAGTTCGACAATCTACAACTTCTGAATTCTGGTTGCATTAGACGAGTATTCAGATAGCCATCTTCGTCTAGGATTCGTTGCGGAAGGCGCTGCTAGCCGCTCCTTCCTCCCAACCACCGATCAACTTTGAGCACACCACCTCGATCTCACCTCGCTGAACCAAACCGGCCAACACTCTTCCACGCCCAAACATCAAATAGTCTGCCTCTTTCGCCACCGCTCTACTTTTGCTATCATGCAGTCAGCTCATCGTGATAAACGCCACTGCCTCGGGCACGTCTCTTCACCTTCAAAGCCCACCCCACCCAGCGCAAACGAGATCAAAAGGACGCCCCGCATGGTCGATAGCCTTCGTGAGGAGGCACTGGCACGCCAGATTGTAGGTTTACATCTCAAGAATGATGAGCAGGTGAATTCCGTCCCAACCTCATCTCGCAAGGAGATTGCACAACGACTCACACACCAGCACAGCTCCGCAACCCCTTCGAAACCACCACCGCCATCACTCCCACTAAAAGCCTTCAACACGCCTTCCCCCATCTCGACGGACCCCACGACCACCGCTCCCACCCAATGTCTCGTCCTCAAACATCAGTCCCACCTCGCAACCCAACAACTACCCTCCCACCTGCCAAACAACAAAGCCGCATCCCAAAATCCGCAATCAGCGACATGCTTCCCTACTGCACAAACGGAGCCCCCCTCACGGAAGCCCAAGTCATCGCCTTGAGCGACTTGGCCGGCAGTCTCAAGGAAGTTATGCTGCTTGCGCTGCAGGCGAAGATGGATGAGCGTGTGGCGACGGATTTGGTGAGGGCGGTGGGGCAGGAGGCTGCGGATGGGATTGTGGAATTCTTTAGTGATGAGTTTGAGGTGTGAGATGTGGGGACGCGGCTTTGTGGATGAGCAATAGGGTAAGAAGTGTGCGTGGTGGGTAGGGCTGGCGCTAGGCAGACGGTTCTGGACAACGCTGTCATTGTGGAAGGAGGTATCATATCCTACTTGAGCTTTCGGTTGGTCAAGTACAGCGCACGGGAAGCCGGGGTACTTCACAGCGGCAACCATAATCCAGCCTTTTGGTTCGTTACGGGAAGGGAGCAAGGGCTCACAGTAGATACGAATGGACTACCCGACTTAGCACGAAGCGCAAATGTTGTCACATTTGAGTGAGCATTATTAGTAAGGTACAGGAAGATGAACGAGCCAATGTTGGCATGCAGTACTTAGCAAGCAGGTATCATACTTCATCCGCTTCTCGCCTCGCGCTCATGCGCCAGCATCCCATAACCCCCGAAGCCATCTGCGCGGACAATTACTCTCCCCAAACAACGAAAACACTAGACATGACATAAACGGCCGTCAAAAGTGTACCCAAGCAGTCTTCCCACAACCAAAATCCACGTCATCTGCCCGCTCAATCTAACCCAATAGCCGCCATCGCCGGCCCAACGTTCAAATCAACCCGGATCGTATTACTCTGAATCGCTTCCTCAAAATATGTCAAATGATCTCCGTTCTGGGTGCTGATGCTGCTATTCCCCACGATATCCAGCGGAATGATCTTGTTCGTGTAGGTCGACTTGACAAGCCCGATGACGGTGATTTGCTTGACGGTGCTCTGCATGGAGACGTTGTTGGCGCCAGGGTAGAGGATGAGGTTGGGGAGCAGCGATGTGCCGATGTCGGTGCCATTGACGCTGAGGTTCATGGTTACGTTGCCTAGATCGAGCGTCATGACAGAGGGGTTGGGGATCTGAACCTGCCCGATCATGTTGGAGCCGTCGGCGAGGGGCTTCTTGTCACCGAAGAGGATTTCTAGGTCCGTAATGTTGAGGCCAGCGAGCTTATTGAGGCCTGGAGTTGATTAGTATGATGAGCGGAAGGGGTGGAACATTGTCAGCTGGACTTACCCTTCATGGTGACCTTCTTATTGTAATCGACCGAGATGGCCTGTAGGCCCTTCTGGTGGATCTTGGTCTTTCCGTTCATGTACACGTCGAAGGACTCGCTGCCCATGACGAGCTTGTTGTACTCTTTGAAAGCATCCAGAGAAGCAAACTTGACATCTTGGTCGATAACGATATCCGTCTCGGCCTCGGCCTTGGTCTCCGGAACGTCGACGTAGATGAAGGGCTCCTTTCCTTCGAGTTGCAGGCCCGCCTGGAACCCTTCGATGGTAGGATGGAAGCTGCTGCTGCTCCTGGCTTTACTGGTGATCTTGAGGTGAATGCCATCTGCGCTGGGCGAAGTGACTTCCTGTCCTGTGACTTCCAAGGTCGATGCATCGAGATCGTGCTGTGCTTTCTTGGGAATTGCGACAAAGATAATAGGCAGTACGATGACCAGAATGAGAATGGCGATCACGAGCAGGTCTGTAGTTGGGTCAGATTGAGTTTGGATGCGCCCGAATACGAAGTACGAGAACTTACCACACCACCAGAACTTCCTGCAGTGGTTCTTCAGCCTTCCACCTGCGCCGGGCTTTGGACCGGGAGGATAGAGGGTGTTCATTACACCTCCCTTCTTGGGCTGCAGAGATCCATCGGAGGAGCCATTTGCTACCTCCTTCCTCGTCGGTTCTTCAATCTTGTTGTCCATGTTCGTAAAAAGTGCGCGTTGCGCAATTGGGTATCAAAGAACAAAAAAAAAGGTAAATTCGCTGACGGCAATAAGACAGACCACTCCCCAAGATCAACGATCAGAACGTGTGGAGAAGATGCGGGGAAGCAGCCTTATAACAATGCTAGATTCTGGAGAAAGAGCACATGAACGCTCGTGTCCGACGACAAGAATCTTCAACAAAGCTTGCCCAGGTATGTGGCAGATCACTCGGACAATCGAATGGAAGTCGTGGTGGCGATTGGCCCAGTCGACCTCGCCAACGAATGAGAGACGACGAGCGTAGCTTTTTCGGGAAGCACTCCGAAATGATTGCCACAGATCCTAGAGCAACGGGGCTGCCGAGGTAGGTACACTTCGCAAACACAGGCACATGCTTCTTGTTGGAAGCCCTCCGTGAAGTGGCTGATACTTGTAGCACCATAACATCTCATCGCTCGATGAATGGCTGAGAGCTCGGGGCCTAAATATTCAGCTAAGGGGCTCCAATCTTGGTCCCGGAAGGTCCGACTGGCATCAGAGAGGCAAAGACAGTGACTGGGTGGTATTGCAGATGATTTGAGAGGAGCCAGGTGAGATGATACCCTTGCACCGCGTGGCCAATAGGACATTGAGGTCGTGTCGGTGCACGCTGTCACGAATTCGCTTCTTTGCGGGTCATGGCAATATTTTCGCCAGTTGTTTCCAATCGTGTCGGGGGGTTGAGGGTTGACAGGGATCAAAAGTGTGTCGGCGACTCCTGAGCGGATGGCGAGAGACGTTAGCGCAACTCCCCGGACGTGGCGTCACGGGGCGCGGTGTGACCGGTTAGACTGTGGGGTAGTACGGAGCACAAACAGCGAATGTGGACGGCACATCGGCGGTCATCCTGCATTTGGGCCTTTCACCTTCTATTTCTGCACGCACGCTCTCAGCATCAGTAAATCGATAAATGCGGGTGTTGGCCTTGCAGCGCGCTTCCCTGCACAGCGGCTGCTCCCATGCCTTCACATGAAAATGCAATGCGCCGACCCGCGATGTGCGACCGAGGGTTGATACTGAGTTTCGGAGTGTTGTCTCTGTCTGGGATAGAGTACCACCGGCGGAGTCTCTCTGTTTGTTTACAGGGACAGACGTGGAGCGGTGTTTGGGATCATTCAGTGAAAGGACCTAGTGAAAGAATGTCTAAGGGCGGCCGCAGGTTTGCGAAGGGTCAGACGAGAGTCGTGTGACCCACCGCTTCGTAATGAAAATGTTGGAGACGCCTCCAACTCGATCATGACGCAGGTTGTCGTTCTGCCATTAACAGCCCGCTGAAAATACGGTGAGGATCCTACGGACTATGGAGTACGGAAGCAGGCGTGTCGCTGCTGTGCCGCCGCCTTCAATTCCGTATATTCGTAAATACGAGCATCCATCGTCTCGGTCCGTGCAACACGTATCTTGCCGCGCATCCTGGATCCTGGTAATTTCCGACGAGATGTACTGTTGAGATGAGCTTCAGCAAATAAATCCAGGCGCAGTGGAAAGATTCATTATATTTCAGTATGAAGGTGAGATGAAAAGCTGATAGGTCCGTCGGAGGGAAACGCCTAACGCCAAGGTCTAGCTAAGCTTTTGGCATGCAGGTCGCGTTGACCTCGTCTTCAACCAACGCAATTGATGCTCTTTGTCCAACGCTACCAACTCATCAACATCAGCCATGGCAGATTCCGACAGCGAGGACGATTACATGAAGATGACGTTCGACGATGCGCCAAAGGACCCTCAACACGAAACCTCGCTCCAGCGAGCAGCACGAAAACGCAAGGAAGTACATCTGCCCGGATTATTTTTAACTCTAAGCAAAGCATTAACTATCAACCGTAGGGTGAAGCCCGCTCACGGCAGAAATCGAAAGCTGAGTGCGAAGCGGAAGCAGAATTGGTGCGAGAGGCATCATTGGCGACCGCACTCCCCGAGACCAACAAGGGATTCAAGATGATGGCCAAGTTTGGCTTCAAGCAAGGCGATACCCTAGGGAAATCTGAGACCGCGCAGAAAGAGCCCATTCAAATCGAAATCAAGGAAGGTCGGGCAGGAATAGGTGTTGAGTCGGAGAAGAAACGCAAATACCAAGAAATGTGGGACCAGGCCCGACGGGAGGCCAAGCGAGCCAAAGAAGAGGAGGGCAATTTCTTCGAAGAGCGCCGACAGCAACAGAAGGAGAGGAAGGCTGAGAGAGATCTGGACAATGCACAGCGCACTGCTGAGCGTTTGGCAGAGAAGGAGGCCGAGGCTGAAAATAACGGAGGCGCGAAAGAGCAGCATCTGACGGACATCAATGTGTTGTGGCGGAGTCGTGCTCGGCATCAGATCGAGCATGAGCATGATCGTCGACTGAAGAACGAGCTCACCAATAGTCTGGCCTCGCGACTCCCAACACTTGCTCAAGAGGACAATGAGAACGACAACGACTCTAAGACTGCTCTGGGCCATGATGTCACGCCGTTCTACTCGACTCTTGAAAACGAGCTTGAAGATGAAGACCCAGAACTTGCAGAGTTCGAGGCACTTCCGGTAAGCGAACGTCTCCAAAAAATTCTCACCTTTTTGAGGGAGACGTACAAGTATTGTCTCTACTGTGGCCACGTATACGAGGGCGCAACCATGGAAGGCTGTCCCGGTGTCACCGAAGAAGATCATGACTGAGCGAGGATTGGCATATGCATCATGATCAACATCCCGATGGACGTTTGTATTCCGCGTGGCCAAGGATCACCCCGAAGCTTTGTCAGCTTTGCGAAGCTCATCACTGCGCTTCAAAAAGAGCGTAGAGCATGGCTTGTCCCAGTGCTCTAGCCTTATGCTCGGCACCTTCAAATGCTCGCCATCCTACACTATGTGTAATCCTCAATGCTCCTAGAATCTCTCTCAAAGTATTGGGGCTGTATTTCCACCCACGAACAAGACCGAGACGAACAGTCTGTAGCTATACATAGATCAGGAAAACGAAAGAATTGGGATAAAGTTGGGATGCCATTTTATATATCCTTGATGTGACTTCCAATATTCGTTAAGGCACGTGCTTACGCGCTTAGCGTCGTGTCGCGAATTCCACTTCAAGCCCCTAAGCCGACGCTCACCTCAACCGCAACATCGACCAGTAGCCTTCACCGGCCGAAGTCACAATGGAGCATGAAAGATGCTACATATACACGCCACCTGAGTCAGAAGGGCGCTCTTCGAAACGCCAGCGCACGCGGAAACGTGACCCTCAGCCACAGCGTGCAGAGCGGCTAGCAACATATCGAGAAATATGGGCGCAACAGGAAGATCGCATTCAGGTACTGTCGTTTCCACTGTTTTCTATGCGCATGTCTAAACAATACCAGGCTGCGCTCGAAGAGGCGGACAGCGCAACACAGGAAAAAATCATCAATTTTGTCGCCGCCTCGACGCGAGCTGAAGATGAGCCTCAACTCTCCATACCAACAGGCTTGGTTGTCGCAGGCCCCAGCATAGCTTCGCATGGGCCCTTTTTCGTGCGACTGGGTCAAAGGATCAAGGAAGAGACGAATAGCAGGTATGCTATCCTGACGTCCGGAGAGAGCCCTAATTTGAAGACCCTGCTGAAGAATCTCATCACGAAAATCACTTCGCGTATTGATGATGACGACGAAGAGCTTGGCCGCCCAACAACTTCATCGAGAAAGGGTCTAAAGCTTCTCAATTTCGATCTTGGCCACGTGCAAGAATGGCAGAAGATGAATCGCGTTGAGAGTATTGTGATTGCCATACAAGACAGCGAAGCGTTCGATACTGGAATACTAATTGAGCTTATTGACCTTCTCTTGTAAGAAGTCTATGACAACTGTACGGGGCCTGATTAACAGACGCAGCTCGTGGCTCGACCGCCTTCCATTAGTTCTGCTTTTCGGGATCGCTACCTCAGCAGAGAGCTTTGAAGACCGCCTATCAGGAAAGTCGTTGCGCTACCTTGAAGGCCAAAAATTCGACGTCACGCAATCTGACGAGATCATCGAGAAGCTGTTCAGCGCTACGATTGCTCGTGCTGATGTACGCTTGCGGATTGGACCCGGTCTGAGCCGACGAATACTTGATAGGCAGAAGGATCACGTACAGAACGTACAGGACTTTGTCGATGGTTTGAAGTACGCTTACATATCGCACTTTTATGCCAGCTACCCTACAGTCTTTTTGCAAGAGGGTTTGGCATTTGAAGACTTGTCTTCAGACGTGTTTGAAGCTGTGCGCAATTTGCCGTCTTTCAGGAGGTAGGCAATACTCTACGAATGCTACGGGGAGTGCTGACGTCCATAGGTGGGTCGAAGGATTGCTCGACGATAGACGCACACACGACGTCCGCAAGTTGCTTGATTCGGACCAGTACCTCTACGAGAAGATCATCGAGTATATGGACCGAGGCCAGCTAGCGCTCTCCATGCTCAGCCAGGCAGTGATACTCCTGACATGCATCCGCGAGGCTCTTCATATGACACCTCAAATTCGACTCTCCACCATCTGGACCCGAGCCATATCTGGAGAACTGCTGGGTGCCCCTCTTCTTCGCGAGACCATGTTGACTGTTAAGAAGACTTCGTCCGACAAGCTTGCGCATGTCCTCGCCTCGCTGAAGGAACTGGACAGCGATGAAAATTACGTCAGCCTAGAGTCCTTTCAGCAGGAGCTGAACAATCTGATTGAGAACAACAAGAACTCGACTCCGTTACGAAGCCAGGATGACGTTCGCAACGAGAGCCTTCGCACGACGGTTGTGGCGCAGAAG
Source organism: Lentithecium fluviatile CBS 122367 (assembly GCA_010405425.1). NCBI lineage: Eukaryota > Fungi > Ascomycota > Dothideomycetes > Pleosporales > Lentitheciaceae > Lentithecium > Lentithecium fluviatile. The sequence goes on from MU005586.1 coordinate 419,009, forward strand.
GTGCTGCTCAGCAAACACAAGGCTGCTCTGTCGGAGCAAGACAAGGCGTACTCCGACCTCGTTGCACATTTTCACGACAGGCTTGAGGCGTATTTCAATGCCGCATTCGTTGACCCTCGCACATTGTTTCTATCCGAGATTTTCATGTACGATCTCAAATCGCCGCATACGGAAGTGTTCCAGCCCCGACCACGGTTCGCCATCGAACGCGCCCTCGCATCCCCCCACGATTATCTGGGCTGCGATTGCTGCGGCGGAGATCAAGACGAAGCTACTCTCTCCGCTACTCTGCCAGCGACTGCTGTCCTTTATCAACTGTACCTCAATGCGGGTGCTCTGATCAACGTCAGCGACTTGTGGTCTGCATTCAATGTAATGGTGGGAGATAAGGACGCTGAAGATGAATCCAAAACAATGTAAGTCCAATGCTGGGATTTCGATGTTACGGAAGATTGACTGTTTGTAGGGCCCTCTTCCAGCGTGCCCTCGCTGAGCTCAAGAACCTGGGCATGGTCAAACCAAGCAGGAAGAAGACTGACCACATCGCAAAGGCGATGTGGAAGGGTCTATGATTGCCTTCAAATCGCCCCCCCGTATTGTACAATATATACACGTCCTTATCCTCACACCACCACCCAATCATTCCTTCGGCGGCGGCGCCGTATCACACAATGTTCCACACTTCTTACACGTCCTCGCCTCCGTATCCGCCTTAAACGCATTCACCGCGTCCTTAATCTGCGTCCCCAAATCCGTACAATGAAACGCGGCCTCGTGCACCTTCTCCCCACAGCCCTGGCAATACCACCGCAGCCTATCCAGACTCCCCTCCGGCCGTTTCTGCTCCAGCACAATCCCGACCGTGTCCGAAAATCTCACCGGATTATGCGGCGTGTCGGCCGGTAAGAGAAACATATCCCCCTCATGAATGTGTACGTCGCGGAACTCACCGTTATCGACGATCTTAAGCAGCATGGAGCCTTTGTATTGGTAGAACCACTCCGGGGTACTATTGATGTGGTAGTCGGTGCGTTGGTTAGGGCCGCCGACGATCATGACAGTGAGGGGATCATTGTGCACGCAGTAGTTGTTTATGGGCGGTTGGAGCATGTGGGAGTTTTTGGAGATCCTGGGTGGGGTTAGTGTGGGTCTGGTGCTTGCGAAAGAGGGTTGGTGAGATAGGAATACCATTTGGGAATGTTCAAAGGCGGTGCTAAGAGTCGGACGGGTGGAGTGTGCGAGAAGAAGCGTTGTGAGATGGATGCGGGAGTCCACGGTGGAGCTCGAATGAGGAGGGGTGGCGTTTGGAGGACACGCGTTGCTGGGCGGATTGATCGCATGGTGTCTCTTTATCTTTCAAAACCCCTCGAAAAGCTTCATGAATGAATAGAAGGAGTACTTCGAGCTCGCTCAACTCTGAAATTTGAGTGTCGTGCTCTCAAAAGTTGCCCGCGGCCGTGACGAGCTCCGTGTAGCCCCGCGCAAGCTCGGACCCTCGCCCGGGCGTTCTGCGACATGAACATGCGACGCGGCCACGACGCCTCAAGCTTCCTCGAGCTTCCCTCGAGCTTTTACCTCTCCTTCTCCCACACACCCTCCCATTCCCCCTTCTCTCGTCATACTATCAAGATGGATCACTCCCACATGGATCACGGCGGCCACATGGACCACGACATGCCCGGCATGGGCGACGGCGGGCACCAATGCAACATGAATGTACACAGCCTATTCCCCCTTCCACCCCTTCCGTCCAATCCCACCAAGCAAACCCTCTCTCTCAGCAAACTTCATAGCTAATACTGGGAACAGATGCTCTTCACCTGGTCCACTAAAGACCTCTGCATCGTCTTTCACAGCTGGCACGTCAGCGGCGCCTTATCCCTCCTCTTCAGCCTCCTTGCCATCGTCCTGCTGACGGCCGGGTACGAAGCCGTGCGCGAAATGTCGCGGCGCTATGAACTATACTCTAAGCGTGTGGCTGAGGGGAGGAGGGACGGGGATGATTTGTCGAGTAAGCCTCTCAATTTCATATACAATACAAAAGCATAGGGTGAAGACAGTGGAGCTCTGATTGTGGAGAGGGTGAGATGATATTAGGGGATGGCGGGAGAGTGTGGATGGAAGGTGGATGGAGGAGTGCGGCGAACGGTCAGGTGCTCTCATCACTCTGAATCTTCATGCTGAGACATGGTCCCCCACGTACAGACGTCGGCGGCACTGGTGCAGATGAATCGAGCTCATTGCTATACCCAGGACGCACCTCGGGAAACAAGCCGACCGCCAATCAGATGAAGCTCGTTAAGGCGATACTTTACGCCGTTCAAGTGTTTTATTCTTTTTTCATCATGTAAGTGTCTCTCCCATATATGGTCGTTGAGATGTGGAGGTTTGCTAACAAGGCGGGACATAGGTTGCTCTTCATGACATACAACGGCTGGGTCATGCTCGCGGTTGCGGTTGGCGCTTTTTCGGGATACATGTTGTTCAGCGAGGGGGCGGCTACGAAGACGGCTGCGTGTCATTGATAGCACGCAGCCGTAAGACTCTGAATGGTGCGGGATGGAGACGAGCGTGGACTGCTTGGATGTATATGAGACGGGAAGGGAAGATGGGAGGAAATGCACAATTGTATATCAGAAAGACTTCGGCTTGGAAAGCGAGTTCGTATACCCTATGGATACACGTCGCGATTTTCGAAATGTGAGATATATCAAACTATGCGAATGTGTCTGTTGTATTATCCTTTGTTCCAAGGTTTCACAACTCAGGTAAGCATTGCCCGTTACAACTAACTAAAGTGTTGACTTTGTCCTAGAACGCCTCTCTGTCGTAAATGCCGTCGTAGAAATATAACACGCTGTACGCCAGGATCTTGCCAGGCATCTGGTCCTCTGAAGGACTGGTTTGGAGGCGCCCCAGGTCCAACGCATTCCCAAAAGCAGCAATCCCCCATCACCCATTGAACACAGACCTGAATCTTATCGCATCTCACAAACCCCATTCCTGCTCTCAAAGGCAGGCGTTGAAAACAGGGCAGGAGCTTAAATCGGACGCAAGAGCTCTAGTACCCAATGAAAGGCGGTGGGGAAAGCTAGGCGTGGGAACCGGAACAGATGCCGACGGAGCTTGGAAAAGACTTGATGTGCCTTCCAATGTGCGGCGCAGAGTCCTTTGTCTATCTCCAGTATACTGTTGCGTCTGGAATGGTATTTAGGATGCAATGTAGAGGAGGAGTAGCGTGGATATCGAACTCGAATTTGCATTTTGTACAGAGGTATAGACATAGATATAATCTGCGCGATGTTACGCGAGTAGACGCCCTCTCGTATCATTCCACAAGAGCCACACTATCCCAAAAGAATCCGATAGAATCCGATAGGAACTCCGAAGCTATGCACAATAGGTAATAAGACACCAAAGCAGTAGCAAATATATACAGCTGAACTGCGCTCAAAGCTCGTCTGGGCGTGGAATACGCCATTCCCATGAGCGCGGACCTGGGGCTACGCCTAGCCACCAGTTCCAAAGGCGGCCAAATTCGAAGATGAAGATTTTCGTGCTTTGGGGATGGTCAGCGTTTCGTCTGACGTTTGGGAGTATAGAAGGACAACTTACAACTTGCCGGGAATCTCAATCCAGCTCTTTAGCACGTAGACAAATGTCCGACTGACAAGATGGAGCTCTGCCTTGAACTCGTCCATGATGGACATCTCATCCGAATTCCAGTCGCGTTTAAAATCTGGCAGGCCATCGTCCGGACATTTTGTCCCATCGCCGAGAACTTCCTTCACCTTCTGTACTTCCGGGACTGCCTGAACAACGGCATGCGGGACGCCGTCGCGCTCTTCAATCATGTGGCGGAATTCCTTGATTGCGGAAAGCGAGTGCGAGAGCCGATGCATAGTGTTGATGAGCGCTACGAGCTCAGTGCGGCGAAGTGGCGGGTCCTTGGACGAATCCTCGGGGTCAAATTCGAATAGGACCTTCAAGGCAGTACCGTAGCCGTTCGTCTGCAGCTTCCCCCATAGCCTGCACTTATCGCATCCCACACAGTCCATGATGCGACTTACGTTCCTGAACCTGTTGCGGAAGTCCTCTTTCAAGGCAATAGCATCAGGGTCACGGAACATGACCGTCTCATCGAAGATCTCAGGTCCGTCTGGGAGTGCAGATGCAAGGCGAATGACAGAGTTCTTAGTACGCAGATCCTGCTCGGGGTCCTCGGAACAGTACGAAAAGTCCGTAATGTGTCGCTTAATCTTGGCTACAGCGCGTAGGATGAGGGCGTAGTTGAAGTAAATGTTGGAAATGCGATCTGGAAACTTGTGGAGGCGATGTTCGTAGCAGGCAAGGTTGGGTTTCCATTCACCCGTGGCCTGATTCAGGTTGTCCCAGCAGAGATGCGTCGAGATGGATGCGTGCATGCCTGAGACAACACGGTAGAAGACGCGCTTTTCTAGACAGGTATCGTCAAAGTCTACGGGATCATGCAATGGCGTCGAGCTGCCCTTAGCGATGGCCGATTTGACGTTCTGCTGAAGACCTTGTTCTTTCATAACATTGCGCAGCTCGTTCGCCGCCTTCAGCTGCTGCTGGCTGCCAAAGCCGCCCAACGGTGGGGCTCCGCCGAATGGAGATTGCACGCTGGATTGTCCCAAGTTGTTCTTCGGGGCCTTGCTGAAGCAGTTCTCCCGGTATATGGCTTCCCAGACCTGGTTAGCCCCTACCCCGGAGTAGCCCGTAAAACGCTCCGGGTTGTCCACCAGCGACACGTAGTCTCCTTTAGCCGTCGCCGACTCGTCTTCCGGCACGCAGTAGTCTCGGTCGTCGCACTCATCGTCATATTCCACCACACAGCTCTCGTCAACCTTTTCGCCTAGCCCTCCCTGCAGTGGATTCCGCTTGTGTTCTTTTTGTTGTTTCTTCCCCGGATGGCTCGCCGTTGGTCCCTCAAGTTTGCCCAACTCCTTCGCCCGCCATACCGGGGGGATGTCATCCTCGTTGTCCAATGTGTTCACAGCGCAGGCCACATTCCCGCACATGCCATTCTCGTCATCCCAGAACGGGCATTTCTTACTATACAAGCTCAACCGGTAGTGCGAAAAGAAATCGGTGTTTTGTGTAAGCGAGTGGAGGTACGGGTGTGTCGCTTCGTTAAGTTGTTCGAGGGTATTGTAGCTCGCGCATGCGTCGGATACGATGGCACCAGGCTCAAACTGTACAGCAAACTTAGAATTCTTGTCCCGAGGCGCGTAGTTGCATTGATTTGGCGGGGTGATTATGCAGGAACGATTGCTTACATCGCAGACGTCTGCTGGAGCATCCTTCGACAAGGTCGGTGCAGCATGACCAGCAGCGCGCGAGCTACCCAGCAGCGCAAAGACTGCCAGGTAGAACACTCGCGAAGCTGTCCGCATCCTGTACGAAGAGACAAGCTCCTGGGACCATCGAAGAGTCAGCAAACATCCGCGACGAGAACAACGGCAACGGCGGGGCATCCACACACTTACGATCCCACGCAGGGCGCACTATATAGAACGCTCGCCGGGAGCTCGGAGCCGGCTATTGAGGAGGGGGCAATAAAGAGGCCACCTGTATTGAAATCTAGTTGGGGGACGCTACAACGGTAGGCGTGGCAGTGGACGTCCTATTCAGACCCTAATATGGAGCAAACTGGGGGGGTTAAATGAAAGAAAGACGGTGGGGTAGCGAGGTGCCGAAGTCAAAGAACGAAGGTAAGAGTCGGCGCACGCGGTGCCATAAATGAAAGAACGGACCCGGCAACGGTGGCCAGAACTGAGTTGTAATCACCTTCTCATCGAACCATGGAGAGCGTTGAAATGTGGCCTCAAGGTGTGGCGTGTGGCGGTGGCCGAACGTCAGAACGTCAGAGTGGCTGCCGGGCCGAGACCATAGGGCTGAGCCGCCGGAAACATTGTGAATCCCGCCAGCCCTGCAGTATCGCTCAGAGTCTACACAAAGGAGTCGACCCGTCTCAATAGTCGACACTCGCGTGCAGCTGCCCTTGTACCATCACCATGGCAGAAGCTCCAAAGCACTCCAACTGGTACGATGCGTTCCCCGCACCCAGTCACACAGCTCCCCTGCTACCACGCGAAGTGGCCCTGTCAGACCTCTCCTCGAGCGACTTGCTCCTCGTGGATGTGCGTCGCACCGACTACGAAGGCGGAACCATCAAAGGCAGCTTGAATCTTCCCGCGCAGAGCTTCTACACGAACAGAAGCGTGTTATACGATCTGTGCAAGCGAGCCGGCATTAAGCAGGTTGCCTTTTATTGCGGTACGTGATTTCTCAAGACGGTAGGAGCGTAGTGATTACGTCGGCCTTCGGCGTCCGACACCATGGTCGGTCTTACGATCGTCTTGCCGACTCCTTTGATGGCTCTCGAGACGCTGCTTTCCAAGCCTTCTTTCACAAAGGCAGTGCTGTCGGCGTCGAAGGCTAATGTACAACTGCAATATGCATAGTGGCTGCAAGTGGCGTGAGCGGGTCACGTTCGGGATTATTTGGTGATCTCAGCTGAGTTCAATCTAGGGTCAAGCCAGGGCAGAGGAACACGGTGTTCGGGTTGGTTTGCGGATTACCTAGCGGAGAAAGGTGACATGGCAATGCAATCGCTTACGCTTGCTGGTGGTATCAAGGGCTGGGTCAAGGCCGGAGAAGTCTACACAACACAGGTGGACGGTTATGAGCCTGAGTATTGGAAGCAGTTTGAAGACAAGGAGTGATCAAAGATTCCGTCAAGGAAAAGGCTGGACGAAGAGCGATATCGTGAAATGTCTTGCTTTCAAATGAAAGCATACCTCATGCATTTAGCCATGTCTATCCTAAACGTTGCTACAATGACCAGCTGTTTTGTAAGCAAGAATAATGCCAACACTCAGCACCTCTCCTCAATCCTCGTCATCGTCGTCTTGGACAACCCTCCTGGCGCGTTTCTTTGGGACGACAGGCTCGTCTTCCTCTGACGCTGGGTCCACAACAAACGCCATCGCCTTACTCTTATCTTTGCCCAATCCTCTACGAATCAGAATGTCATCGTCGCTGTCGCTGCTGACGACTGCGTCATCGTCGGTGGGATCGCTCGTGAAAATCTTCTCGGCCATTTTTGGTCGCTTCTGTCTTGCGGCCTCAACGACGGCTTGGGTCCCTTTGCCCAGACCATTGAAACTTGTATTTGGTAGACTTGACTCGGGCACTTCCACTTCTTCTTCGTCGTCTTCGGCAATGAAGCTTACGAGATCCGAGTCAAGGCGATAAGCTTGCGTGTCCTGGAGATCACCTGCGCCGACGGTGTCGTCTGAGCCTATAGTCTCGGCCTGGGAAGCGACTCGCATGTGGGGATCTGTAGGCAGTGGGGACGACGAAGCAGCCTCACCTGCAAGCGCAGATACACGCCAGTTGGGCGTCTTGGTTCCCAGAGTCTTTGATGTGTCTAAAGTGGCTGTTTGGCGCACGGGCGTCATCGTGGATTGGTCCTTGCGAGGGCGACCGCGGGGTTTTGGTGGCAATTTCTCTTGAGGTGGCTTTGCCCTCGGCTTGGGTCCGGGTTTGGCTTCGGACTTTGGGAGTGGTTGCGATGCGGGATCATCGTCAGCCCACATCTCGTCTTGCACAGGGGGTCTTGTTTCTATGTCTGACACCACAACGTCGCTGGGCATCAAGGTGCAGTCAGATTCACGAAAATTGCTCTGCAGCTCGCCGATGCGGTCATCATCCATCTCATGCATTCTCCAAAGCATGTCCACAAAGGACTGAGTTACGCGGCCATGGTGACGGAAGTGATGAGTTCGGGATAATACCCGCTGGTAATGTGCTTGTGTGCTTAAATCCAACACATCGATCATTGGCGCATCTTCGTCGTCGAATACAGTCTGATACTTTCGCTCGAGATCGCTCGCAGCGATATCGTCCAAAAGAACGCTTTCCAATGGCGGCGGCTGGAACACTTCTTCGCTGGGATACACTAGCGGTGCCTTCTTACCCCGAGATTTGGGCACGATCTCCTCATCCATGCGAGCAGCGGTCACAAAGCCTGTCAGGACGCCATCGGGCATATGGAATTTTTTCGGTGGCTTCTTTGGCGCTCTCCCCCTCTTTTTCTTTGGCTCAGGAAGCCAGTCCGCTTGAGAGTTCTCGAGTGGGATTTCCACAGGTCTTCTTTCCACAACCGGTTGAACCTCTCGGGGCAATATCCTTCGGGATATCTCATCGTGGAATGTGAATCTAGACCCTTCCGCAATCAACTCCTGCATCTTTTCGTAGTTGTCTTTTGCCTTGGTGGCATCTCTTTCTTCCTTGCCTTCCATTTGCAGCATGACGATCTTTCCTTCCCTTTTGCGTCCAGTTCGACCCATACGCTGCAACATGCGAATCGGTGATGCCTTCGAATCATAGCAGATGATGAGGTTCACTTCGCCGATATCAAGACCCTCCTCGCCGATCGAGGTTGCGACAAGAGTATTGAATGTGCCCTTCTTGAAATTTTCAATGACGTCCAGCTGCTCCTTCTGATCCATGCCTTCCGAGTGTTTTCCTGTAGATTGTCCTACGAAAACGCGGGGCCGGATCATAGGCTGATGCTTCTTCAAAACTCGAACGATTTCCTCCGCGCTGTCTCGGAAATGGGCGAAGACCATGATCCTTGTTTGGGAAGCCGTGCCGTCCAACGCAGACCCCTCAGCATTGACAAAATGCTCGAGGATGACTTGCTGAAGAAACTCCAGCTTTGGATGACCAACGAAATTCTCATTGCTTGACCACGTTTGAAGCCTGACCATCAGCTTCTTGAAATGTTCGCTGTCACAAATCTCATTGCGGTACTTCGATTTACTCTCGGCTTGCGACTCCTTGAACTCTTTCATCTTGACATAGAATGGCTTGATGCCGTGAAACTTGAGCAGCTCCATTCCCTGTGAGATCGAGCCAAGGACTGTGAAGACCGCATGGACCATGGCTTTTTGTCCTTGGTTCGTGTGTTTCCCGGCTTCCTGGTACCACCGCTTCCGGGCTTGCATGCATCCGAAGGGCGTTATCTCAAGGGGGTTGGTGGAGTAGAAGGCATTCAGCCCGGCTATCTTGTTGACGCACGACTGCAGCGCTTTGCTATAGAGCTCCATGCACATTTCCATCTCGTCACTGTTCTTGAATACATGCTTCTCTACTTGGCGATGGTGAACGAAGCCGCGAATGTCCAGGGAATTCTCTGTCCGAATCTCAACTCTGGAGATATCTAGGCCATCTATGACCTTTTGCACAGATTCCACGTCTGCGCCCGGCGTTGCCGTCAATGCAAGGACGCGAAAGCTGTTGTTGAACCGCCGCAGGAAGCTCACAACCTCAACGTACGCATAAGATCCGGTGGCGCGGTGGGCTTCGTCGACCACGAGTAGAACGATCTTCTTTGGGTCTGCGTAGCCGGCCTTGAGATCATTGAGCAATGTCTGAGGTGTCATAAAAAACACCCTCTTGCTCAGCCACTCTTGAGCCCGTAGAGCTGGAGTAACACCGCCTGTCAGCATGGTTGTATGTGAACGCGGGATACCGACAATATGAAAGCATGCATCGATCTGCTGAGACACAAGAGGTTTGGTGGGAGCCACAAACACAATTTGCGCTTCTGTCGTCCACCGGAACCAATTCAACATAATGGTGGCGGCGATAAAAGTCTTTCCTAGACCGGTGGGTAAGGCGACGAGGAGATTGTGGAAGAGCCCACGTTGGACGATGTTGAACTGATAGTCACGGATGGTGCCCAGGTTTGTGGGATACACCCATGTTTTCATGGCTTCGGGGTCCAGCTTGTGGTGAGTAGGCGGCTCGTCTTTTTGGTCGACGATGAAATTGTATCGTTTGTTGGCTTGTGACGCAGGAACTACGCCGTTGGCTTCCCCGCGGCCGAACAACGTGGTTTGTCGTAATCCGACCTGCGGGGCGACTACCCTAGTCCGCCTTTCGGAAACAAGGAATACATCGTCTTCCTTTTGAGGGGATGAAGAGGAAGACGCAAAAGCATCGGAGGGCAAGTCTGCCAGTTCCTGGGCGGGATCATAGGTTGTCGAGGCCCGGTCAGGGGTTGGAAGTTTGGGTGAATCCTCAGTTCGAATCACCAAAGCTCGCTTCTCTGGCGACTTGGACGCTTGCGATATGGGTCTTGAGGAGATGGACTGTCCGCCCGGCATAGCCATGGTCTTCATAACGTCGACACCGGCGGGGCGGTGCACGCCAATGGTTTTCGACTTCTGCCATATTGCGCCCCGCGGTTTCCAAGGCGGCGAGGGCTCTCGAGACGGCTGCGTCAGAAAGTGTTCGGTCAGGTCTAGCTCATTCGTCGGCACGTGGATCCTATTTCTCCGCTTCTCTGCCGCAGTTTCCTTTTTCGGGGACTGGCCTTCTGGCTCTCCATCTTCCCAATCATTGCGCCTTGCCCTAGCCTTCTTTTTTCGAGCTGCGGAGCTGACGGACGTTGCCGCTGTTGATAGGTCGCCGTCATCGCATCCAGCCAATGTGCTCTTCTTCCGGGGAGCAAAAGATTCGATTTCCTCAGGCTCAGAAATCCCCTCATCGGAACTCACAAACGGGCAATGGCGATGATTTCGCTGCTGTTTGTTTGGCGGAATGGGCTGCGTCCTTTCATTTGATTGCTCAAGCCTCCGTCGTTTAAGCGGCCTGGGCGACGGCTGGGATGAAGGCGTATTGTCTCTCTCTGCCTGTGTAGCAGCCTCGAGGAACGCGGTATCATCGAAATCATCGCCGAAGTCGTCGCTATCGGCCATCCTCTCTGGCGGCGTGGAGGCCAATACGGCGACCAGGTGTAGTTGGATCAACGATGAGAGGCAACACACGGGCGCGTCGCGTTAGCGCGTCGTTAATTCAAGGTGGAAAAGCGCAACCCTGCCCCCCGCGATTCGTCTCCCGAGGTGCATGATGCCCAGAGCGCTATCCTGGTAAAATTAGACAGCGAATCGGCGTCGCGCTATGAGCACTTCCGAGCAATCCTATTCGTTGTTGGGGAGACCAGGATGTCAATTTCGATCGCTTGATACTCGCGAATATTGCGGGCCATACCTAAGACAGCTTAGCGATGTTTTTAGCCTCAGCTCACTTCAAATGTTTGATGCCAGGTGCAGATGAGCTTGCCCCCCTGAGTGAGCCGACAGTCCCAATATAAGGGCGCCATCCCAGCGGCTTCGCTCGCACCTCAACACTCCTGCACGCTCGTTTTTGGCATTTGCCTCTTAATTCTGCACACTCGCTCGTCTTTTATCGCTACTCTTATTAATACGAAAACTTTCGCGACCTCTGCCGTATCACCTCGCAACTGTCCTCTGTATCACCACCGCACACAACAAAAATGAAGTACTCCGTTGCGCTCGCTGCTCTGGCCGCCGTCGCCTATGCTCTCCCCCAGGACGCCTCTTCCATCACCAGCGCTCCCGCTGCCTCGGCCAGTCTTGACCCTTATATCGCGAGCTTGGCGAGCTGCGTCTCGGCTTGCGCTGTCGGCGACGTGACCTGCCAGGCTCAATGCGCTGGGGTTGCCCGTCCCAACTCCTCCCAAGCCGTCGAGACAAACGAGTGCGCTGCCAAGTGCGACCAAGGTGATGGCTCCAAGGAGGCCACCGAGGCCTATGCGAAGTGCCAGGCGGACTGCTTCGCCAGCCTGTTCCCTAGCACCCAGACTGTTGCTCCCTTCGCTCCCGGCTCTCCCTCCTCGGGCTCTGCTGGCGCTAGCGTGACCGCCTCCGGCAGCAACTCTGCTTCTGCTGGTATGTTAACCTTTGACATTAGTTGTGGATGATTCTAACAGTGCGCGACAGGGTCGTCTCCCTCAGGAACCTCTTCTCCCACTGGAACTGGTTCCACCAACGCCTCGGGCTCTCCTACCGGAAGCGCTGCTCAGGCCAGCGGATCTGGTGCTGCCAGCTCCAACTCTGTCAAGATTATCGGAGCTGGTCTTGCTGGCTTCATGGCCATCTTCGCTATGTGAAGCAACGGCCTTTCAACGTGGTCTTTGGCGATATCTTCCATGGTTTGTGAGATGGTGGGAACGCCCTGCGACGGCAAGCAGAATCGGGGCATTTTGCGGAGGGTGGGCCGCTGTGACGTATTGTAATTTCGTAACAAGTCCATGTTCTATTGCGCTGTCACGTTAACAATATGGAGGTCGGATGTCGTTGGGCGGACGTGTAATTGATAGCTCGCACAATTCAAGCCGTGAGTCTACATCTGTATGGTGTTTGCATACGTGATGAGGGCATCAAAATTGCTGCGACGCTTGAATACTGACGTGATAACGACAAATGACCTGGGTACACAAATGACAGTGCGGAATAGAGTTCTACTTATGGTAGCAACGGGCCACTGGTGAACTTACGAGATGCTCTCACGGCTGGGAGCATGCCACAGCTCAGCTCTATTGAGAATGATGCAGCTTGAACGACCTCACGGAACGCTCCACTTACCAGTGACTCGTGCCGTCGGGTAGCAATGATGCGCTTCATGTTGGTGACGGAAAGGGCTTAGCGCGAGCTCGGATCATAGATCATGCACCAACGCACGATGCATGCTCGTGGGGGATCAGATGTCGTGGCGAATCGCTCCGCTAGCGCGTTGCCAACTGCGCCGTCATATTGCACCTGTGTCCCGCCGAGATACCCAAGCCAGAGCTCACGAGCAGCGAGGTCAATGCGATCATCGCCCTCTGGTAGGTGATGTCGCTGGTAAACGTAAGAGGATTGGCAGTGCCGTCAGTCCCCCTCCAGCACCAACAAGGTATTCGCGTATGTGCGCTACCTAGAAGCAGCCAGACTGCATTTTGCGTAGAAGATGCTCAAGGAAGCACGGGCGGGGATATGCGCGACATGTTATCGACAGACCGTGAAGTATGGCAATAAATCGTCGGGACACAGGCGCTGATGCGACGATGGTCAAGGGTGGATGGAGTAAGAAGCACGAGGCAAGCGTCAGAAAGCCGAGTTAGAAGCGAAGGGGCGGGAGCTGCCGCAGCCAGACCCATGTCGCACACTTTTCTCTCAAACGCCGCCGGCACCGGTCCGTTAGAAACAGTCGCGGTCTGTCAGTACACGAGCGTAACGGATGTTCTCAAAAGCTGAATGATCCTTTGTTCCTCGGGGTTGTGCTGGTCGAGTGTGGTCGTTGGCCCTTGCCTATTTACCGGCGTGCGCTTGCCGTATCCGGGTTAGCCGCTTAACCTCCAGACGATTTCGTACGTCGCTTCGCCCTCGCCTCCATCTTCCTGTGTTCCGGGCCGCCCCAACTTTCATCATATGGTGCCAGCCTGCAAGCAAAAGACGATACCGGTCGGCAATTTGACGGTGGGGAGCACTTTGGCGCCTCCTTCAACAGTTTAGCGGCCATCTCAACATCCTTTGCAGACACCCTTCGTTCGAAATGGCATCTTGTAGACTACTCCAGTAGACACACTTCAAGTGGCGAGCCACACGGATAAGTGCGAAGATTATCTTGTGATGTACTTCTAAGACCAGCGATCTCGAGACCGAAGTTGAACACGAAACAGTCTGCCAGCGGTGGTGAGCGAGCAACATTTGAGTAGCTACACATTCAAAAATGGCATGAAGCCATCAAGATCGGAAGCCCGGCCAGTATGACTTGCAAAACGGTGTGCGGCATGTACGTGCGTAATGCGGTTGGGTTGGAGGCTAGGAGGATGCGATGAGCATCATATGTTCAGTCCGCCCGCAGACCTCGATCAGCGAGAAACGCGTCTAACGAATTGTCTCAGTGGGGGATTGTCAGCTGGAGGTAACTCGGAGACATGATCCGCAGAGCAAGGCCACGGTCTCGCAATTTGCTCGCCAGCCCTGGCATCTCCGTTGGACGTAAGAAGAATGGGCTAAATCAGCGAGCTGCGGTCCCCCTTGGCGGGTCGTTAGTAACCTAAACCCTAGACCGACCATTTGCCTGGGTCGCAGTCTCTCCCACCAACTGTTTCCTCCTTCTTTCTCCGCCCATCCCACCTTTCAGTTGTTGCATACCTACCCTTCGCTTCCATATTCGGCTCTCTCAGCACCAGCTGCATCAATCTGCTAGTGCCGAACCGCGAGTTTTCTCCTTTTCAAAGTTCCGCCCTCCCCACTCGCATGTATGCGCCGTTGCCCACCCATGCTGCCTTGATATCCGCGATCTACGGGCGCTTCCTCACCACCTGCCTCGACGACGGCTCGCGCCTGCCCGCAGAAGTTCTTCTCCCGTCTCATCGACACGTAGTCGGCGGTGCATTTGTCCTTTATAAGGATAATTCGCTATGGTAGACGTGCGGAATGGCGGAGCTGCAGGCGAGGCCTCCGAAGCAATGAACGAGGCCACCACGGAACAGACGCGCGCTGAGGAATCTGCGCAACCCAGCGCCGCCGTGTCCACCACCACTCAGGAAGACATGCCGCCCTCCAAAGCGCCCAGCAAGGCGTCCTCGACCAGAACCTCGACGCCCGCGGCGGCAGCGGCGGACCTCAGCGATTCGGCGCACTCAGCCAACGGCACGCCCGCACCCCCCGAGCAGGCGGCGCAATCGCAGTCCACGACTACCGCCGCGTCGAACACGTCGAATGCCTCCGGCAAAGCGCTCCAGGATGTACCCGCTGCACCGTATGGCACGCGGTCGCGCAACCGGCCGGGCACGTCGCGAATCAACTACGCCGAGGACGTGGAGATGGACTTTGAGATGGCACCGGCTGCGTCGAACGGAAACACCTCGGACCCATCGTCGCGTGGTTCTGCGGCCACAGAAGGCGGACAATCTACTGGTGTGGGTGGGAAGAAGAGTTCCAACGCTGGTGGACCAGGGAATGCGTCGTGGGGCACTTCCGCTCCCCATCCCAAAGACAACCCACCCAATCCAGAGACCCAAGGCACCGCAACTTCCGTCCCGAGTCCAGCCCCCGCGCCTGCGCTACCTACTAAACGCCGAAAAAATGCTACCAGTCACGCTACGAATGGAAGTCACGCCAACACTGCCGCGCCAAGCCAGGCAGGAGCGAGACGGGCGAACAGCGCCGCGGTAGCGCCCAATAGCACGCGTGAGACCAACATGCTGACTTTCGAGAACACCGGAGCCCGGCTGAAGAACAACCGCCTTGTGGCCGACGATGGACAAACCGTCTCAATTAATGGTAAGTTGTGAATCCAACAGCCCGCTGTTCTGCGCTTCGTTGCGCGAGTGACGTTCTCTCACATGGTTCCAAATCTAACTGGTTGCCTAGACCAAGTCTACCTGGTATGCGAGCCGCCCGGGGAGCCCTATTACCTGTGCAGAGTCATGGAGTTCATTCACGTCGACAATGACCCTAAAGAGCGTGTGGAGTCGATGAGGGTCAACTGGTTCTACCGCCCACGAGACGTGCAACGCTACAACAATGATACACGACTCGTCTACGCGACGATGCATTCAGATCTGTGTCCCATCACTTCATTGCGAGGGAAATGTCAGATCCTGCATCGAAGCGAAATCGACGATCTGGACGAGTACCGCAAGACGAAAGACAGCTTCTGGTTCAATCAAGTCTTTGATCGCTTCATCCACCGGTGGTACGATGTAATTCCTACCTCGCAAGTCATCAACGTCCCTGATAGGGTCAAAAAGGCGCTAGATGAGCGGTGGAAATATATTTGCCTTGAGACCAGCCGGGTAAAGGAACTCACCAGCGCAGTGAAGACGTGCAAGCGCTGTGTCGGCTTTTGTGCAACGTGAGTAGACATTTCAGTACTATGGGGGCGGTGGGGGACTAATGCGATCTAGGAACGACTCTGTTGAATGTGCTGTGTGTCGCAATACGTACCATATGAATTGTGTCCGTCCGCCTTTGCTGAAGAAGCCATCACGTGGTTTTGCCTGGGCATGTGGCCCATGCAGCAGAGCTCAAGAGAAGAAGCTCGAGGCTCGCCGAACGCCATTGCAAGTCTCAGGCAATGACGAAGCCGACGAGGAGGAGATGCTAGATGAAGAGGAGGAGGATGTAAACGGTGCCACCACAGCACCAAGCCCGAACGACTCCGAGAGCCAGATGGATCTCCACCCTGGCACGCAAGCCGAAATAGCACTAGCGAAGATGTGGCCCATGCGATACTTGGGTATTCATTGCCGGGTCGAAGATGCCTTGCAATACGACGACCGAGCTATATACCCACGCGCGAGCTCACGGTTGGGTCCCCGACACCAAGCAAACGTGAATGTTTGGCACGGTCGACCCGTGGAGCTCGTGAAACCTGCCGAGATAAAGAAGCGTTACGTAAAGGCTGCTGGCCACAAGAAGGACACCAAATTGTCCAAAGAGACCGTTGCTGCAATCGAAGCCGACAAAGCCGAAAAAGCCAAGCGACCGAAATGGGTCATGGATGAACCCCCAGGCTATGTCCGACGAGGTGAAGACTTACCAAACAAGGACAACAAATGTACGGCAGAACTCATATTCAAAATGCCCCCTCTGGGTGTACACTCGACGAGAGGCGAAGACGACGGGCCCACGATTACCCCGGAGCAGGTCGAGGCATATATGACGCGGGCGAAAGCTTTGGCGAAGCCCTACGTTGGGGTGGAATCGTACTCTACCAACTTTTTGGACAAATGTTTGACCCTGCTCACCAAGCATCAATATGACGTCGAGGCGGCGTTGAAGCAAGTCAAGAAGCTGGACAAGCGGAAAGACCTCAAGGAACCTGAGCTGACAAAAGAGGAAGAAAAGAAGTGGAACGAAGGTGTCGCTAAATACGGCTCCGAGATACGGAATGTGCGCCTTCACACCAGCAAGACGATGTTCTATGGAGATGCCGTCCGCTATTACTACATGTGGAAGAAGACAGACAAAGGAAAGGAGATCTGGGGCTCGTACAGCAACCGCAAAGGGAAGAATCGGAAAGCCGAGACGGACCCGCAGACCCGACTACTTGATGATATCGCTCATAATCAAGACGACTCTGCGTTTGACAACGAAAAGGCAACTCAACGTAAGCGCAGTTTCCAGTGTAAGTTCTGCAATGCACGACATTCTCGACAATGGCGGCGAGCGCCCGGTGCTTCTCCGGGACAAACGGTGGCCGCAGACGGAAGGACCAGCAAAGACAAATCGAGTGGTTTCGTGGTCGCGCTTTGCCAGCGGTGCGCAAATCTTTGGCGAAAGTATGCGGTCAAGTGGGAGAATACAGACGAAATCGCCCGCAAGGTCGCCCAGGGTGGTGGGAAAGCATGGAAGAGGAGGATTGATGAAGAGCTTCTGCGCGAAGTCTACGCTGCGACATCTGAAGTCGGTGCGCTGAACGGCATTCCCGATTATGTCGACGCGCCCGCCGCCACCGCGCAACCAGTCGCAGAACCGCCGAAGAAAAAGCACAAGACTGGCGCAGCTGGTGCTGCTGATAGTGGGTCATCCACCCCCTTTTCCGAGCCTGTCTCGAGGAAGAAGGAAAAGGAGAAGCCTCCTCCGCCTCCAAAAGCCCCAACACCGCCGCCGGTTCCTGCCCAACCGCGGCTGAGACAACTGCCCTGCGCGGTATGCCGGCAACTTGAAGGTACACGATTGGAGTGCGCCGCTTGTCGGATGAATGTCCACAAGGCGTGTTATGGGATTGAGGAAGGTCGACAGGTGAACAAGTGGTTTTGTGACACCTGCAAAAACGACAAAAAAGAGAGCGTGTCCTACAACTACGAGTGCGTTCTTTGTCCCCAACGTCCCAACGAGCCAGACCTTTACGAACCACCAAAAGTGTCTCACAAGAAAAAGACGGACAGGGAGCGGGAGAAGGAGCGGTTGGAAAAAGAGCTGGTGGAGAAGGCGAGAGAGGAATATCGTCTCAAGCAGCAAGAGAAAGGAAGGCCGATTTTTCCACGTGAACCCCTCAAACGAACTGCGGACAACAACTGGGTCCATGTCTATTGCGCACTGTGGCATCCAGAGACGAAGTTCAGCAGTGCGACAAGACTTGACATGGTGGAGGGCGTCGGTGCACCTTCGCTGCGGTACGACGTGATCTGCAAAATATGCAAAACGAATGGCGGTGCGTGCGTATCGTGCCAGCAATGCCCCGCCAATTTTCATGTAAGCTGCGCCCACAGCGCTGGCTACATCTTTGGTTTTGATATCACTCCTGTCAAGGCCACACGCCGGGACACAGTCTCTACGGTTACACTCAACGGAGAGACGGGCTCGATGACTGCCGCGATTTGGTGCAAAGAGCACTCCCCCAAGACGATCGTCCATTCGATGAATGAGGAGGTCGAAGGGACGGACATGATTGCACTACAATTATACGCCCGCGAATTCAAACAGGCAGATCTCACGCTTACAGGGACCGCGCGCAAGGCCAACCTTGTTGACCAGTCGACACGAATCATTCCACAACCTGCGCCAATACAGGGCAACCGCCGGACGTCTACCGTCGCAAATCAAACGCCGACATCCGCGCGCGGCCGCCAATCAAACGCTGGGTTGGCGATCAAGGAAGAAGAGCTAGCTGAGACTATAACGAGCAAGCCTGAACGCAAATGTGTACGGTGCAACATCGACGCCAGCCCTCGGTGGTGGAAGGTCGAAGAGGTAACAGAATCTGCCCAAAACGGATCCCGCGTCGTGGATGGTCTGATGACGACGAATGGTAATTCCGGTCGGGCCATACAAGCTGAGCAGGACTCGCATCGTGAACAGTCTCAGCCGGTAAATGGTTCTGTCGATCACCCCATGACGGACGCACCGCCAGTTAGACTCCAAGATCAAACAACTCGATTGAAAGTTGACACCGATGTCGGAATTGCTCGTCCGGCTTCCTATATGTGCCAGAAATGCCACTGGAAACAACTCAATGCACCGGATGAACCCGAAGAGCGCGAGAGGTCTGTGTCTGTGCTCGTGGAGCCGCAAATACTCCCACTTCGATCGCCACCAGCCCAGCCTTTCGTTGCTCCTCCCCCTCCGCCTCCGCCAGTTGCCTTGGGACCTCCGTGGTTAACGCCACAGCAACCACCTCCCCTTTCGGCTTGGCACAGCAATGGGCCACCTCCCGGACCTCCTCCGCATCAACCTCCGCATCAACCTCCGCCTCACGTCCTTCACAACGGCATCGGTCACGGCCCGCACCCTGGTCCGATCAACCACCCTACCCCATTCCACGCCCCGTATAATCCAGTGCATCAAGCGAATGGATACCCTCCATACTCTGCTCCTCCTGTCCACTCCCATATGCCTGCTGCTCCTCCGCGTGGACCCTACGCGCCGCCACACCCCCCCAACGGTGGCCCTCCTCCACCTCTGCATCTCGCCAACGGAGGCATAAGGGCCAACGGCATGCACTCACCCCGCGTGCCGTTCTCTCCGACTCACCCACATGGGCACAATCCCTCGCGGTCTACGGAGAGCCCATTCAGTGCGCCTCCGCCTCCACAGATGCCGTTCCCCCCAATGCATCATGGAAGTCCGGCTCCTGGTCGACCTTCAACGCCGAGAGACGTTCCGATGAGGGATGTGCCGCCCTCCACGGCGCCACCGGAGCGCATGAGTACGGGCGCCAGTGCCAGTCCATCCCTCCGAAACCTTCTACACTAGATTTCTGTTGTGTCTTTTTGTTCTGCCGTCTTTCACGCGAAACCAATACAGGAGGTGATTTCAGGCGATATCCAGTACTGTCATAGTAGGTTGCCCCCTGCGGTTTAAGTTCTTGGGTATTTGAGCATGAAGCTGGTCGGTCTTGCGTCGGACCGCAACAGGGGACGGCTTTATGTCGCAGTATGGCGAATCTAGCGCAATCGATGACCGGAGTTTTGGTCGTAG
This sequence comes from Lentithecium fluviatile CBS 122367, assembly GCA_010405425.1. Taxonomy (NCBI): domain Eukaryota; kingdom Fungi; phylum Ascomycota; class Dothideomycetes; order Pleosporales; family Lentitheciaceae; genus Lentithecium; species Lentithecium fluviatile. The sequence continues at coordinate 438,826 of MU005586.1, forward strand.
CATTATACGTTGTTATTGGGCTGGATACGAGGAGTTACTCGGGCACGATACCACATCCACGCTTACCCTGTTTCGGTAAATTTCTTTCATGTGTTTTTGCAAGTGTAGGGAGCGGACTTGGGTCCGCATTGTAGGTTTAAAAGATGGAGGCAGGGGTATGGCGGACTGGCTGGTATCATGTACATGAACGATGCGCGTTTGCCTCGGGTCTTTGTGACCTTCCGGGGCGAGAATCAGAACGAATCCTCAAATGCATTGCAAACAATCGGAAAATTGTGTTTCCGTGAGGCGAGGGGATGTCTTGGGCTTCGTGATGAATAGGTACTCTGACAATCGTGAAGAGGTGCCTTCAAGAGGTTTGTGCTGAGCTAACTTATCTCCGACATGCCATGGGTACATGACAACATGCTTTCGGGTTTACTCCGAGAGCTGCAGTGGCAGATCGGTCCGTGTTGACAGTTCTTGCTACAGACTATCCAAGTGTTTTCGACGTCAGCGTTCGGAACCTTGCGGCCACGATCGTGCAGTGCAGATCGCACAGCTACTTCTTCACTATTCCGGCTCCTGCGACTGGAAAGCCCGACTTGGAATGCTGTTTTGGCATGTGGCGTCACACGGAATCACACGGAACGCTAAGCTTTCGCACCCCGGACCCTCTGTGGGACTGCTGGCTCATGCAAGGGCTCACAGCGGACCGTTCTCCGTGCACCGCATCTGCATTGCAGGGCGCTAGTCGAGCCTCCTTCCAGCCTCACGGAATCTTGAAACCAGCCACAATGTTGAAGATTGACGACTTTTAATTCCAGCATTTTGTCGCCCGTTCGCCCTGTATATAGACACTCATACCCAAGGTTGCCATTTCCTTTGATAAAGGAAGCAGTTCCCTCCGGCGTGCTGCGGCAACAGCTCTTTGAAAGTAACAACGAGCGCTGAAACGCTCCCACCACACTTTCGAAACGGAAACCGTCCGATCTGTCGACGCACTGCGACATCCAACACTCGGTCCTTCACATTCGGAACTCGATACTCACCGAGCGGCGAACCAACACTCCAGCTTCGCCACACTCTTCTCCCGCCAAACCTAAACCCCACTCTTTCCCCCATCCACAAAACAGTCGCTGCGCCGTCACGCCTTCTTGCTTGGCTGCCTTCAACCCTCCTCGTCGCCCCACGTCCCACCGTCACTCCCGTTCCTTCTTTCTCTCTCTTTGTATACCTCTTCGTGTTTACCTTCGCCGACTTCTCAGGCCTCCCGGTGCCTGTTCGGCCTTCCTTCTTCACCAACAGCCTTTGAAAAGATTTCGAGCGATTAGTACTTTTTGTAATCATGGGTCTGACGAAGAGGTACTGCGTCGAGTATGTGGATGGCACGGTCGAGTGCTTTCGGGAGGGCTTCTGGTATTCTGATGTAGGAATCCCCATTTTCCTCAACGAACGACGTTGCTGACAGCTTCGCAGACGGGCATAATTGTCAAGTGGGCGATTCTGGCGGGCTTCTTTCTCTTCTTCATGGGATGGTTCCTCGGTGGCTACCTGCACGCAAAGTCGCGGATGAAGAAGGGCAAGCCGCTGTTGGGATACCACCGTGTACGTGCCTCCCTGACCTCTTTCCCAACACCATAGCAATGCTAACAATCGCGACAGTGGCTTGTGTCCTATTCCGAGCGCAAGAAGTACGGCCAAACCCCCCAGAACCACTTCACCTTCTACTCCACTCAACAACCCTACGGTCAACCACAGTATGGACCCCGCCCCGATGGTACATGGCCTGAGCCACCCCCAATGTACACCGGCGACGCTCCGCCTGGCTACGTTCCCCCACCCGGCGCTACCAAGATGAACCCGGACCAGAACGGAAACGCTATGGAGATGCCGCCGTACGGGGTGCCGCCGCCGATGGGTGCTCAGCAGACGGGTGTGGTCGGTGGAAACGGCGATGTGGAGAACCAGCATGGCGCGCAGATGCCGCCGAGGCCACAACAGGCGAAGCTGGCGATTGGCAAGTTGATAGGGCGTTTCAGGCGATGAAGAGCGAAGGGTCGAGGAGCAAGTGGGGTGGCTGGGGAGAGCGGACGTTGACTGGTTCAGGGTATTTTGGCTTCGATGAACTTGCGTGACTGGATCATGCCTCTTTAGATGGTACCTCAATGTAGTGTAGATAACAATACCCAGACACATTCAATGGCCGACACTCTACTCTTCAACTGGAAAGCGTTTCGGTATCAACATGTTCTCATTAGTTAATCAATGTCCATTGCATCAGGATCGTCGGTTGGTATGGGTATATAACTCCGATCCGCCAATGCCTCCCTCCTTATCACACGCTCAGGCTCCACCACAGGATTCGCCTGCTGCTCCCTCAGTCTCGCTCTTGCCTCTACAATCGCCTTCCGCACGTTATCCTTCTCCTCGGGCACGCTCAGACTGCTCGGAACATTGTAGAGCACGAGCTGATTGTCCTTGGTCGCCTTTGGTTCCGGTCCCACGAGCACATGCTTTGGTATCCTCGCCAAGTGTTTCTCGATGTCGGGCAGAAAGATGGGGTTCTCTTCGTCTGATTCGATGTCAGACAGCTCCGCCGCAAGATCGTGGATGTAAACGCGGTGTGGCGTTTCCTCGACCTGCATGCAGTCGTCCGCAGGCGGGCTGCGTGGCTTCCGCAAGCGTTTCCATTCTGTCACGGACGCGACGGGGCGCGGTGGAGGTGCCTGTTTCGTGGCGGCGGCGGCATCTGAGGATCCGGCGACGGGGATGTAGAGGCGTGTGCCATTGTGGTCCACTGCGGCGCCGTGAGTGGTTGAGCTTGCGGCGGGAGTGAGAGACGAAAACCTACCCAGATTGAGCAGATCAAAGCGCTTGCTCAGTCGCTGCTCGGATTCGAGCGAGCTGTCGGCTGCGCGTTTCTTGCCATGGGGCAAAGCGCGATGCGACGGTGTGGTTGTGTCTTGGCTGCCGGGAGCTACGACCTCCGCCATGCAGGCCTGCTGCTAACTTTCGCCCGTGTTTCTTTTGCGCAGCTCGCGTCGAGAAATTTTGTCAACTTCCGAGGATAAGCGCACGCGCGTGTGCAGGTTCGTTGATTGCGGATGCGCGAGCAGGGAAGCGGCGGTACTACATTGATATATTGGGCGAGCCAATTGGCGGGCGAAGTTTCTGGAAGCTTGGAGTGGTGAGTGGCAGGTTGCGGCGTGCGGCTTTGAGGGGCACTGGGCCTGGAGGCTCGGCACAGCTGCGTTTCGTGAATGCAGCGCCTGCAGAGGGGCAGAGGCAGTCTGAGTCACGGACGGTACTTTCCTGCTCCTAGGACTTGGACTGCATCCACTGCTCTGTCCGTGGTCTCTTTCAGACAACAACAACAACCCCGCCCGCGTCTCTTTTCGAATAGCGCCGGATATTCAGCGCATCGGACACGTCCCCGACTGCTGCCGTCGACACTTCTACCCCTCCGCGCACGAGGATTGCGCATACAGAGCACCATGGCGCTCCACGACGAGAAGCACGAGTGGGGAGCCCAGCGCGTGAGAGACACCTTCCTGGAGTACTTCAAGGAGCGGGGGCACACATTCGGTGAGTTATCTTTGCTGTTGTTTTTGCCCCGCGATCAGTCCCCCACCGCGAGCAGCAATTGACCCAGCAGTGCCTTCCTCCTCGGTCGTGCCCCTCTCCGATCCGACCCTCCTCTTCACCAATGCGGGCATGAACCAGTACAAGTCCATCTTCCTCGGCACCGTCGACCCCGCCTCCGACTTCGCCCAGCTCAAGCGCGCCGCCAACACGCAAAAGTGCATCCGCGCCGGCGGCAAGCACAATGACCTCGACGATGTGGGCAAGGACAGCTACCACCACACCTTCTTCGAGATGATGGGCAACTGGAGCTTCGGCGACTACTTCAAGAAGGAGACAATTGGCTACAGCTGGGAGCTGCTGACAAAGGTGTACGGCATCGACCCTAGACGGCTGTATGTGACGTACTTTGAGGGATCGGATGGCCTGGAGCCGGATCTGGAGGCTAAGGAGCTGTGGAGGAGTGTGGGCGTGCCGGAGGATCATATATTGCCTGGAGATATGAAGGACAACTTCTGGGAGATGGGTGACCAGGGACCTTGTGGGCCGTGTTCTGAGATACACTACGACTTGAGAGAGGCCGAAGATGGAAACTACAGGAATGCTTCTTCGCTGGTCAACCAAGACGACCCGGAGGTCATCGAGGTGTGGAATAACGTCTTCATCCAGTACAACCGCGAGCCGGACAAGTCGCTGCGACCGCTCCCGAATAAGCACGTGGATACTGGCATGGGCTTTGAGCGGTTGGTGTCGGTGCTGCAGAAGAAGAAGTCAAATTACGACACAGACGTCTTTACGCCTTTGTTCAAGAGGATACAAGAAATCACGGGCGCGCGAGAGTACCGCGGGAAGTTTGGCGACGAGGATCCAGACGGCATCGACACCGCCTACCGAGTGGTCGCTGACCACACCCGATTGCTCACATTTGCTATCGCCGACGGTGGTGTCCCCAACAACGTCGGTCGAGGCTACGTTGTGCGTCGCGTGCTACGCCGAGGAGCCCGTTATGCCCGCAAATACTTCGAGACGGATATCGGCGACTTTTTCTCCAAGATCGTGCCGAGCTTAGTCGATCAGATGGGCGACATGTTTCCCGAGATCCGGAAGAAAGCCGCGGATATCAAGGAGATCCTCGACGAAGAAGAGAAGAGCTTCGCCAAGTCATTGGACCGTGGCGAGGTCATGTTCGAGAAGTATGCACAGAAGGCCAAGGCCAATGGGTCAAATCACCTCCACGGTGACGACGTCTGGCGGTTATACGACACGTATGGCTTCCCAGTCGATCTTACGAAGCTCATGGCCGAGGAGCGTAGTCTCACCATCAACGACAAGGAGGTTGAGGAGGCGCAAGAGAAAGCTCGTGAGGCTAGCAAGGGCGACAAGAAGGCGACTGCTGCGCTTGTGAAGCTGGATGTTCATGACCTTGGTGCCCTGGACGGCATGGACGAGGTGCCCAAGACGGACGACTCTGCCAAATTCGGTCGCGACAACATCAAAGCCACGATCAAGGCGATTTATCACAACAAGACGTTCCTCAAGAGCACCAGGGAGGTACCAGAAGGCGAGCAATTTGGTGTCATACTCGACAAGACCAACTTCTACGCCGAGCAGGGTGGTCAGGAATATGATACCGGAAGGCTGCTCGTTGACGGCGAAGCGGAGATTAGCATTGAGAACGTTCAGATGTATGCCGGTTACGTGTTGCACACCGGCTACCTCAAGTATGGCGAGCTCGGCGTCGGCAGCGAAATCATCGCTGAGTATGACGAGCTTCGCCGCTTCCCGATCCGAAACAACCATACCGGCACTCACGTCCTCAACTACGGCTTGAAGGAGGTCCTCGGTAACGAAGTTGACCAGAAGGGCTCCCTTGTCGCACCAGACAAGTTGCGCTTCGATTTCTCACACAAGGCCGCTGTAACGGACGCTGAGCTTGCAAAGGTCGAGCAGATTTGTACGGAGTACATCCGTCAGAATTCGGAGGTGTTTGCCCTGGATGTGCCACTCGCTACTGCTCGCGAAATCCGTGGTGTTCGCGCCGTATTCGGAGAGACATATCCAGATCCGGTGCGGGTAGTGTCTGTCGGCGTGCCAGTCGAGGACCTGGTCGCCGACGTGAAGAACCCGGGATGGGAGAAAGTATCCGTCGAGTTCTGCGGCGGCACCCACGTCAAACACACCGGCGAGATAAAGGAACTTGTCATCCTAGAGGAATCCGGTATCGCCAAGGGCATCCGCCGCATCATCGCCGTCACAGGCCAAGACGCCTACGACGTCCAGCGCGTAGCCTCCGACTTTGAAGAAAAGCTCGCGCGCCTCGAGAAAATGCAGTTCTGCCCGGAGAAAGAAGCCGAGGCCAAGAAGACGCAGCTCGAGCTCAACCAGCTTACCATCTCCGCGCTCACGAAGAATCAGTTCCGCGACCGCTTCGCTAAGATCACGAAGAGTATATTGGATGAGCAGAAGGCGTTTGCTAAGGCGGATAATAAGAGGGTGCTTGATGCGGTGACGAGCTACTTCAAGGACAATCAGGAGGCCAAGTTTTTGGTGCAGAAGGTGGGGTGGTCTGGGAATGTGAGTAAGGCGATCAGTGAGGCTATCAAGAGCGTTTCGGGGCCGAAGAGCGCGTTGAAGGAGAAGAGTGTGTACCTCTTCAGCGCGGGCGAGGGCAAGGTTGCTCATGGGTGTTATGTGTCAGAGGTAAGTCATCATCTATTCTCCGGTCTTTCATGAGGCACGTTACTGATTTGCGCAACAGCACTTCAAAGCCCAAGGCGCCGACGGTCCCAAGTGGGCTTCTTCCGTCACCCCTGTCATCGGCGGCAAAACCGGTGGCAAACCCGGTGCCCCGACTGCCATCGGCAACGGCACGGTTGCAGACAAAGTCGATGAGGGTCTTGAAGAGGCGAGGAAGTTTATCGAGAACTTTGAGCTGTAATGTAGCTTCTGATAGCTTGACTACAGCGTAGTATCCGCGAGCAAACCAGGAGAATATAGCTATCAGCAAGGGAACAGTGTTTTCATGTGGCGTGCTGGAAAGGATGGTGGGCTGGATGCTGTGGGTGGTGTAATGATTGTGCTTGCATTCTGCTTTTCGTGGGTATGTGGTTTGATGTGCCGTTCATGGCATGTTGTGTAAATTAGGTATAGATGGAACGAAATCGCAGCCAGATCCTGTTTTCGAATAAACTTTTTCGTTGTCAGCTTTGAGGCATTGCGAATGGGGGTTTGGTGACACTGGGGGTCTTGTATGCGGTTGCTTTGCTGATTTCTCTTGTGCGCTGTTGGGGTGGTAGTGGGTGGGAATTTGGGCTTGCCCGGATGGATCTGTGCTAAGAATCGTTTTCCTAGAGCCCGGGCTTTTGAGTACTCTTGTGCTGCTTACTTTGCGCCTATTGGGTTTGAGGTGACGCGTTGAAGCCCCCGTTCTTCTTTACCAGTGGAGGAAATCTTTCTCAAAGGTTCTGGATTCGACAGAGTCATTGGCGGTTGGGATAAGATGTTCCGCATTCCAAATGCGCTATATTTGTCTCTCAGGACTGGACTCGTTTTATTGAATCTTCTTGTTTATTTTGGTTGGTAGGGTGGCCTTTTTGCTGTTGTTATAAGTGGGAAGCTTGCATGGTCTCTATGACGAGGTCGAGCAGGTTCCGAATCTGGGCGTACGTGCACAGGTGTCTTGTAGGGGTTGCGTAGCGCGGGCAGGGAATCGCATTAATTTTGAACTTTTTAGCTGGCTTGGACTTTGGTATCTCGTATCTTGCTCTTGATTGTTGGGGGTCGTTTGCTGCATGTATGGCTGGGGCGTCGTCGTCTTGAATAGTCGTCGCAACTTGAAGAATCTTGGGGGAAGATGTCACCGCAGCAATGTCCAGTCTTTGTGGAGGTAACAGGTTACTGGTCTAGCTACTCGTTTTGTAGGAAACATGTGAGATATTGATTTGGTGTTACACACCGAACACGACGGGTAAAAATGTCTGTAAAACTACGGACGTCCATCTTGGAGGATATTGTATTATTTTCTACGCATAGAGCTTTGTCTGCTTGGAGATTGGTACCCGAAACGGATCGTAATGTCGCATTATCAACAGTACCGCCGACCGCACGACTGTATTGAAGCGGTGTGGGATGCGAGGTTCTCGGGTTTACGTCAAGTGAATCGCACGTGCAGAAAATTGCATAACATAGGTAGATCCTACGCTGTTGACCCGGTTTTGCTCCCTCTGTATCAATCTAGACGAAGCAGAAAATATGGAAGTGAGCGGAGCAAACAAGTACTCGTCTTCCAACTAGCCAGTGTCAATTCCTTCTCGCAAGTAAATGTTCATCCCACTAACCGTCAGAGAGGGCCTTACACGATGTCTGAACGGGTAGGATATGCCAATGCTCGATCGTGGTAGGAGCCATAACCCGATCTAGCTTCCCGTGCCATCACCGCTCCGTTCTTTTTTCTCAATTTAGTCTTCAAGCTGTTTCAGCAGACGCTCACTAGCCTCCACGGGCCTCTAAATTTGAATACTCATATCGGGATCGGGCAACGCAGAACCATTTGGATTTCCCGTGTGATGCTCTAACGCTGCAAGCAGCTTCTTCACAGTGTCTCAGTAACGCCGTACTACTTCGGCAGATATTTGCGGTTTGTGACGTTGCCTCCAACCTGGTTCCAGGCCGTAATCCTCGGGTTCTGCGGGAAGCCAGTTCTCCGCCTGTCCAAGATCTTTGTGCCTCGGTTGGTCGTGGCGTCTTTGTATGTCGGCAGCAATATATTCGAAAATTGCTTTCATGATTGAAAATTTACGTGCAGTGTTGTTCAACAACTTCAGCTCCTCTCGAACCACTTCCGTAGCCTCGTCCTTGGGGGACATTTGATAGAATTCGTGTTCTTTTTTGGCCAGTTCGTGTCGAATGTGTTCGAGCTCAGCAGCGTGTTGCAGCCGCAGCTTGTCAAAATGCTTGATCTGCCCGGCTAGAACGCCAGCGCCTGTAGCATCAGGATTCATTTCGTAGAGCGGGTCCCCGGCCTCATAATCTGCCCCATCTAGCTGGAAACGATCGAAAACCGTGTGAAGCAAGAGTTGTTAGTCGGCGGGGGGTGGGTTTGCTTGTTGCAAGCATCCGGTTGTCCACCGCGCAGATAGACCCGACCCGCCAACGAAAGAGAGCCCCGAAAATTCTCATCCTGATGCAGACGGTTCAGCGTGTCCATCTGACGCTGGTGTTGGTTGATTCCAGTAATATGCGCCAATTTGAATCCGGGACTGAAAATAGCCCAAGCATACACTCCAGCGTATGAGCTGACTCCCATCCCAACGGTCGCGGCTCCAAAGTACCGCTTCCACCCCGTAACTCCGGGGAATGTGTTTTTCCAGAGAGCGGCCGACAGCCTCGCGACGCCTCCAGCGAGGATGGCGTCGTCCATTGTGAAGCCTTTGCTCTTCTCCCATAGCTTCCAGGGCGTTGCCTCGATGCCATCACGTTTGTAGAGCTGCTCACGGACCGAGTGGAACCCGTACTTGTTGAGCGCAAAATACCTGAGGAAGGAGGCATTGCAATATGCAGCCGCCTTCAGGAATGTTCCGGATCAGCTTCTTCCTACAAGCGAAAAGAGACTCGTCGCACCCGCCGCCCAGACGCAGCCTCTCCAACAGGCAGAGCTCAGGGCGGGATCGAGCGGGGAAGGTTCGGGTAGTCTGGGGTTGAGGCTTTGTTGACCTTCTCCAGTACCTGAAGTTAGATAGCGGGCTCGACAGGACGGATTGAGATTACCTTTGCAAGCGATCAATCGCACCATTGTAGCTCAGGGGTGCCAGCAAAACGTACGGAACCCCAACGTATGCCTGTATATCGTGGAGGTTACATCGGCTCGTACGCGCTGAAGTTGCTTCGCTGCAAGAGAGTTGTTAAGAGAAAGCCCAACGATGGGTTGTAATCGCGCACTACTCGTGTCGACCAGAGTTGTTAGCAAACAATCCTAACAAGTGTGAGGCACTGTGACAGGCAGATGCGGGCACTCGAGAAGCAAGGCATGTATTTAATAGAGATGAGACGAATCCTTACGGAGTCGTGGTGGTGCAACGCTAAGGCTATATAAGGGCCGTTATGTAACTAGGCACGTGCTAGGCCTATTCTAGTAGGATGCTAATAAGGAGTAAAGGTAGGTATTATATAGCCCCCTCTCGTATTAAGCGCTATTCTAGTACTTAAGAATAGGCTTAAGCTTCTAAGCCCTTATTTTAAAAAAAAAAAAATTATGCTTAGTACTAAACTTCTAAAAAACCTCTTTTAAGATAAAAACGTATTATAAAGATATTTAGTATAATATAAAGGCTAAAGCGTATACGTTTAATTCTTTATATAAGAAATTTCTAGGTAGATTCTAATAGCGCGTAGCTTTTCTAATCTTTTAGTAGTCTTAATAGAGTTATAGTTCTACTCTATAATTCTTATATAGTAGTAGTATAAAGCTAGAATAAAAAGCTCTTAGTATAGTTATATAGTACTATTACTCTAGGTTCTACTATTTATATATAAATAAAAAATAATCTTTTAGAAATGTCTATATTTAGGGCTATAGCTTACTAAGTATATTAATAAAATTATATATAATATTCTTATTTATAAATAGAAGGTTATTATTATTATAATACATAGTTACTATAAAAATATATATACGCTTTAAATTACTAAAAATTATAAATAAATATAATTATATAAGATACTAAGGGTAGGCAGGTTAAAGTAGTAAAAGAATATATTTAATAAAAGATTAAATAAATTCTTAAAAAGACGTAGTAGTAGCCTCTAGAGCTATATAGAATCTAGCACGTAACTATAGCTAGCCTAACTATATTCTATAAGACCTCTAGTAGAAGTAGGTGTAATATAGCCCCCCTTCTTCCTAAGAGCTGTTCTAGCCCTCTAGAAGGAGAATCTCTTAGATCTACGCTTATTAGTGCTTCTTACTTCTTTATCTAATAAAAGAAAAGAAAAAGTACTTTAAGATTAAAGCTTCTAAAAATACCTATTTCTAAGGAAAAAATAATTTCTAAGAGAAGAAGCTTAAAGATTAGATAGTAGCCTTATATTCTATAGATACCTATAGCTATAGTAGAGGGTTTCTATAATTAATTTAGCATTATAGGATTTTTCCTAATTATACTATTATAAAAAAGTAAGAGTAAAGATATAATAAATTATTAAATTATATATTCTCTTTCTAGTGCTAGCTAATGTCTCTATATAGTTATTCTAATTTAAATAATTTCTATTTGCTTAAACATTAATTTTAGGTTCTTAATATTAATATTTTTAAGTTTTTACTATCCGTTTTTACTATTATTTTATTTATAATAATATATTTTTATATTCTAGTTCTCCAGTTTTACTATTATTTTATTATTTAAAATAATATATCTTAGGATTCTAGCTATTAGTTTTACTATAATTTTATTATTTAAAATTATAAATTTTTAGATTCTAGTTACTAGTTTTACTATTATTTTATTATTTAAACTAGTATTTTATATTAGTTTTATTATTATATTAATAGTTAAAGACTAACACTTTATAAATATTTTAAAAAGTTTTTTCTAACTTTTTAACTATATAATATAAAATTATAATTTATAATATTTTTATAATAAAAGTTATACGTAGCACTAATTAAATTACTATATTTTATATTATAAATTATCTATAGTTTATATATACGTTTTTAAAACGTCTATTATATATAACTTTTATTTTAAAATTTAAAGTGTATATATTTTTTATTATATAGTTTTTACACATCCTCTTAATTTATATATAGCTCTATTAAAGGTATATATTAATTAGTTTTTATATTTTTATTTTAATCTTATTTAATGTTAATATTATTAAAGAGATATTAAAAAGTGTTAACATTTAGCGGTTTTATTAGTATATTAGCTAGTTAATTTTATATAGGTATATATTTAAGATCTATTAATTTTTCTTATATTTTTTCTTTAATAAAGTAATACTATATATTAATATGTTTAGTTTTAGTATAGTGTTCTAAATTATTTACTAAATTAATTACAAGTTTATTATCTATAAATAGGTAGAACTTAGAGTTATTTATTTTTAATAGTTTATTAATTTCTAGCTAATTATATACACTTATTAGATATATATATTATAAAAAAGTAAGAGTAAAGATATAATAAATCGTTAAAGTATATAATTAATTTTCTAATGCTATCTAAGGTCTCTATAGTTTATTCTTATTCTATTTACTTTAATTATAATTTTAGATTCTTACTATTTAGTTTTACTATTATTTTATTATTTTAAACTAATATTTTATGTTAGTTTTATATTCGTACTAGTTATTTAATTATTAGCATTTTATTAATATTTTAAAAGTCTTTTCTAACTTTTAAATTAGATAATATAAATTTATAATTAAGAATATTTATATAAAATAATAACATTATAACTATAATAAAATTACTACGTTCTATATTATAAATTTTCTTAGGTGTTTATATATTTATTTATAGTTTTTATTTTATTATTTTAATAACAAGGGAAGGTAGTATTAAGAACTAAGAATATAGAACGTAGGGTAGAAAGAATAGAATAATAATAATAGAATAGGGTAGTGCTATGCTACTCGTAACTAAGGTTACGTAGTTAATACTATTCTACTAAGTATTAACATTCTACTAAGAAAGGAATAGTAAGCTATCTCTAGATGTTATAACTATCCTATCTCTAATAAATAGTAAGAAATAAAGGGATAGTATACGTATATATAGGAACTCTAGAAACCTCTATAGTTTCTAGTATTTAATCTATTTATAAATCTATTATTTAGATTCTATTAGGTCTTATTAATTTAATTAACTTATAACTTTAATACTAATAACTCTATTAATAACTTATATAACTAATACTCTTCTCTTCTCTTTATTACTTCTGTTTAAGAACTAACTCTACCTCTTAGAACTAGCTATCCTTAGAACTGTAATATATACTCTAAAGAAACTTACCTCTCTCTCTTTAAAAAAATCCCTATATAAGCTTTATAGCTAGATCTCTATTAAATTTATCTATATTCTATATAGTAACTTGCCCTTAGGCCTTTGCCTCTTATAATAAACGCGTTATCTAGTACAAGAACTAATTAAGGTAGTACATATAGGTTAAAATAATGCAGGATCTAATTTACTATAAAATTAAGCATTAACCCTAATATTATTTCTCTTTAGTATATTATATAGGCGAGGTAACTATTAATAGAGAGGATAGATAGCAAGCTCTACTTCTCTAATTATTTAACTAAGTATTTAACTAAGATAAGCTCTCTAACAAAGCTTTAATAATATTTTTAATCGCCTATAGGCAGGTATATTAAATAGTTTAATAAATAATTTAATAGCGATGGCGTTAAAAAAATAAGGTGTTTTTGTAAGTGCGCGATTAATTTTAGTACTTCATTACTAACAGTACTAAAAAAGGCTTATAGCGATCATTCTAATAACAATAATAACATAGTAGCTCTGGCTGCTTACAGCTCCAGCTCCCACACCGCGCCCCCACTTACCGCACACGGTCAACGAATTGCCCACATTTCGCGGGACAGTGTCTGCCTCTGAAGCGGGCTTCAATGAAACGGACGTCCCCAATGGACTCCGTTCGAACAGTGAACAGATCGCTTACGCCAAAGTCTTCTACGCTGGTACTTTGGAATCTCCGCCGAACAGATGGGCGTTGTCGTGGGTGTCAATCAAGACAAAGCAGGAGCGCAGAACGGGTACAACAGAGCGAAACGTCTAAGAGAAAACGCTTGGCAAGGTTGGCGAGCGCAGGCGTTCGGCGAGCAGAGCTACATGTACGAGCTCGTTGAACATACTATAACCCTCCACGAGTTCAAGGTAGTTGTTTTCAACCTTGTCAGGGACATGCGAATGTGGGACCTCCAACTGGGGGAGACGCCAGATGAACAAGCGACCAGACTGGCCCACGTGGCCGCACTCGACGCCGCCCAAGGACATCTGAATCGGATGCGAGCCACGCTACAGAAAAACGGAGGTAAACGCTCAAAAAGGGTTGGACGATCTACGTTCTGCCGAACTTACAAGAGGCGGAATGCGCAAGAAAGAGTCCCGGCCCATGAAGGCTGCCCTTGCACTGGCAAAGCGAGTGCGAGACCACCATCGGCAGCAGAACTTGGAGCTGAAAGACTGGCGACCGGCCATCGCCACCGCTTACACGGACAGGGAGGCTTTACCGCCTCAGCAGCTTCGATACATGGAGAAATCCACCCTAGTGCAACAAGATCTGTGGAAACGCTTGTGGAGAGACAACAAAGAGGACATAGGCATACAGATACTTTGGGGAGCCAAGGACACTGTCGCCATACGGGAAACCCTCGCTCAGCTACAGTATGGCAACGATTTCGCCCAACTCATCTTCGCCTCGACATGCGATGACTTGTACCGGTACTCAATGTACCGGTACTCAGTCGGGGATAAGCTTGAAGCTCGTCGCTTCAACAACATGATGCTGGAAAATGGAGTGAAGGGCGTGCATTTGGAGTTCGAGGACCAGCGCTGTGACTAGGTGTACGGAAACCTCCGAAGCATCCTCAACCATTCAACCATATCGACGACCATCCGGGTCTCGACATTGTTCAGGTACCAGCCACGGCGATGGTTATGTAGTTACGACGCAAAGAAGTCAAAGTCAACACCATCAAATTCCAGCGGAAAAGACCCCTGGTGGCTTGATCCGTTGGTGCAGATTAGGGGAACCTTCTTTGGACACATACAATCATCACTTCTATCGGTATTTTCATCTTTCATTAAAAGTTGGGGAGGATGCGGGGTATTCATTTTTGTCTTTTTGGATCGGGTGGTCTCAGGGGTTTTAGAGTCGTCTCGACAATGGCGAGTGGTGGTGCAGGCATTCCAAATAGACTCACCGGCAAGTTTCCTTTAGACCATATAATAAACACTCCTTTTGATTGCTTTTCGATTGCTTCCTTCGAAGCACTCTTACTTTTTGACAGCTTCACACAAAGCAATCGAAAATCTTCGAGCTTTCTCTAAAATTACTTGAGTACCTGATTTCACGCAGGACTGAGCGACTTTTAGGCGTGTGTTTATCTGCTGTTGCGGACTAGGTCCAATTGCTCCAGAGACTACTTATAGAATAATCCAGCCCGAAGCCCGGGTATCACTTTTGGTTGGGGTTGGTAGAAAACTTGTTCCTTCCAATGGCGTTCTCTCGAGGTTGGTGAAGAAACAAAATCGGGCCAGGAGCACACTCACCGATCGCTATGTTTATAACGATTCGCATCGTGGAAATGACAATGTATCGTGCATTTGCGTGAGGATCTGAAGCGGTGTCTAGCTTTGGTGTTCGGGTTTCCCTCCACAATGACTGGATGGGAGCCCACCGAGTAAGCCCAACTATGGGTCGTGATCACGCATTATTCGTGTGAACCTAGTCGGCCCGAGCCCCTTTAGCCTTGTGTCGCCGGTTTCGTGTTAGTTAGTCTTCGCTTAGCGTCAGATTTCCCCACCTAGAGCCAACAATGCGCTGATATTTTTTGTATCAATATATATACTTTAAATTGTCTTCTTCATAACAATAATAGCAATAACAGTTGCGGGTCTTATGGTCTAGTGGTATGAGTACGTTAAGATATCATGTTCTCAAGCATCAAAAATAATACTAATTATCCTCAGTTCTCGCTTAGGGTTCACCTGAGCATCTTGCGAGAGGCCCCGCGTTCGAATCGCGGTAAGACCCATTTTTTTGCTGCTTGCTGCTGCTTGCAAGTATATACACGTGTCAGCGAACATCCTACGCGTTGTCTGCATGTATAACGATCATTTTTGAGCTCGTGGTGCCCCAGTAAGGGAATATGCCAATTTGCACCCCAAGTTCCGGAAGATCGAGGGAAAATGATGGTTATCCTTGGAAAAACTTTTTGTGTGTCATTGTGCACACATATATGTAACAATCTGTGGATTCAAACTTCATTTGTGGACGACGTTTGGAGGTCTCGGTTGGCGGGTGTGTGCGCAGGCATCCAACCGTTGGGCGCTGCGCGCCGAGAGCGAGCCGAACCCCAAAATTTTCGCAGCACATCACAACCCAATACCAAACCAATTTTTGTCTTGCTTTGTGTCTAGCGACGACGCACGAGCACCGTCATTACGTGATGAAGGCGCGATCCTATTGAAATTAAGACTACAATTTCGAATTTGCGGACAACCCCCGGAATTCTTGAATTCTGTCACATTTTCAGAACCGGTACATCTCGCTGATTAGACCTAAATATGAAGATAAGTCCTAGTCTACGGTCACTGGACTGTGCAAGAAGATTGTCAGTGCTCTCTTTGGTCAAGCCCAGCGCCTCGTCTCAGTGTGAGCGGACTTAGGCGTCCACCCCAATCCAGGTGTGCTATCATATACGGGAACGAGCGCTAGGAACGGTGGTAACGATGCCACCTATAGTACTACAGATGATCAACTTTTTCTTCTGTCATTAAGAATGGACACTACCCAGGTACTTGGTCTTTGGCTTATGACTCTGTGTCATGAGATCCATCTCGACCGTAAGAAAAATCGGCCTCTGTAAAAGGTAATAGGCACTGAAACCTATCTGGATAGACTTTACTGATATCATTGCCGTCTTCACAAGCATAACTGCAGCCGGACCCGTTTCCAATAGCGGAAAGCGTACGCTTACCTATGGTATACGGAACAAATACTTAGAAATCGCTCTCCTAACCAACATTGGCTAATAAACACAGTTTTACGAATGGAAATAAGAAGACTTTAGTCAGTAAGGACTCTTGGGACCGTTTGGCGATCTACAAGACGGCTCTAGGACTCCCACTCCACGAGTGGCAGCAGAAAGAGTTAAAGTGGTCACAATACCACCTAAGCCCATAAGACTATATATTGCGCCGCAGTTCGCAAAAGAAAAGAAATTCTTTAGCTTCATTTCAACTTTCAGCTTACATACTGAGAGAATTAACCTTTGCGATTCTAACTCCTGTCTCTTCAGCCACCATGCCAACCGTACAGTGGTTCAAGGTCAAATCGGCCAATTAGTTAACCTCGCAATTTGTTATATTAGAAACATTAGTTGTTAACCCGGATTTCGCAAGGGGCGCCCGTAGGAGGCGGCTGAAAAGCGCAGCGTTTTCGCTTCTCCCCCATAATTCTTGACCCGGGTGCAACTCGCCTCTTTTAGCCACGTCTCTGTCACGAGGACGCAACGAGTAGGCCTTTAGTTCTTACAGTAAAGACTAATTAATTACCGCGTGCAATATCCAGGTAATATAAGACGTTGTGTATAGAATAGAAATAGCAAAATAAGTGCGAAGTAGAAATACTTAGAGGGGTAGTCTATGCTTCTAGTGCGCAGACTAACTGCTAGTTAGAGTAAAGTTTAGAGAATAGTTCTAGGCGTACTAATAATAGTA
>MU005586.1:459232-474268 GCA_010405425.1 Lentithecium fluviatile CBS 122367
ATTTATATATCTAATACTATTAGCTTTTAAGTTAATAAGGGCTTAGACTATAGTAATAAGTCTACCCTATTTTAATAAGATAGGTATATTAATTTAATACTTCTAATTCTTAGTTAGGAAGGTAGTCTAAAGGTTAGTAGAGATCTAATATAATATAGGTTCTAAGGAGTAACTTAACTTTAAAATAAGCCTTTTTATAAACTTCTATAGCTATAGCTTTAGTAGGATTATTAGGAAGGGCTATAAAATAAAGTAGTTAAGCTAGAACTTCTTTACTAATAAGTTAGAGAAGTAGCAAAGTAGGCAGAGGTAAAAACGCTATTATTTTAGGTATAAAAAAGGGAAATAGAATAGTTATAGAAGATATAGCTATATTTACTATACTTAAAGTATAGTCCTTTCTCTTTATAGTACTTACGCTTCTTTAATCTAGTAGGTATATAGCTTAAGTCTATTTCTATTATATTAAGATCTCTATAAGGGGGCGAGGAGCGTTAAGAGGTAGTTAGAGTAAAGTAGTAGGCTAGAAGGTACTTTATATTATTATTATATAAGGTAATTAGGTTAGTATAGTTATTTAAGAATAAGAGAATTAAGATACTAACTATTACTTAGTAAAGGTTATCTAATAGAGAATAGTAGAGCTAGTTAATCTAGGCGCCCTTATTTAGGTTTATATTAGTAATTAGGCGTTAGAAGTTAGTAAAGTAGAAAAGGAAACTCTTATTCTCTTACTTTAAGTTATTTAGTTAGCTCTAGGTAGTTAGTTTATAGTTTAGGTTACTATAAGTAGCCTAAAGAAACCTAATAAGTTATTCTATAGTATAAATATTCTTTCCTATTAATAACTTAATAAGAGTAGTAGAGTCTTATTTAAGTTAGAAGTAAACGTAAATTAATTACGCTTCTTTATTAGGAAATTAGTTAGAGTTTCCTTTAAGCTTATATTAAAGCTTAGTTAGAAAGAGTAGTAGGTCCTTTTTCCTTTATATAAATAATAGCAGGTTAGGAAGCTTTTTAGATTAGATATTTAGAGTAGCTTAGGTTATTAGGGGCGTCTATTAGAAGAGAGATAAGCTAGTTCTAGACTTTTAGGTAGTTATAGGCGCTAGTTAAGCCTTAGCCTCTACTATAGCTTTAGGTAGAAGAGAGGCTAACTATTTAATAGTAGCTAAACGTTCTTTAAATTCTTATTAGAGGGTAGCTATATTATTATAGTGTTAGGCCTCTTACTAGGTAAGAGTCTACTATAACGCTTTATTACTAGCCTTAATTACCTTGCTGCTAGCTTAGGTAGACGCTAGTTTAGTAAGAATCTATTATATTAGGTCTACGTTAGTAGCTATAATAGCTAGAAGTAGGAATATAATGTAATATTATAAGGACGTAATAAGTAGGCCTTTAGTTCTTACAGTAAAGACTAATTAATTACCGCGTGCGATATTTAGGTAATATAAGACGTTATATATAGAATAGAAATAGTAAAATAAGTGCAAAGTAGAAATACTTAGGGGGGTAGTCTATGCTTCTAGTGCGCGGACTAACTGCTAGTTAGAGGAAAGTTTAGAGAATAGTTCTAGGCGTACTAATAATAGTACAAATAGGACTTAGTAGTATTAGGGGATCTAGGAAGGATACTATAACAGTCTTATTTCTTTATACATTATTAAGGGTGAAAGAAGGAAAAGCACATTATTAGGAGAACGTCTCCTTAAATAATTGCTAAAATTAGTGCCAACAGGTATCGCAATAACGTGTTCTACTATTAAGCTGCGCACCCTACTATAAGTAGTGCGCGTTTTTAACAAATATTAGAACAACTATAGAAGATAGTCTATATAATATATATATATAAAATTCCTAATTAATTATATATTAAGTTCTATTATAGCCGTATATATAGCACCTTAAGTAGGTTAGTAGTTCTTGCTAGCGAATCTAAGATGTCTAAGCCTATGCATCTACCTTAATTAAATATATTAACCTTTATAGCTAGCTTTTAACCTTCTTAGCCTATAAGAGTCTCTCTTATAGTAATATATTACTATTACTATTTCTTCTTCTACTCTTAGTAATAGTTTACTTAATAAAGCTTAGTATTCTTTTCTATAAAGATTATTACTAAGTATTATTACGAACTAGAAGGATAGGACAACGCTGCACTTAAGAATCTATATATAAGATAAAGGTGCCTGCACAGTAATACCTTCCCCGCGCTAAGAGACTAAGATAAGCGCTATAAGAGGGTTACGTGTAAATACGTATCTTATAGGTCCTGCTAGTTCTAAGCGTTACGCCGCGCTAAGCGTAATAAGACCCTTAATACCTCTAAGACCTATAAGACTTATAAAGTATATAGAAATCTAGAAACTATATAGTTTCTAGTGTTTAACTTATTCATTAATCTATTATTTAGATTCTAATAAGTATTATTAATTTAACTATCTTATAACTTTAATACTAACTACTTTATTACTTACTTACGTAACTAATAACCTCTACTCCTCTTTATTACTTCTACCTAAGAACTAACTTACTATTACGAGGACGTAACGAGTAGGCCTTTAGTTCTTATAGCAAAGACTAATTAATTACTACGTGTAATATCTAGGTAGATATAAGACGTCGTGTATAGAATAGAATATAAATAGGTGCAAAGCAGAAATACTTAGGGGGTAGTCTATACTTAGGTGCGCAAACTAGCTAGTAGATAAAGTAAAGTTTAAAGAATAGTTCTAGGCGTACTATTAATAGTATAAACAGAACTTAGTAGTATTAGAGGATCTAGAAAGGATACTATAATAGTACCTTCCCCTAATTCTCTTCTAAATTACGCGTTAGGGTGTTAGGCTACTAGGTGTTAGTTTATTTAGATATTAAGTATAGAAACGCTTAACTACTTTAGTCTCTTCTAGGAACTTAGCTAGCTCCTATAATAACTTATTATAGCTAGTCTATTAGGTTAAGTATTTCTAGGTTTATTTCCTTTTATTATAGTAGATTCTCTTAACGCTCTTAATAATAAACTCTAGTTTATTATTAATTATAATAGGTTTAGATAGTAAGTTCTATTAACTAGGTAGGTAATTAGACTCTAGCGCGGCTAGTTAGATTAATAAGATATAAAATACTAGATATATTTTTATACTACTAGGTAGGTTTAATTAGTAAGCATAGAATAAGACTATTTTAGCTACTAAGAATAGGCTAAGGTTCTTTTAGTCTAGCTTCTTTAACTATTAGTTGGTTTAGATATTTTAGGCGTTAAGCTATACTTAATTACCTACTTTATATATTAGAGTAGGTATTTACGTTTAGTTTATATATTCTTACTATATAGCTTACGCCTATAATAACTCTTTATATATAAACTTAATTATATTATATATCTTTTTAATTATCTTATTTATGTTAGCTACTTATAGTGCCTAATAGGCTTAGTAAACTATATTTATTAGAGGTTTAAAACCTATTTAGGGGAGTTATTTATAGTTTATAAGGAATAGAGAAACTTATATAGATTTAGAGGTTATATTATTAGCTTTAAATTATACTATTAGTAGCTGTTATACCTAGTTATCTTATTAATAGTTTATAAATGCTTAGAGGACTTGTTTTATTATAGCGTTTATATTCTTAGCTTATCTATTACTCTTAAAGTAAGAAGTAGTAGAAAGTTAGGCTTAAACCTTTAGTTATTTATATAGTTTATAATAGAAGGTAGAGATAAACTATATTCCTTAATTAGATACTATAGTATTAGGCAGGCTGTAATAAATCTATATATATTAGAGAAATAGTTCTACTATTATATTACGCCTACATTAGTATCCACTACCCCGCACGTGCCCTCGCTAAGGCGAGGCCCACACATACCTTCGTATTAGTATATATATTATTCTATACCACGCCCAGTATCGGAAACCGATACTGCGTGCTATATCTTTTGGATGTGCGGCCTAGTGGTATAGAGCTAGTCCCTCACATATTATTAGGGCTGTTATTAACGCGTAGAGGATTATATATTAGTACTTTAATAGTCTATTAACTACTACTATAATATTTATACAGCCTTTAGATTTAGGTAAGTTAATAATAAAGTTAATAGAGATATCTTACTATTACTGTTTAGGTATAGGTAATAGTTTTAATAAGCTATAGTACTTCTTATAGGAAGCCTTTACCCTATAATAGGTGTAGTAGCAGGTAATAAATTAATAAATAGTATTAAATATACGCAGCTAGTAGTACTTACGCTAAAGAATATTACGAGTCTTTTCTCTACTAGGATAGCTACTAATAGAAGACTTATATATAAGTTAGAGTAACTTAATCTTTAGTTTATTAAAGTTAGAAACTACTAATTAGTGTGAATAAGTAAGAGTAAAGATATAATAAATCGTTGAATTGCATATCCTTTTTCCGGTGCTATCTAGTATCTCTATATAGTTATTCTAATTCAAATAATTTCCATTTGCTTTAACATTGATTTCGGATTCTTAATATCCGTGTTTCCGGGTTTTTACTACCCGGTTTTACTATTTTTATTATTTAAAATAATGTATTTTCGGTTTCTAGTTATCCGGTCACACTATTGTTTTATTTAAAATAATGTATTTTCGAATCCTAGTTATCCGGTTTTACTATTGTTTTATTATTTAAAATAACGTATTTTCGAATTCTAGTTATCCGGTTTTACTATTGTTTTATTCTTTAAACTAGTGTTTTACATTAGTTTCATTGTTATGTCGATAGTTTAAGACTAGCACTTTATAAATATTTTTAGAAAGGTTTTTCTAACCTTTTAATTACATAATATAAATTGTAATTTAAAATACTTTCCTAATAGAAGTAGTGCACAGCACCGTTTAAATTACTATATTTTATATTATAAATTATCTATAGTTTATATATACGTTCTTAAAACGTTTATTTTTTATAATATTGTTTTTAGAATTTAAAGCGTATATATTGTTTATTTTTTATAATTAGTCTTAGTAGTATAATCTACTATTTTAGTCTTTACACTTACTTAAAGTAACTAGTTTAGACTATTAGGCGCCTTCTTAGAGTAACTTTAACGTATCTTAAATAAACCTACTATTAGTATATTTATTATTAATAATATCTATTATTAAGTAATCTGTAGTGAAAAATAGAGCTTAAAAAGCAGAGTTTAGATAATTAATAAATTAACTACTACCGTCTAAATAGTAGCTAGAGCAATTGTAAAAAATAAAATAATAAATAATATATACGCTTTAAATTCTAAAAACAATATTATAAATAATAACCGTTTTAAGAACGTATATATATAAACTATAGATAATTTATAGTATAAAATTTAGTAATTTAAATAGTGCCGTGCACTACTTCTATTACGAAAATATTTTAAATTACAATTTTATATTATGTAATTAAAAAGTTAGAAAAACCTTTCTAAAATATTTATAAAGTGCTAGTCTTAAACTATCGACATAATAATAAAACTAATGTAAAACACTAGTTTAAAGAACAAAACAATAGTAAAACCGGATAACTAGAATCTAAAAATACATTATTTTAAATAATAAAACAATAGTAAAACCGGATAGTAAAAACCCAGAAACACGGACATTAAGAATCCGAAATCAATGTTAAAGAAAATGGAAATTATTTGAATTAGAATATCTATATATATATAGCTTTTAAGCTCTTAGGAGATAATTCTCCCAAGCTCAGATTAGTGTATTTCTAAGCTTCAGATCTTAATTAATCCGGCCGAAGTGCTTGCGCTAATCCACGCGACATAATCTATCTTAGTTAGGTTTATTATTATTAGAGCTTTTAAAGATACTATTCTAGGAAGCTCTAAAGGCTTAAAGAATAGTTTAGGCCTTAATAGTGTCTAGTTTCTAGCGTATTAGGCTTTATCTTACGTAGAGACGTCTTAAGAGCGTTTTATTAGAGTATTAGGCTTCTCTCTCTTCTTTTTAGAATAGTAGGTTATTATAAAGTTAAATTAGAAGAGGTATTTAGACTATTAGGCTTATTAGTAGCTTAGCTACTTTATTATTATAAAGTACTATAGGTTCTTATAGTTACTTAGTACTTTAATTAAAAAGGTAGCTTCTTTAAGTTAAGGTCTCTATTACTTAAAGTATTAGATAATTATAAGTAATTCTTTATTATAGATCTTATAGTTACTCTTTATAGGGCTTATACGCTTTAAGAAGTATATAATAGGCTAGGTTATACTATTAGCGTTAGTCTAAGATATAACGCCTACTACTATATAGTTAAAGAAGTTTACTTCTATAATTATTAAAAGTTCTAAGTTAAAGTATTAGAGAATAAAAGCGTTAGTAAACGCTTTCTTTAGTACGTTAAAAGCTTTCTAATAGGTTAAGTTAAACTAGAATTAGGTGTCCTTTTTTATAGAAGTTATAAGTAGGCTTATAAGATTAGAGAAGTTATTAATAAACTATTAGTAAAAGTTAGTAAACCTAATAAATACTTATATATTCTTTATATTTTTTAGATACTCCTACTCTATAATTATTCTAACTTTATTAGGGTCTATCTAAATCCCCTTAGTAGAGATTACGTACCCTAGGTACGTAACTTTAGTCTTATAAAACTTATATTTATCTATATTAAGTTATAGGCTAGCTTTTTCTAACGCCTTAAGTACTTATTAGACGTGCTTCTTATATTTAGCTAAAAAATTACTATAGACTAGTATATTAATATAGGCTATATAGAAGATATTAAGCTATAGTTAAAGTAGGTTATTTATAAAATACTAGAATGTACTTAGGGCATTAGCTAAGCTAAATAGTATTACTAGGTATTTAAACAGACTATATTAGGTTTAAAAGATAGTTAACTATTTATCTTAGCTAGCTATCTATAGCTTATTAAAGGTAGTAATAATATTAAACTTTATATAAAACCTAGCCTTACTTAACTAACTTAGGGTTTCTTATAGTAAGGAGATTAGGTACTAGTTCTTAATTATTAGAGTATTAAGCGCTTAGTAATTAACGTAAAAGCGTAGACCTTTACCTAGCTTCTTTATAAAGATAACTAGGGAGGCTATAAGTAATAAGCTAGCTTAAGTAAACTCTTTTAATAGGTAGTTATTAAGGTACTTCTATAGCACTTTTAGTTTATTCTAGAATATGCTATATAGAAGTTTATATCCTAGTTATTTACTAGGTATTAGTTTAATCTTATAGTTATATAATTATCTTTTAGGCAGTTTATTAGCGTCTTTTTAAGAGAATATATATAATAGATTATAGTACTTATAGGGTACCTTTATCTCTAAGTTAGTATACTTTCTTTTTTTAAGGCCTTATCTATATTAGCTATAGAGATAGTAAAGATCTTATAGTTTAGTTATTAGAATAAAGTTATTAGAAGTGCTGCTCTAATATAGTAGATATCTAGTTCTTTATTATTAGTACTAGGTAACTATTAGGTATTCTTATATAAAGAGTTTAAAAATAACTTTCTTTAAACTTCTATTAGTTTCTTACCTATAGGTGTCTAGGTACCTATAGTAATAAGCTTTTAGGTTCTAGTTTTATATTAGTAGTAGCGTAGGCACTTAGCCTAGTATTATAAGAAGTTAAACTTTAGAACTTAGTTCTAGTAATTAAAGATAACCTTATATTAGTATAACTAAGGTTATTCTAGTATTATATTATACCTTTAGTATTAGTTATATATAGCTCTAACTACTTCTTATAACTATAGTAGGTAATTATAGTAGAGGTTATATATAAAATAAAACCTTCTTTAAGTTATTTTTTATTAAATATAGTTAGGTGTAGTATCTAGATAAGTAGTTTTAGTTAGAGATTTAATTAGCGCGCTAGATCTTAATTTATATATCTTATACTATTAGCTTTTAAGTTAATAAAGGCTTAAACTATAGTAGTAAGTCTACTCTATCTTAATAAGATAGATATATTAATTTAATACTTCTAATCCTCTGTTAGAGAGGTAGTCTAATAGTTAGTAAAGATTTAATATAATATAAGTTCTAGAAAGTAATCTAACTCTAGAATAAGCCTTTTTATAAGTTTCTATAGCTTTAGTAGGATTATTAGGAAGAGCTATAGAATAAAGTAGTTAAGCTAAAACTTCTTTAATAGTAAGTTAGAGAAGTAGTAGAGTAGGTAGAGATAGAAACGCTATTACTTTAGGTATAAAAAAAGGAACTAAATAGTTATAGAAAATATAGCTATATTTACTATACTTAAAATATAGTCCCTTCTCTTTATAGTACTTATACTTCTTTAATTTAGTAGGTATATAGCTTAAGTCTAATTCTATTATATTAGAGTCCCTATAAGAGGATAAGAAGTATTAAGAGGTAGTTAAAGTAAAGTAGTAGGCTAAAAGATACTTTAGATTATTATTATATTACGTAATTAGGTTAGTATAATTATTTAGAGATAAGAGGATTAGAATACTAACTATTACTTAGTAAAGGTTATCTAATAGAGAATAGTAGAGCTAGTTAATCTAGGTACCCTTATTTACGTTTATATTAATAATTAGGTAGTAGAAGTTAGTTGTAACGGTATCGTTATACACGCGGTTCGCGTCTCTGCTCCTGCTCCTGATCCTGCTCCCGCTCCTAATCCTCGCCTACGCACGTGCCTGCGCACGTGCCTACCTTTCCTCTATATCTTCTCGCGTACCCTATATACAGGTTTGCTCCTTAGTAAACCTCTTAGCTTATTATAATTGCTATACGTAGCATATAATAGTAAGCTTCTATTTAAGCTTTATTATCCCTACGCGTTGCTTCTATAATATTAGGTTTACTTATCTAGTTAGATAGTAGATAATAGCTAGAATAGCTATTACGTACTCTTAGTATAGAGTTTCTACTATATTCTACTAGCTAGTTTTTCTTTCTACTATATCTAACTAGAACTAGTCTTCTCTCTTTTTACTTATATAATAGCTATAGTAAGAGCTCTAGAACTAGTAATTAGAAATCTAGTAGCTTTAATCTAATCTTAACGCGTTACGTACTAATATATACTAGCTTTAGCTCTAGCTCTAGATCCTCTCTACTACTACTACTACTCCTTACTTACGCCTTTCTAATCCTCCTTACTTTAATAGTAAGCTATTTACGCTCTATATATAGCTTCTATCTATTAGAGCTAAGCTCTATTTAGATTAGCTTATAGAAGCTAACGCGTTTAACTATATCTAGAATTACCTTAAGTTATTCTAGTAGGCCTTAGTCCTTTACCTCTACTAGTCTACTAAAGATAGTTAGTCTTAGAACCTAGAGGCTATCTTCTTCTTCTTCTAGCGCCTCTACTATAACTCTAATAAATAATAGAAAGCTATTTAGTACTTTTCTTAAGTTTATTAGTAAGATAATAAGTCTCTAGTTACTTACCTAGCGTAATTTAAGTGTCTCTTATATAAGGCTAAAGCTATAGCCTAGCCTAATATCTCTTAAATTACTACGCTCTATTGCGGCCTTTACTCTACCCTTTAATTATTACTTAAGGAGTTAAGTAACTCCCTATTTAGCCTCTTATATACTAATTATATAGAGCTTATATAGAGTTATAATTAACGCTCCTAATAACTCTAAAAACTAGATTAGAAATTAGTCTAGAAACTAGCGTATAACTATATAAATATTAGTATAACTAGCTTTAGCCTAGCTTATATACTATTCTTCTAATTATTATTAGTATTCTTATTATAATCCTATTACTCCTACTAGGTAGTAAATAACCTTTACTTCTGCTATAGTTCTAAGAACTACTAAATCTAGAACTACCCCTATTCTAGTAAACTTTACTAGTTAGCTTATCTATCTAGCCCCTGCCTACTATAACGTCCCCTAAGTCCTATCTACCTAGCGTATAACTCGTAAACTAGTAAGAAGCTAACGGCCTCTAGTACTATACTTATAGCACGAAAAGCAGCATGTAATGCTGCCCTCGCCTCTAAGGGGGGGGTACTGTAATAGTGTCGTCACACACGCGGTTCGCGTCTCTGCTCCTGCTCCTAATCCTGCTCCCGCTCCTAATCCTCGCCTGCGCACGTGCCTGCGCACGTGCCTACCTTCCCCCTATATCTTCTCGCGTACCCTGTGTACAGGTTTGCTTCTTAGCAAACCTCTTAGCTTATCACGATTGCTGTACGTAGCATACAATAGCAAGCTTCTGTCTAAGCTTTGTCGTCCCTGCGCGTTGCTCCCGTGACATTAGTAAAGTAAAAGAGAAAACTCTTATTTTTTTACTTTAGGTTATCTAGTTAGCTCTAGGTAGTTAGTTTATAGTTTAGGTTATTATAAGTAGCCTAAAGGAACCTAATAAGTTATTCTATAGTATAAATATTTTTTCCTATTAATAGGTTAATAAGAGTAGTAGAGTTATATTTAAGTTAGAAGTAAGTATAAATTAATTACGCTTCTTTATTAGAGAATTAGTTAGAGTTTCCTTTAAGCTTATATTAGAGCTTAGTTAGAAAGAATAGTAGGTTTTTTTTCTTTCTTATAAATAGTAGTAGGTTAGAAAGCTTCTTAGATTATATATTTAGAGTAGCTTAGATTATTAGAGGCGTCTATTAAAAGAGAGATAAGCTAGTTCTAGACTTTTAGGTAGTTATAGGCGCTAGTTAAACCTTAGCCTCTACTATAGCTTTAGGCAGGAGAAAGGCTAACTATTTAATAATAGCTAAATATTCTTTAAATTCTTATTAAAGGGTAGCTATATTATTATAGTATTAGGCCTTTTACTAGGTAAGAGTCTACTATAACGCTTTATTACTAGCCTTATTTACCTTACTACTAGCTTATATAGACGCTAGTTTAGTAAGGATTTATTATATTAGGTCCGCGTTAGTAGCTATAATAGCTAAGAGGGAAGAAAGACACAACGTAATATTATAAGGACGTAATAAGTAGGCCTTTAGTTCTTACAGCGAAGACTAATTAATTACTACGTATAATATCTAGGTAGATATAAGATGTTATATATAGAATAGAAATACAAATAGGTGTAAAGTAGAAATACTTAAAAGGTAGTCTATGCTTAAGTGCGCGAACTAGCTAGTAGATAGGGTAAAGTTTAGAGAATAGTACGAACAGGACTTAGCAGTGTTAGGGAATCTAGGGAGGATACCGTAACACTTACCCCTTTAGAATTAGCTACTCTATAGAAACGTAATATATTAAACATTCTTAATATAAGTAATTTTAAAGGCCTTACTATAGTTACTAACTCTAAGAATAAGGTAGCTAAGCTAGACCTATACTATAGGGACTGTAATAAACTTAAAGAATAGCTTCTTTAACTTAAACTCTACTTCTATATCTTTAGACTAGAAGTAGAGAGTAAGAAGAAAGTTATTATTATAGTATTATACTTATAAGGCGAAGTAGCTACCTAAATCTAACTATACCTAGTAAGCTACTTAGCTAAGAAAAATTATAAAGGTAACGTAATTAACTAAATTATTAAGAACTATAAGAACTTTAAAAAAGAATTTAGATAACTCTTTAGCATTATAAATAGAGTATTTCTAGCTAACTAAGCTATCTAGTAACTCTAATAGATATACTTTAAGAAGTACGTAGTATAGCTTAACTAGAAGGAGGTACTTTTAATAGTAATATATAAATAAGGCTTAAAACCTAAGATCTATAAGGAACTACTATAATCTAGAAACCTTATAGCCTTCTTAAAGAACCTTTATAAGAAGTCTATCTAAATTAACGCTAAGTAGTATAAACTATATTAAGAACTACGTTAATAAGGGTAGAAGCTATATTCTAGCTTTAGAAAGCTACTTAATAGCTATCTAATAAAGCCCTATAACTTAGGTAACTAAACGTAGTACTACTACTATAATAATTATAAGTATTAGCTAATAAAAGAAATCTAGTATAATAACTTAGAGAAAGAAAAAGAGAGAGAACTAGGCTTTTATAAGCCCTATTAGCGTAACTCTAAAGAACCTCTAATAGAACTGTAGTTCTATAGAGTAGAAATATATAAATATTTTATATATAGAAAACTGGGCTATATCGCGAGAAACTACTATTCTAAGAATAAGATTAAAAGATAACTAAATATAATATTAAAGGAAGACTAGAAAATAGATAAAGAATAGAACGTAGTTAGTAAAATTAAGAACCTTAACTTAGGCACTATAGAATGCCTAAATACTATAGATTAATAGCTATATAAAGATCTAGAAGAACTTAAAGATAAAGGAGAATTCTATTACGTAATCTAATAGGTATTAACCCTACATCTAGATACTAAAGAATCTTACCTAGGGACACCTATAGTATAAGACTTTATTAAAGAAACTAATATATAACTATGTAATAGAGACGCCCTACTATAAGGAATTATTAAAAGAGAACCTAAACTAAGAAATAACTATAAGAAAAGTCTCTAACTAGTTACTTAGAAAATATAGAATATAGTAAACTAAAACTATAAATATTAGGATAGTAGGAAGAATTATAATAATAAACTACTAAATTATTATTTTATGTACTTTATAAATATATATAACCTAAAGCATAAAGTTATAAACTATAAAATATACGTAGATAACTACTATAAGATATATTATATAGCTAAAATAAACGTAAGTTACTTTCTGGAAGCTAGATATTAATATAAGTAGAAATAGTTTAACTACTCTATTAATAAATACGATAAATACCTCTAGAATAAATAAGAATTATAATACTTTTCTTAGAAAACTAATATAAAAAACATAGCATGCACCTTACTAGTAGATAGAGTCTACGTTTAAGATAAATAGTAAACTTACTTAGAAGTAATATATAAAAAACACTACTATAATAAGAAAAAGAATAGATTCTACCTATACCTACTAGTGTTTACTATATAGATTAACCTAGGCTATAGTATAAAAAAATAGCCTAATAGAGAATAAAGTATTAACTACTAAGCACCTAAACTTAGGTAACTCTCTTTTTTAGGCTAGCACTAAGGCAGGAAAACGCCTTCTAAGAACTTAATATAATAGGTAATAGAGCGTTAAAAAAAATTATAGTTTAACTTAAAAATATTAATATAAAAGCTATAATAAACTTAGAAGCCTAAGAAAACTATATTTTACTAGATATTATTAAAAAAGTAAGACTTGCGCGAAGATAAAAATAATAACCTTACCTACTATACGCAGGAGACGGAGCACTAATGCTAAAAATACTAAAAATAAAATATAAGGTTAATATAATGCTTTAAGATTAACTAATACTAGAAATAAATTACCTTTAATATACTAAGATTCTCTAGTTATAAAGTAGTACTAGGACTACCTTCGTAAAGAAAATATAACTTATAAATTAAATAGAGTAAGGAAAGAATATCCCTAACGCGCTATAACTATATACTATAAGTAAAGCCTACGCATTAATAGAGTTTAATAGTAAATAAAAGAGAACTTAATATACTCTTATAACTAGAAGTTAATAAATATAAATTAACCTTAGAAGGCGCTAGTAGAAACTACTAGGTTATAAACTATAAGAAAATAAATACTAGTATAACTTATACTATCTCTAAACTATATAAAAGATAGAAATACCTATTTTAGAAAGAAGAAGGAAAAGTAAACCTACCTAAGCACTAACTCTAGATTTATATAATTCATCTTAAAGAAGAAAAAACGCTACCCTTTAGACTACTATATAAAAAAATAGGCAAAGAACTTAAATAAGAAAGAGAATTTATTAAGAAAATCTTAGAAAAGAGATATATTTAACCCTTAAAATTACTAGTAGCTAGCCTATTTACTTTTATTATAAAAAAGAATAAAGAACTATAACTCTACGTAGATTACTAGAAACATAATATAATAACTATTAAGAACTAGTACTTTCTACCTAACGCTAGTAAACTATAGGACAGACTTATAAAGGTAAAGATCTTTACGTTACTAGATCTATAAGATAGCTACTATCTTATAAAAATAAAGAAAGAAGAAGAATAAAAAACAGCGTTCTAATTAAGATATAAACTATATAAGTATATAGTTATACTCTTTAGACTTATAAACGCACTAGTAATCTTCTAAGCGCTAATTAATAACGTACTTAGGGAATACCTTAATATATTTATTATAGCCTATCTTAATAATATTCTAATCTACTCTAAGAAGGAAGAAGACTATATAGACTACGTTATAACTATACTCTAAGTACTAGTAATAGTAAACCTATAACTAAAGCCTAAGAAATATAAGTTTTACGTCTAGAAACTAGAATTCCTTAGCTTTATTATTAACATAATATGTATATAAATAAGCCTAGATAAAATTAAAACTATTTAAAATTAGCCTCGCCTATAAATAGTTTAAAATATTTAAGAATTTCTAGAATTCTACAGCTTTAATAGATAATTTATTAAGAAATATATAGTAATTACTGCACCTTTAATAGAACTGTAAAAAATAAACAATATATACGCTTTAAATTCTAAAAATAATATTATAAATAATAAACGTTTTAAGAACGCATATATAAACTATAGATAATTTATAATATAAAATGTAGTAATTTAAACGGTGCTGTGCACTACTTCTATTAGGAAAGTATTTTAAATTACAACTTATATTATATAATTAAAAAGTTAGAAAAACCTTTCTAAAAATATTTATAAAGTGCTAGTCTTAAACTATCGACATAACAATGAAACTAATGTAAAACACTAGTTTAAAGAATAAAACAATAGTAAAACCGGATAACTAGAATCCGAAAATACTTTATTTTAAATAATAAAACAATAGTAAAACCGGTTAGTAAGAACCCGGAAACACGGACATTAAGAATCCGAAATTAATGATTAAAGCAAATGGAAATTATTTAAATTAGAATAACTATATAGAGATACTAGATATCACCGGAAAAAGGATATGTAATTCAACGATTTATTATATCTTTACTCTTACTTTTTTACAGGTTATAAGCCCGGCGCTATATTATCTGTAAAATTTAAACAACTTTACAACTCTTTA
>MU005586.1:474368-736044 GCA_010405425.1 Lentithecium fluviatile CBS 122367
GGATTATTATTGCACAAGGGGTTAAAACTATATAGACAACTTTAATTATGCCTAGAACCTAAAAAAGGTCATTAAAAGACGCTTTTTATACCCTTTATATACACTATACCAACTGTTTAATTATTATTTTATTTATTTTTAAATAAAATGGAATTTAATAGTTCTTCTAAATTAATTAATTTCGAGAAGCTTAAAGGCCAATCAAATTATGAGATTTGGAAGATGAGAATTTCGGCTGTTTTAATAGGTAATAATCTAGAAGAAACAATTGAAAATAGCTTTTTAACTGGACCTGCTTATTCAGCAGATCTAGATAAAAAGGCTAAATTAATTATTACTTTATCAGTTAAAGACGGTCCTTTAATTCAAATTAAAGACTGTAAAACGGCCTGGGATTAGTAGAAAGCTTTAAATAACCTTTATTGCCCCTCTAGTTTTAACGCTAAATTCCTCTTATTAAAAGAGTTATTTAAATCAACTTTATCAACTTTTAATTCTATGGAGGAATTTCTTAATAGAATTAAATACCTAAAAAATAGCCTTGATTCTAAATTTATTAAAATTCTAAAACAACTAATAGTTGCCTGGATTTTTAATAATTTAAGTCCTAATTACGATAGTTTTATTACTAGTGTAACACAATCTTATCGTAATAAATCTACAGAGATTAATTTAGAAAATTTATTTTCTAATTTAATTAATGAAAGTAGAAGTAACTTACGTTTATCTTAGCTATATAGTATACCTTATAGTTTATAACCTTATATTTTAGATTACGTATATCTATAAAGTACGTAGAATAGTAGTTTAGTAGTTTATTATTATATTTCTTTCTACTATTCTAGTATTTATAGTTTTAGTCTACTATATTCTATATTTTCTAAGTTACTAGTTAGAGTCTCTTTTTATAGTTATTTTATATTTTAGACTCTTTCCTAATAATCCCTTATAGGAGGGCGTCTCTATTACGTAGTTATAATTCTATTTCCTTAAGAAAGTTTTATACTATAGATATACCTAGGTAGGACTCTTTAGTATCTAGGTGTAATATTAGTGCCTATTAAATTAGGTAGTAGGGTTCTTTCTTATTCTTAAGTTCTTCTAGATCTTTATATAGTTATTTATCTAGAGTGTCTAGGCGTTTTATAGTTTCTAAGTTAAGGATTCTAATCTTACTAACTACGTCTAATGCTTTATTATTTTCTAGTCTTCTTTTAATATTACGTTTAGTTATTATTTAACCTTATTTTTAGAATAGCAGTTTCTTATAATATAGCCTAGCTTTCTATATATAAAATATTTATATATCTCTACTTTATAAGATTATAGTTCTATTAGAGGTTCTCTAGAATTATGCTAATAGGGCTTATAAAAGTCTAGTCCTTTCTCTTTTTCTTTCTCTAAGTTATTATACTAAATTTCTTTTATTAGCTAATACCTATAGTTATTATAGTAGTAATACTACGCTTAGTTACTTAAGTTATAGGGCCTTATTAGGTAGCTATTTAGTAGTTTTCTAAAGCTAAAATATAGTTTCTACCCTTATTAGCGTAGTTCTTAATATAGTTTATACTACTTAGCGTTAATTTAGATAGACTCTTTATAAAAGTTTATTAAGAAGACTATAAAGTTTCTAAATTAGAGTAGTTTCTTATAGATCTTATGTTTTAAGCCTTATTTATTTATAACTATTAAAGGTACCTTCTCTTAGTTAAGCTATACTACGTACTTTTTAAAGTATATAGTATAATTTATAATAGAGTATATCTATTAGAGCTACTAGATAGCTTATTTAATAAGAGGTACTTTATTTATAATACTAAAGAGTTACCTAAGTTCCTTCTTAAAGTTCCTTTAGTTCTTAATAATTTAGTTAATTACGTTACCTTTATAGTTTTCTTTTACTAGGTAGCTTACTCAATATAGTTAAATTTAGTTAGCTACTTTACTTTATAAGTATAATACTATAAGAATAACTTTCTTCTTACCCTTTATTTCTAGTCTAGAGACATAGAAGTAGAGTTTAAGTTAAAGAAGCTATTCTTTAAGTTTATTTTAGTCTCTATAGTATAGGTCTAGCTTACCTACTTTATTCTTAGAGTTAGTAACTACTATAAGGCTTTTTAAATTACTTATATTAAAGGTGTTTAATATATTACGTTTCTATAGGGTAGCTAATTCTATAGAGGTAAGTTAGTTCTTAGGTAGGAGTATTAAAGAGGAGTAGAGGTTATTAATTACATAAGTAAGTAATAGAGTAGTAAGCATTAAATTTATAAAATAGTTAAATTAATAATACTAGAATCTAAATAATAGATTAATTAATAAGTTAAATACTAGGAACTGTTTAGTTTCTAGGTTTCTATATACTTTACAGGTCTTATAGGTCTTATAGGTCTTAAGGGTCTCGCTACGCTTAGCGTAGCGCGACGTTTAAGAGTAGTAAGATCTGTAAGACACGTGTTTGCACGTAATCCTTATAGCGCTTATTCTAGTGCCTTGGCGCGGGGAAGGTATTACTGTGCAGGCGTCTTTATTCTATATAAAGGTTCTTAAGTGCGGTACTGCCCTATCTTTCTAGTTCGTAATATTATAGTTCTAAGAGTAGCTAGTTCTAAGAAGTAATAAAGAGGAGAGAAGGCTATTAGTTATATAAGTAATTAATATTGTAAAAAAGTAAGAGTAAAGATATAATAAATTGTTAAATTGCGTAATCAATATTTTAATGCAATCTAAGGTCTCTATATAGTTTATTCTTATTCTATTTGATTTAACTGTAATTGCGGATTCTTACTATCCAGTTTTACTATTATTTTCGGATTCTTGTTATCTAGTTTTACTATTATTTTATTATTTAAAATAATATATTCTCGGATTTTTATTATCCGGTTTTACTATTGTTTTAATTTTTAAGCTAGTGTTTTACATTAGTTTTATTATTATGTTAATGTGAAAAAGTAAGAGTAAAGATATAATAAATCGTTGAATTGCATATCCTTTTTCCGGTGCTATCTAGTATCTCTATATAGTTATTCTAATTCAAACAATTTCCATTTGCTTTAATCATTAATTTCGGATTCTTAATGTCCATGTTTCCGGGTTTTTACTATCCGGTTTTACTATTGTTTTATTATTTAAAATAAAGTATTTTCGGATTCTAGTTATTCGGTTTTACTATTATTTTGTTATTTAAAATAATGTATTTTCGGATTCTAGTTATCCGGTTTCACTATTATTTTATTATTTAGAATAATGTATTTTCGGATTCTAGTTATCCGGTTTTACTATTATTTTATTATTTAGAATAATGTATTTTCGGATTCTAGTTATCCGGTTTTACTTTTATTTTATTCTTTTAACTAGTGTTTTACATTAGTTTCATTATTATGTTAATAGTTTAAGACTAGCACTTTGTAAATATTTTAGAAAGGGTTTTCTAACTTTTTAATTACATAATATAAAATTGTAATTTAAAATATTTTCGTAATAGAAGTAGTGCACAGCACTATTTTAATTACTAAATTTTATATTATAAATTATCTATAGTTTATATATAGGTTTTTAAAACGTTTATTATTTAGAGTATAGTTTTTAGGATTTAAAGCGTATATATTATTTATTATTTATTTTTTACAGTTAATAGTTTAAAACTAGCACTTTAAAGAAATATTTTAAAAGTCTTTTCTAACTTTTTAATTACATAATGTAAAATTATAATTTTAAATGTTTATATAATTTAACTAGTATGTTGTATTATAAAAACTACTAGATTATATATTATAAATTATCTATAAATTATCTATAAATTATATATTATAAATTATCTATAAATTATATATTATAAATTATCTATAAATTATATATTATAAATTATCTATAAATTATATTAGTTCTTAATAAGTAGTTACTTATTTAATTCTATTAGAGCTTATAATTACTTTAGATATACTAGTAACTTCTATTATAAATTCTCTCTTATTATAGTTATAAGTATTTTAATCTAGAATCTTATATACAGAGGGGTGACATAAAAAAAGTTAATTCTTTTTTAAGGCTTTTTTAAAAGCTAATAACTTTTTAACTAGAGAGTCTAGAAAGATAAGAAATATATATTTAGAAAGAGAGTCTTTAATTTTTTCTATTTAAAGCCTTAGTAAGAGCTTAGTAAGCAAATATAAATTTAGATATAAGAGTAAAGTAGAACTATTTATCTTTACTTACTTTAGTAGATTTAAACTTTTTTTTAAAGTATAAAATTTCTTTATATTTATATATTAAAAAGCCTAGTACTAGAACTATATAATATTAAATTTTTATAGTATATTACCTAGTAAAGTTTATAGCTATTAAATAGAGTATAAAAAGCAGTTTTTTTTTAATATAATTATGTTATTACTAAATTCTAGTACTTAGTATACCATCCTTTAGCTCCTATAATCGCCTTATATCGCCTAGGCATAGATAATATAGTATTATCTATTACTTCTTGCGGTATATTATTGCACTCTTCTAAAATTATTCTTTTAGAGGCGTATATACTTTCTTCCCTAGTTCCTTCTCCTACATTCTTTTATTTCTTTTAATTAGTCTATTTTTATTATAGACTAAATATTTTTAATAGGATTTAAATCTAGGCTATAGGGAGGATAAGGAAAAAGAGAAATTTTATTTCTTTTAAACTAATCTTTAGTATGTTTAGCTTGGTGGATTCTTAAGTTATCTTACTAAAATTTCCACCCTAAATAGAAGTTTAATTTAACATTATTTTCATTCAATTTGATTTTAAATAAGTTAATTAGTTACTAAGTTATTAGAAGAAAAAAGATAAAGAAAATTAAAGTTACGTACCTCTTTTTATAGCTGGTTTTACTATAGGTATTAAAACCTTTCTAATATAGTTACTACTAGTATTACTAGTAGTAGTAGTAGGGTCCCTAATAAAGACTAATTCGCTTCTTTCTCCTATCTAAATAGCTCCCTAAACTTAGATAATAATATCTTGGCCTATTATTTTATTAGTAAGCTAGTTTTTAAAAAATTAAAATTATAGAAAAATATTAGACTATTTATAGTATATTTAAGTAAAAGAAATTTAAAAAAAACTTATTTGTAGTAGTAGAAGAAGCTATTTCTTTACCAATCTTCTAATTTCTTCTTTTTTAGTAATGTTTAGCCCTAGCTTCATGCACTCTTTATATTGCGAATTTATCTAAAAATATAACTTTACTAAAGTTAATATTTTAATATTTTTCTCTTGCTTCTTGCAATATAATAGCCTCTTTCTAGCTTTTTCTTTATTTAAATAAGGTTTTTTAGAACTTATATTAATTAAGTATTCCTCCTTTTTAAAAAAACCTTTATAATGTTTTTTTATTAATAGAAAGGTTATATTCTATTAATAATCTTTTATTTACTTTCTTAGAATTTCTAGTTAAGTCTCTATAAAGGATTTTTTTCTCTCTAGGAGATAGTTTTTTGTTCTCCCTTTACTAACTCTTTCTTAATTAAATTCTTTTTTTTTCTTTTTAATTTAACTTATAGTATTATAAATGCTAGAGGTAGATTTATTTAAAGTAGTAGAAATAGTAGAAATAGAGGTATTAGCTTCTTCAAGAAGATTAACTTTATTTTCGATATTTAAGAATTTAGCTGCCATTTTAAGAGAATAAGGAAGTAGAACACTAGATTCTAAAAGAGATTTAATTATACTATTAGATAACTAATATATTATATAAGAAAAGCTTATATAAGCATTAGTAAAAACCTTTTTAAAATAACTAAATAGTTAGTTAAGAAATATATACTAAATATTATCTTACCTAATTTCTTACTAAGCTTAAACTAGCTAATAAAACTGTTAAAGCTATATATTTACTAGATAGAAAGTTATTAAGCTCTAAATTTTAGAATTTTTTCCTTTGCTTACTAAGCGCTTTCTAAAATATTAGACTTATAGAGCTACTTCTCTAGTTACTAAGTATATAATATTTATACTACTAGCTTTAATAGTTAAAGAGTTATTAGCTTTTAAAAAACAGCTTTTTAAATATTACTTAATAACAATAAACTTTATAAGATAACTTATATTAAAAAATTACTATAGATAGATTTTTATTTAGGCTTTACTCTATTTAAAAATAAAGAAAATTAAAATCTAAAATAAAAAGTTCTAATCTTCTAAAGTTAGAAAGAAAAAAGATCTAGTTTACTAAGATATATTTCTCTAGCCATGCTTAGTCAGCTTCCTATAATAGCTATTATTAAAAGAACCAGAAATTCTCTTTCTAATTTTTTTTATCTTTCTAGCTTTTCTAGTTATAAAGTTATTAGCTTTTAAATAAGCCTTAAAAAATTATTCTTTTTTTATATTACCCCTCTGTATATAGTATATATTATCTATAAGTCTAAACTAGATATTAAACTTAACTAGATTCTAATAGAGAGCATGCTAGAAATATAGCTTTTTTATTTTACTTAGTTTAGAGCTTTATTGTAATAGGCTAGCTCTATATTACTAGGCTATACATTTAAAAGATATAGCATGCAGTATTAGTTTCTAATAGTAGGCATAGTATAGAATAATATATATACTAATACGAAGGTATATATAGGTCTCGCCTTAGCGAGGGCCCGTGCGAGGTAGTGAATACTAATGTAGGTGTAATATTTTACTTAGTTTAGAGCTCTATCTAAGGATTAATAAATCGTAGTACCTAGTTCTTCTCTATAGACTATAGATATAAGCCTAAAATAAAACATTTACTATTTATTATATATTAATAATATAGAGTAAAAAACCTTACTAATTAAGGTCTAGAATCTATTATATAAAGGACTACTTCTTAACTAGTAACAGCTTTTAATTAATAGTCTTTATCTTAATTCTAGCTTATATACCGCGAAGACGCATCTAGAGGATTAATTCTATAATATTATAGGCTACTATAGTAGCATAAATTAGTAGATAAAAATTAGACTTTATTAAGATAAGTGTAAGACTAATCCTACCTTCTTTTAATAGTAATTAAAGCTTATCGTTGTTAAGCTATAGTTAAAAAGGTGGACGCGTTTTGTCTCGTTTTGGTGGGGTGCGCAGCTCGCTGGTGGAACACGTTAATTCGTGTCTGCTTAGCTCAGCCCCCACCCATCAACATGTTCGATTCATCAACAACAATTGCAGATATTTACACCCACCACCCAAATCAAGTCCGATTTTAACAATTCTTACAGCAATAGAATCGCCTCGAACTCCTCCACAATCCCCACCCCACAAAGTACCTGATACCGGTACGCGTTCGTCGTATTTCTAGCACCGCGATCACCGAACGAATGGCGAGACTATGGCCGACGTCGCAGCTGCGCATGGTATTGATGAGCGTACAGGACGCAGATGGGCGAGGGAGCGCGAGCTTATGGGTACGCTGACAGCTATGAGATGCGTAGGGAAGCCCAGAGCTGCTGCCAAAGGCCATAAGCTTGGTCGCCCATTTAGAGTTGATAAATCCATCCTCGAAGATCTGGTCTCTACATCAAACCCAGTCGCCGAACAACCACTCGCCGTACAAGCTCGTCACCACAATATCCCTCTCGCGGAGCGCTTAATGGAGTACAATCTCACAAACCGCGTTGACTCGCAGATGTACGTCGCCGCGTATACCCAAGTTATGCGCGACGCCAACTACACCGCGCGCACCACCTATGGCGAGGACAATCAGGGCAAAGAGCTCTTTGGTTTTTGGGATACAATATACTTTACCGACGAGGCCCATTTCAATCCCACCGAGCGCTTCCAGCGTCAACGAATACTGCGTAGAAAAGGCAACCGTGAGCGTCAACAAAGGCTCGTTAAACAAAGGCAGCGCAAGGATACCGGGTAGATACACATGGCTACATACGTCAACTACTATTGCAAAGGGCCGTTAGAGTTTTACAGCGACGAGCATGAGATGCTCCCGAAGCCCAAACCACCGCCTAAGCCCCTAGAAGTCGAGCAGGACTCGACGGGCGCCCATATGATCCAGAAATACTACACCAAGCGGCTCCTGCCGATATATGTTAAAGATGTACAAGACGCGCGCGCGCACGACGATTCGAAGGACTGGGCCCTTCAAGAGGACCACGATCCATCACACGGTACAAAGACGCCATACAACGTCGCGTATGAGCTCAAATGGAGCAATTGGATCCATCTCCTCATCCATCCAGCGCAAAGCCCTGATTTAAATCCTGCCGAAGGGTGTTGGCTACGTTTGAAGCAGCGTACAAAGAAGTGTCTTCAGCGCGACGGTGAGTGGGATGGGACTACGCGCGACCTCAAAAGGATCCTCCGCGAAGAGTGGGATAAGATTACGCAGTTAGAAATACAGCAAATAATTATGGTGTCGGCAGCTTGTTGAAACCGGGGGGGGTTTCCACTCCGAGAGGTGGTGATTTGAAGCCTTAACACCAAATTTTTGATCTGTATATGACTTTGTATAACAACCTAAAGTTTCATGCTCAATATCCATCAAATCCGACGAAAAACCAACTACAAACCAGCATTGTGTCGTGGTTTGTATGGGGGAGGGGTATTTTGGTGGTTTTTGCTTACCTGAGCGGCCACGAATTATTGCGACACCTGTTGGTGCGAATACCCTTGCTGAGGTAAGAGGATAACTAAGCCGGCCCCTTGGGAACACCCGAGCACCGATAGATCATGACGTTCAGCCACCGATATTGCGCCGTGAGCTGTGCCGTCTCCTGCATTTTCGCCGCGTACATATGGAGTCGCATCTCCCTCGATGACTTTTCTAACCCCCAGATGCTCACCCGTCTAGCCACGCGCTCAGCTTCGCGCTCCATCTTCAGTTCGTGCCCCATCCTCAGCCCACCGACCTTCTCACAACGCACCATGTCCTCCTTCACGCTCGACAAAACCATCTTCAAGCCCGCCCTTTACAAGGATCTTCGAAATGTGTGGTTCGAAGGCATCGAGCTGGATGCAAAGGACATCGATATGAAGGTCGTCAAGCGCTGGTTTATGGGGTCGCCCGAGGAAAGAGTCGTGTTTGACGGCGTCTGTCGCGACAAGTTTGCGCATGCGCTGGAAGCTATTGGGCCTGAACGGTTTCCTGATGCGAATGGCGAGCCGTTCTTGCGTGATCTACGGGATGCTACGCAAGAGGACTCCAAGAGCGACGGCGCTGAGGCAGCGTGGACGGCTCTCAGTATCATCTTGCTGCTCGACCAGATCGGCCGTAACATCTTCCGGACGAACGAGGGACTGGCAAAAGTGTACAATCATTACGACAAGATTGCATACTCGTTCGTGCGATCGAT
Organism: Lentithecium fluviatile CBS 122367; assembly: GCA_010405425.1. Classification (NCBI taxonomy): domain Eukaryota; kingdom Fungi; phylum Ascomycota; class Dothideomycetes; order Pleosporales; family Lentitheciaceae; genus Lentithecium; species Lentithecium fluviatile. Next base: position 483,687 of record MU005586.1, read on the forward strand.
ACTGTCGCCGGACTCGGCCGCCGGTCGTCCCGATCTACACCCGCAATGGCGCTCATCGGTAGTGCATCGGATGTGGTTCTACATGCCACTCGTACACTCGGAGGAAATACAAGCGCACGATATATATGATAAGATAATGGCAGACTTCGGGGAAGAATTGGCGCAAGAAGAAGGAAATGAAACGATGCTACGATTCTTAGAACAAGCCCTCAAGGCCGAGAAGGATCATAGGGATATATTGGACAAATTTGGGCGATATCCGCATCGCAATGCGGCGCTTGGGAGGGAGACGACGCCGGAGGAGAAAAAGTTTATGGATGAGGGCGGGGCTACATTCGGTGTAGCTCAGGAGAAGCCGAAGGCGTAATAATGGCTTGTTGGTGAGGGGAATGCCTGCAGGGAAGTTTACTCGCCGTTGTAGTACATATTGTACATGTACGTTTTACGTCCTCTTTCCAGTTCTGGTTCACAGGCGCGCATCGTCATGGCTTCGTCCGCTCTATTACGTCCGAACACCCATTGGTGGCACATCAACTACCTCCCTATTCGATGGAATGCTACCCCACGCAGTCCAACGCGTCCATACCAGGCTAACCCGAGATCTGTGTACTACCGTAGTGAACTCGGGGTCATGACCCATGTTTGGAGCCGATATATTGGCTTTCGGTAAGTAGTGGTAGCGAGTACATTTTGAAAGAGCAGGAGGCTACGTCTCTTGACACCACTTGAGCACTCCACTCCCCAGAACATCTCAAACCTCCTCCCCCGCCCTGTACGCACCATCCAAATGGCGCCCTTCGCAACCATCCACACAGTAACCTTCATCGTCCACGCCCCCTCCACCCGCATCTTCGCAGCCGCCAACCTCAACAACCTCGAACTTGTCGTCTCCCCCGTCCAAATCGGCACCACCAACCAATTCCCCGCCTACCTCGCGAAATTTCCCCTCGGCAAGATCCCCGCCCTCGAAACTCCCTCTGGCTTCCTCCTCACCGAAGGCTCTGCCATCGCAAAGTACATCGCCGAATCCGGACCCCGCAAAGTCCAGCTCATGGGCCGCACAACCGAAGACCGTGCACTCGTGCAGCAGTGGATCAGTTTTGCTGACTCCGAGCTCTCCCTTAAGCACACCGAGATCTTGGCTCCGATTGTGGGCACGAAGAAGTACGATGCTGCGTTCGTGAGAGAGAAAGAGAAGGAGTTTGTGCGTGTGTTGAGGAGGTTGGAAGGGCATCTTAGGCAGGAGGGGCGGGTGTGGCTGGTGCGTGATGATGAGGTTAATATGGCGGATTTGAGCGTTGCTGCGGCGTTGTTGTATCCGTTGAAGGTGTTTATGGATGCGGAGTATCGGAGAGATTACCCTGGGATAGTGGGGTGGTTTGAGAAGTTGATGGGGGTGGAGGGTGTTGGGAAAGAGTTTGGGGCAGCGGTGAGGTTTTGTGAGAGGAGGCCGGAGCTAGATGGGAGTGAGGGTTTTGACTTTGCGAGGCTGGCGGGTGGTTGAGGGGTGTACTTCTATGGGGGAATTGCGCTGGTGCGACTAGTAATGGATGCTTGAGATTGGGTATAGCATCTTTATAATTTAGTTCATACGGGCCTTTCGATAACGGTTGACTAAGTAAAGCAAACGAGCGTGATATAGATCTCAACTTCAGCAAGAAATCCACGTACCTTCGTTCGAATTATTTTCTTTGATAGGGACGGATGAATTGTGGGTCTTTCACTAAGGCAAAACTGTTGCGCCACAATCCTTAGAGCAGGATGAGGCTGATTTCTCTAGAGATGGTGAAAAGATTGTTCATACACAGTAATCAACACAGGAGTAAACCTCTCTAGTACATTTCCAAGACGAGGTAGATGGCATCATCTCCGTCATCCATATGAAATTCCACATCACTTCCACCCTTCATCCATATCCCACCCCTTAACAGCATCCTCCACAATCGGCCTAATAATCTTCCTCCCAGCGCCCGACTCATGCACCCACACCATCTGCCTAGGCGCCAGCTCATCTGCCTGATGCCACTTCTTCAACCCCAAGCTCTCCGTATTCTCCAACGCCTCATACACCACCTTGAACAGCGAATTCGCCTGATCCTCGCCAATCCGCACATCATCCCTCACCGTGAGGACAATCTCCCGGATCTTGCGCTTCTTGCCGTCTTCATCATGGATCTTATACTTGTTCAGACAGACATCGATGTCGACGCCCGTTGCAGCCGTCCAGGCGGCGTGCACCGCAAACCAGTGAAAGAGCTCTCCAAACCCGGTTTTGCTGATTTGCTCGTCGAGGGAGTAGGGGATTGAGGCGAAACCGAGGCTTACGGTGGGTGTGCGTGGCGACGGGGTGTCGACCAAGTCGCCTTTCCAGTCTCGGCGTAAGAGATTACGGACGCTGAGGGAGTCGAGGTCCTTCTTCGCTGCCTTGAGCTGGTCATCGAGCTCTTCCATGGCGTCGTAGACTCCTCGGTCAGACCATCGGCTTCGTTTGAGCACGCGCTCTGAGGTCTTTACATCTGCGTCTGTACCATCCTTGAGACCGCCAGAGTCGATGGCGATCGCGCTGAGGATCAGCTCTAGAAGCTCATGCGGCATATGGTATTCTTCGGGGAGTGCCTCGAGCTCGTTGAGCATTTGCCGCGCAACGATAGTCGTACAGCTCGCTGTCTTTTCGAAGATCCGGGGGCTTGCGTGGGGTGCGACACCTCGATCCACATGATGGTCGAAAATACTGAGAATCTTCGCCTTATTCCATTTCCGTAGCGGAGTCGCGTGGTCGACCAGCACGATACCCTTCAGCTTGTGGCTCAACGTCTCCGGATCTTCAGGAAGCTCGTCCATAGTAAGCAGATCCTCATGCCCACTGGTCATTTTCGAATTGCTCAGAGCGACCTTATTCTCAGGTCTCAGATCCAACGCATCCCACTCAGTCTGTAGCAACGCAATAGCCTTCAGCGGCATCGAAGTATTCATAGTTGAATGCTCCAGGTGATACGCCCAAGCCAATGCGCTCGCCATGGAGTCAAGATCCCCACCCTCGTTCCCCATGACAACGATCCATTCCGACTCTTTGCTTGCCTGTCAGTCGATAAAGAACTCTTTCTTGGTATTGCGACTCCATTCGCTGAAGTGGCCGATGCCAGGTTCTACGCCTAGCTTGTGCATGGCGCCTTTACCGGAAGCGGAGTCGACGATCTGCTGATGCTCTGGTTGGTGTTGTTCCGCGGTTGCCGTCGAAAGCGACGACGCTAGCAGCGCCGAAAATGTGCGGAAGGACCTCATGCTACCGCGGAGTTGATGATCTAAGTGATGAGGAGGAGGATGGTAGGAGGCACCGAATGTGTTCATGGATGCTGAGACATCCTTGGTTTGAGAAGACGTCACAAGGGTCAAAGCGGCCAATCAGGCGTGATAGGTAGGATCGCTCCACAGCCGCTATCGCCAAACGCTCAATATGGTTCGAGACGAGCGTGCGATTGTTGTTTTCTACCTCGTATGCGCCGTAAAAGATGTATAAAATTTGCGCCATGTCTCTCATAGCTGTATCAACGGAGCTGTGTCATTGCACGTAGACAGGAAAAACGCTCACGTATTAATGAGCATACTTGCAATCCAACATTCCGGCAACCCAACTTTGCTATCGTCTTCAAGCGAATTTCAAGTCAAAGTCGTGTATTGCATAGCATCACATAGTCATGGGGGAACAAAGTGTGACGGTCGAGACTCTCTTTAGCGAGAAGTCCCATGAAGGTGCCTCTTCTAGGAGGACTTGTGTAATTGGGGGTATCTAACCAAGAGACCGAAGTCTAAGCAAACTCCGAAAAACGACACGCCATCCAATGCTATGATATCATGCTATGCCGCCCGATCCAAACACCATATGCATCGCTAAACATTGAACAGTCCACGGAGCAAAGTCTCGCGGCACAAAAAAGCAAAATGATCCTCCCATGAGCAGCCGAGTCGGAAGCCACAGTCAATGTAGATGTCGATAATTGAGTAGTCGCCCTCCACAGTGCTTCCAAATCGCAGTCGATGTTGGTAAAAAAGAGCAGCCGATTTTGGTGTGGGAGTGGAGTCGATGTTGATAAAAGAGGTAGTTGATGTCGGTATTTGGGTATTCGTCCTCCACAGTACTTCCGAAAATGTAACCGATGTAAGAAAAAAGCTGCCGATTTTGATGGGAGAGCGGAGTCGATGTCGATGAAATGGGTAGTCTATGTCGGTAGTGATGTATTCGTGCTCCACAAAACTCTGAAAACACCAACATAACATTGCTGCGAGCAGCCAAAACAAAAGTTGCGGTCGATGTCGACATGCATGTAGCCGTACTCGTATCGTAATCGTAATTGCCTTGAGGGTGCTTAGCACACCTCGATACCGTCCATCCGGTCTGTTAACTCCTAGTTGAACGATTCTGCCGGAAGGATGTCTTTTTGAGAGACGAACAGCTGAGCGGCAGCGTCGATGTTCCAACTTGCTGCCTCCAAGCACTGAATAGCGACCTCGCGCTTGAGGTTGGTCTCCGTCTGAACATAGACGACCATCGCTTCTTGTTCTGGCGTGAGCCCCGCAGTTGGAAGAACTGTAGGGGCTACCGCGGGGGCAGTCGGGATTGGCGATGTGCGGTCAGGACGGACTTGCTGACCGTTGAGGATGCGAAGCTTGGGGAACCATGAGATGAGTTCTTCTTCCCAGCCCGGCTGAGCTACCTCGACGATGAGGTGCTCGAGGTGCCGAAATCGGTTCTTCCACGGCTTGAGCTCACGGATGCTGGCGAACTTGTTGCCGGAGAGGTCGAGATTTTGGATGTGAGGGAGAGTCATCGCAAGATCGCGAACGACTTCGAGGTTCAGGAGGTTGTTGCCGCTGAGAGATACGCTGTGAACAAGTTCACGCTTCTCTTCCGCGGACTTGAGGATTTGGTTGCAGACGACCATAAGTGCAGGAAAGAACTTCATCTGCGTGGCCTCTGAGTTCCACATGCCTGACTTAGAAATCTCCTCATCATCAGCAATGGTGGAAAGGTTGAGAAGTTTCTCGCTCGGGACATATCGGCGCTCAAGGAAGCGCTTGAGAAGATCAACGGTCGACGACGTAGCGGACTTGTCCTGGCGATCTCTCTCGCCTGTCGTCGTGTCCATGGCAGCGGCTGCAGTCGGTGACTTTGAGCGAATGCCAGGCCCAACAATGTGGAGCTTCTGGGTGCCATGGACAGAAGTAAAGGTGAAGCCGTTGATCTTGCTGAATGCCGTAACGTCTTCTGGGCGAACCCAGATGGTGAGGACGTTGTCTGAGCTTGAAACCCGATGACGCTTGATCATCTTCGGTGGGGTGGTGCTCTTAGACGCGTTAGGACTGCGTCGAGCTGAGTGACGTTCGAGGAAACCAATGAGCTTGGCCATCTCTTTGTCGTCGGTCCAGCCGGTCACCTTGAGTTCTGTGAAAGCGGCTGTTGGGATGCTGCTTGCACGTGGACCAGAATTGTTTGCGTTGCGCGGGGATGAGCGAGCTGGAGACACTCGAGGAGCTGCGCCCATTATGAGATCCCCGTCGCGATCGCGCCGCTGCTGATGCTTGCGGATGCCGCTTTGACGCGGACGAGAAGCGGTAGGACCAGCCATTGTAATTTGTGTGGAGAAAAGCTTTGCAGTGTCTCGGATCTGAGCTCGGGGAGAGAACAGCTCAACGGCGATATGACCTGAGATCACGGCGGAGTTGACGGGTTGAGATATGATAGAGGTGTGGGTTGACCGTGGTCTGCGCGGGTGGCGACAAGCTTTCCTTGAGTCGCTTGGGTGTTTTTGACACACTGAAGGGAGAGCAGTTCTCGCTGTGAGGCTACTGAGTCTCGCTCAGGAACGCGGGCCTTGCTTTTCGCAGGCGCGGAGTCGAAGCTCTTTGTTGTGCCGGGGGCTTGAGAACAGCTTTCGCCGTGAGGCTACTGAATCTCAATAATCGGAGTACGCGGGCCTTTTTTCAGGCGCGGAGTTGAAACTCTTTCCGAGGGTGGCTGAAAGGTTTTTGCTGTGAAGCTGCTGTGTCGGGCAGGTGTACGCAGGCCGTGCTTTTTGCAGGCGCGGAGTCGAAGCTCTTTGAAGGTAGCTGTGCGCGGTGACCGAGGTCGGGTGGCTGAGAGAGGCTTTCGCTGTGAAGTTGCCAAGTCTCGCGGGTGGACGCGGGCCGTGCTTTTGCAGGCGCGGAGCAGAGCTCTAGAGGTGAAGCGGCGGACTGTGAAGTCTAAACGCGGCGACAATGAGAGAAGCGTGTGCTATAGAGCTGCTAGGTCTCCTAGAAAGTGTGAGTGCGATGCGAATGTCAGTTTGGGGAAGAGTGTCGCAATCATACTGATTGATGAGTGTCTTTGTGTGGGTGTTCCGTAGGTAAGCAGCTAGGAAATTGTGTGGTGACTGTGGTAAACGAGAAATGTTCTGTTGAACATAGAATGGGCTGTCGGGACGTCTTATAAGGGATTCCCCTAGTGCGCCAAGAACCCAAGTTGATCTGGAAAGCCCGGCAGCTGCCTCCAGATCAGCTTGCATCAATCTTTGCAACAAGTCAGAATCTTCGCTTCAGTCGCAAACTTTTCTACCAAAATTTGAAGCCGAAATTTCCACACATTTACCAAAACATCGTGAACCTCAAGTGCTGTCTTGATCAGCCAATCGGATTCGGTCCTGCGGCCTCCCGTTCACAATACCCCAAATCTCTTTCCGCCGTTTGATCTGCTGAACCGCTCTCGGGCAATGTCCAACCGGAGAGAAATATGGAGATATCTCCACAAATTCAGATGAGAAAAGTATCTGTCCTCGGTACCATTGATTTAGGAGGGTCTCACGTAGTGGCCTACTTCTCGGCTCCACACTTGATCTGCTTTAACGCTCTTGGGCAATTCTGAACCAACAGTCGGAGCGAAAATATGGAGATGAATCACGAGTTGAGATCAAAGAATGCATCCTGACATGCTCGGTACCATAATCCAGGAAGGTTCAGGCAGGGTCAAACCCGTAAGGCATCTACATTGATCTCAGCTAAACTGCCTTGATCTGCTGAACCATACTCCAGCAATTCTACCACGGTCAAACCAGAGCAGAAACTGGTCATGACTCACCGGGTTTAGACAAGAGAAAGTATCTGCTATGCTCGGTACCATTGATCTATGAGGGTTCAGGCTGGGGCCAAATTTCGAGGGCATCTACATTGATCTCGGCTGTATGACTGATCTGATCTGATCTGATGCGTGCTTACCAAGCAACTGTGGCGATGCTTCCGTGGCTAAGCTCAGATAATCCGTCGTGGAATAGGCCGACGTCAGGTAACCGTGAAGGCTACGCGTTGTTGCCTAAGGTGTTGTTCACAGACCCCTGCAGATACGCCGCTGGTACCCCGCGATTGCCCCACTACGAAAGTTCACACTCGCGACGCCTCAACCTCGACCTGCGACACCACATCACGACACTGACTCACGTATACGAATTCACACAAGCCATATCTTTTCAACATAATAATCATGGCTACCGCAACGTATCCGATACAAGTCACATACTGCGGGAGTACGCGCGCTCCCCAAGCAAGCATCACTCCATCCTAACGCCCAACAGTATGCTCCCTACCACCGGAATACTGCGAATTCGGTGGAACAACAAAGAAGTGCGAAGAATGGCTTGAGGAGAAGCTCCCAGACATGCACTCAAAGCTGTACTCCCAAGGTCCGCCATCTCCGCAGCCCAAATTACAATCATGGCCCTAACAATTCCCTTAGAAGTCCTAGAGCAAAACATGTCTGCCCTCTCTGTCGACGCCCAAAAACGCGCCGAAAAAGACTCGCAAAAGAAAGCCGCACGCGCCGAAGCCGCCTCTGCCAAACTCGCCGAAACACGTGCCACATCCAAAGTCCTCATCAAGCGCATTGAGCGCAACAAGCGCAAATACGTGACCGCGGTGCAGGGCCTCGAGGCCTTTGGCCTAGACATCAAAAAGGTGGCCAAGGACTTCGGCAAGAAGTTTGCTACGGGGAGTAGTGTGACAAAGGTGCCTGGCGGCGGCGAGGAGATTACGGTACAGGGCGATTTGAGCGATGATATCTTTGATTATGTGGTCGAGAATTACAAGGATGTGCCTGAGGATAATTTGGAGTGTATTGAGGATAAGAAGAAGAAGAAGGCTGATGGTTGAGGGATGGGCGCATGCAAGAAAAGCATTGCAGTCGCTGCCGCTGGTTGATGGTTGCAGGGAAATTACAGTAGCATGGCGTCTTGCTGGAGTATGAAGAGCATCACGGAACGACTGGAAATACATTGGTCCGTATGAAACATTGCTTGTGTTATCGACCATCTTCTACAACGGCTCCGGCGGGCTCCGCATGCGGTTCTCCAGTATCCTAATCTTAGGCTCCATCCTGACCTCAACCCACCAACCCCTCAAGAGCGGATCCCGAATTGTCCCTTCCAGCGACTTCCACAACCTGGCGACTTTCGCAGTCCAATAATGCGATACCTCGTCCTCCCATCCCACAACATCCAACGCCTCAACCGGCGATCCACTTTTCTCCCCAGGTTTCATCACCTTCACCCCGCCAAACCCATAGACCACATGCACAACGCCCCACTGCCCAATGACCTTTTCCGGCCTCTCCGCAAGCACAAAATCAAACTTATCCCAAAACATCGGATCGAGCAACGCCTCGGGGTCTTCAGTTTTGTCGTATATCCACCTCCTCTTGTTGATTGTGTCCTGGGCCTCGAGCACATCGTAGATGGTTCCAGTGCCTTCGTGATTCTCCAAAAATCGGGTGACGCCGGTTTGGCACGCGAGGTTGTCGAAGTACACGAGATTTTGCAACCCGGAGGGTTCGATGTGGTTGTTGAGCTCGTAGAGGCCCTCGCCGCCGGGATAATTGAGACTGCTGATCGCTAACAGCGCTATAGAAGCCACGAACGATACCAGTACCGATGCCACAAGAGCCAGACTGAGCACCGCGTAAACGACCGATTTCGCCCTCCGTGTCCAGATCCATGCCGCACCTGAGGCCGCAACTGCAGTCAGCCCCGGAATCACGTAAACAATGAACCGCCACTCTTTATGCGGAAGGAAGCTATACAACCCCACAAACCCCAAGAGCGGCACCAGCAGATCCAGACCGCGTCTCCTAGTCGCAGCATTCAGCACCGATACCGGAATACAAACCAAATACGTCAAAGGATTCAACATCAACCTCGGGAGCGCATTCGCAAAGTAGTAGTGCCACGGTGACACGCCCCAGTCCGCAGAATGTCCTAGAATCGTGTTGTAGTAAAATGCGGTCCACTCAGGCCATATTGGGATCGATTGCCAGAAGAATGAGTCAACGGCGACGGTGGAAAACAGTCCAATTGTAGCACCAATGATTCCAGCTGGAATGATGACATTGAAGAGGGATACCCGCCGGAAAATTAGGAGGTAGAGGCTGAGTGTACCGACTAGGATGGCGAGTTCGGAGCGGAAGACGACACCGGCAAGGGTCATGAAGGCCAGGCACATTCGGTAGCTTTGCGAGACGGAATCGATGTTCCATGAGACAGCGTAGGCGTTGAGTAGGCTGCGAAGGGCGAACGTACCTTAAGATTCTTAGCAATTTGCGTAGCCGGATGTATGACTTTCAACCTACTGAGAGAAAACGCAAACATGTTCGGCAGCGTTCTCGAAGCATAGTAAATGACATGAAATTGGCTCGCCTGAAACAAGGCATACCAGATGCCAGCCCCCAGTCCGAAATTCCTCTGCACGCTTTGACCGAAAGCGATGAGCAACCAAGAATTCAGGGCTCCAAGCACCGCTCTTACTACCAAAAATATTAGCAGCATGACCCCGCAGAGAACTCTACAATACATACCAAGAAACTGCGAACCCACCCCATCGTCAAACACCAAAATCAACGGTCTCGCCAACGCGCTCAAAGCCAACGCTCCGACAAACGTCCGCGGCACGCTTCCTGGGAAGGACACGTGGTCGTAATTCGCGTCAAAGAACTGTGCGACATTCTTAGTCGGAATACTATGAAACAAAATGTCGTGAATAGCCTGTATATTGAAGGATTCCTCGACTTTCGTGTACGGCGAGACGAAGAGGTGTATCAAAACGAACGTCGGGATGAGCAGGTAGACTAGCAGCTCGAGTTTTGCCATGACATTAAAAGTACCCTTCGTTGGAGCTGCACTAACGGCTCCCGGTTTTCAAGGTCGAGTTTGAGATGAGGGTGATGGAAGTCGAGTGAAGTCGTGATGCCTGCTTGAACAGGTGCATTGATGAACAAGGATGCTATCACGTGCACTGGCGTCGCGCTAACCTCACCACTCAACTCCCACATCCCATCCCTCCCGACAACGTCAACACCCACATCACCTCATGGAGCTTAATCAAATAGCAGTACCTGCCGTTTACCTTTTAATCTTCTTCCTTGGGTACCCGTCTCAAATTCTCTTCTACTATCTGGACCCGGCGCCGTTAACGAAGAATGAGCTTATTCTATCTAATGTGCTGCTTGTGTGCATTTTCATAACGTACACGCAGTCTGTCTTTGTGGACCCTGGAACGATTCCGAAGAAGGACGGGGATGGGGAGAAAGAGCTTGGGAAGATGAATGGGGATGGGGTGGGGAAGGGCGAGAAGAAAGGGGCTGGGCAAAGGACGAAATGGTGTCGGAAATGTGATGCTGCGAAGCCGCCGAGGGCACATCATTGCAAGGAGTGTAAAAGGCAAGGATGGACCTAATTTATTTATCTCTTTGTATTCTGTTCAGAGCACGTTATGCGGCACAATCCCTTCGGAACCAAGAGTCACGCATTGGACATGCAAGATAACGTTGATCTCAAAATCATGGCTATTGCTAACAACCCCTTAGATGCATCCCGAAAATGGACCACCACTGCCCCTGGACCAACAACTGCGTATCCCACACCACCTTCCCGCACTTCCTCCGCTTCCTCTTCTACACCACGCTCGGCCTCTCCCTGCTCGCGTACTTCCAATACATCCGCATCTCCACCATCTGGTCCCACCGCGACCTGCCCGCCTACCTAGGCCCCAACCCCTGGCTTTTCGCCCATCTCTTCTTCTCCACCGTCGTAAACGGCATCACTTTATTCGCACTTTTTGTGCTGTTTGTACGGAATGTGTGGTGTCTGGCGGTCAATATGACGACGATTGAGGGTTGGGAGATTGAGCGGCATCGAACGCTGGTGAGGAGGGCGAGAGTTTTTGGGGGGTGGCTTGAGGGCCCGGATGGGGGAAGGGTGAGGATTGAGAGGCAGGAGTTTCCATATGATGTGGGGATATGGCAAAACATTATGCAGGGGATGGGGACTGGCAACCCCCTCTCATGGTTCAACCCCTTCGCCCCAACTCCACCCCTACATACCGGCCTCACCTTCCCTGTCAACGGCTTCGAAGACGCCTCGCTCTCCTGGCCACCTCCTGACCCAGACCGCTCCTACCGCCGGCAACCCCGGCTTGCGCCAAACTACAACAGCCCTTCCCATCCCAACGCCAACGCCAACACTAATGCCGACACCGACACTAAAAGCAACCGCATCACCAACAACGCAGAACAACCCTTCACCTACTCTGAATCCAACCTCTCCCCAACCGCCACCCTCGCCGCCTTCCGCTCCCGCCAAGCCGCCGACGCCCTCCGCCGCCGCAAACCCTTCGCACAGCGCATGGAAGCCAAACTATCCCACGACCGGGTCGCGAACTGGGACGGTTACCAATCCAGTTACGACGCCCATGATGACGGATTTTCAAACAGAGTGGAGGAGTTGGGTATGAGCGAAGACGAAGACGAGGAGTTGTTCGACAACGATGTGAGGAAGAGGGGCAGCGCAGGCGGCAGTCAAAGCGGCGAAGAAGCATGGCGGAATTCTGAAGGCGAGAGGCTAAAAGACTTTGGTGTGGATGAGGAGGTGGAGTTTTATGATGAAGCGGAGGATGATGATGACGTGCCTTTAAGTGAGCTTCTGGCAAGGAAGAGAGCTGCTGCTGCAGAGCCACCTATACTATCCACATAAACTCAATGCATCCCATGCCCGACTGTGGCACTGCGCGCTCAAGTCTAGTTCCACATGTTGCATATCAACAATAGAGCTTGGAGAGGTCTTTGTCCCTCCACCCCAAACCATGCCTCAGCCTTGCTCTCGTCCTCGTCCAATCACGTCCCGCCCAAAGCGACCAAATAAGTCGCTGCACATATCCACCGCGGAAACTCGCATGTCTAACCGGCGGACACCACGCACGTGGTCTAGCGTCCCGGCCTTGACTGGCTACACTAACAGTTGCCTGTTCCTGTCGAAACTATTCTAGTGGAGCCAATTTTTTTTTTTGCGAAATCACAGCAAAGATGTAAGTGTTGCGCGAGCAATCGTATTCTAATCCAACCAAGGAAACTAAGAAATACTTCCGTCCCTATGGTTATCCAGTCCCTTGAACCTCCAATTGCCAATTGCGAACCAGGAAGATCTCAGAGTCCTGGTGAAGTCTCGAAACCGTCCATTCATCCCTTTCAATCCTCGCCGACCAATAGGAGATATTTCGCCGAAGGTGCCCCCATAATCTTATACAATCTGATCCAATTCCAATTCCACCCTTATCACTTTCCCACGCAATCGCCTCCTCTTCCGGTGGCCAAGATGCCGCGCGCGGTCCAACTGCAGCCGTCGACTTGATTTGCATTCCTCCTCTTGACCACCTCTCCGCGGCGCGACATTTAAAACTCGGCGGCGCCGTTGGCGTTGTGCACGGTGTAGCCGAACGCGGTGTTGTCGTTGTCTCCCATCTCGGTGTCGCCGCTCAGAACCGGGTGTTGGGCATTCTCTGCGGCGGGATTGGCGCCTGCATTGGCCCCGCTGGCATTGTACTGGTTTGCAGGAGGCTTGGTGTTCTGATTTGCGAGGAGGGTCTCGTGCCACCAATCAATACATAGTTCAGATAAATGTCTTCGCCAAAGTTGAGGCAACAAAGGAAAGACGGGGAGGGGAAGAAAAGTCTGGCAGCTTACCTCGCGATACCGTGAGAGGTAGATCTTCAAGGCCTCCGAGTAGTTCTCGAAGCCAAGCGAAGTCATAGCGAAAAGGATGTCCTCGCCGTTGACCGTCTTGCGCTTTTCCTGTTGGCACTTTTCGGAGGCTGGTCCACAACGTCAGCGGCGGCTCCACGGCGCTCAATCTGAAACGTACCTTCGCTGGTGATGAACGAGATGAACTCGCTCACGCACTCCTGCATACATTCTTTCGCTTCCTTGGCGATTTTGGCATTCTCTGGAAGTGCCATTTTCATGATGCGGGCGACTGGAGCAAAATTGCGAATATTAGCATCTGAAGCAACACTGCTCGCGCCGGGTTTCGGCGTCGACTGTGGCGGCGGGGTGGAGGATTGTGGGGACGCGGACGACATGACGCCGGCTGCAGGACGGCCGTTTTCCAGGTACACAGAGGCGCTGGTAGGCCGGCCGCGTTGACAGCGTGCGTGATTCGACAGCGGGACTCCTCAGACGCGCGATTAACGGACATGCGGGCATCCAGCGACGCCAGATGGGTGCAATCCGTCGACGTGCAGGTGGGAACTCTTGACGCGCAAATCAGAGGACAGGAGGGGGCAATGAAATAGACGCACCATTGGCGATTGGAAGCCATCGGTCCTGCTCCTTGACTTCAAACTCGTACCCGAGTCCCTGCGCTTGTGTTTCCTGAGCTTCTCTGTCCATATGCGGCTCCGAATCGTCAGGCGACTGTACCGTCTGTTCCACACCCTCCTTCTTTGGGGGGGTGGACGACATGTTTATTCGGTTGCCTGCAGGGCGGAAACGTGCCTCGAAAGCGATTGTGCGCTGGCGCTCTGCCCTCTATTCGCTGGCGACCACGTCACTGGGAGTTGCTGCGATGCTTGGCGGCCGACTATGCAACCGGCGGGCCTGCGGGCGGCGGGCGACGGGCTGTGTAACGGCGATTGCTGTAGAAGCTTGCGGTTAGCGGCATGCACTCTGGCTGCACCGTGGGAGGGACGCACCTTTGGGGCAAGCGCAAGGGGCCTGGCTTGGGCTTGCAGTGTGCTTGCACGGGGGGACACTGGAGGCGGTGGGCGGGCGCGCGGCGATGGCGCGGTCAACTGGTCTGGCGGACGGAGCGAGAGTCTAGCACTGGGCGCGTTACTACTGAGCGTTCAATGGATGTTGCCGTTGCATGCAGCCAGAGGAGCTACGGGCGACGGTGGTGTTTGCGCTCTATGGGCAATTGGGCAATCACGGCAGACACCATGTGCGACGTGCGCGCCTGCTCGCGGTCTGGTGCTGGCTCAGCGTCCTGACGGTCGGGGCGTGGGACAGCGGCGAGACTAGCGGGCGTGCCGTGGTGAATGGGGGAACTGGGCTCTGTGGTGCTGGCAGTCTACAGCGAGGTGAGAGAGCTCAGCGCGCGCTCTCGCGACGTCGTCGACGGCGGCGACCACAACAGCGCGCGCGGCAGCCAATGGGGGGGCGGCTGGGCAGCGCGGGAGGCTCACCGGGATAGCTTCAGCAGCCGGGGGCTCTGACGTGCGTCGTGCGGAGGGGCAGCAGGAGAGCAGCCAGTGAGAGGGCGAACAGGCGGTGAGTGAAATTCGCGGCAAGAGCGAATCGAAGGGGTGGACGCTGCTGAAAACCCGAATTTGCAGGCGCGGCCCACTCACGTCCGCCGAATTTCAGGCAGGTGCGCGCCCGGCCCTCCTCCCGGCCCTCTTCCCGGCCTTCCCCTCACGCGCCCCTCGTCCGCGCGGGCCGGAGCAGATCCCATGGCGCGCACGTCGCCTCATCTTAGTTGAGTGCGACGAGCAACTTTCACATCCACCAAGTTGCCATGCACCCATGCACCATGGTGAGAGGGATGCCACCTACAGACAAGCAGGAGATTCACCGTCGCAGCTCGTCTCAGTGCCAGCGCAGATTAGCGCATGCGGGTCATGGCCAGCTCTAGCTCCCATTCGGCTGCCCTACGCCCTCGACCACACCAGTTGCTTTTTCTCCTACTGGGTCGCTTCGCCAACGCCCGAACCCTCTATCAGACGCGTTGCTCAGTCCTAATTACAATGTCACTTCACTTGCAATGTCACTTCACCACACCATCAGCCCTGTCCCTGCTGCATTATTCACCACACCATCAGGCACCGCGTCCGGCCTGCCCACGGTGAGACGACGTGGGCCTGCATGGCGATCGCCTTAGTTGGCACTGCAGCTTCACCCACGAACTCTGCGTTGGCGCTCGAGCACGCACACCCCAGCAACTGCCGACGTGGACAGGCACCCGGCACCGACGCCGTCATCAGCAGTTTCATAGTTCGAGATCGCGTTGCCGCCGTCGACAATGTGGCTTTGGCAGTTGACATGACGTCCGACGGGCCACTCACCGGCCGGCCGTCAGATGCCCAACACTGCAGACGCTCATGGCACGGTACCCTATAGCCAGCGCGTCCGTATTCACGGGATACGGACGCAGTGACGGCCGGCGATCTGACTTGGCCTGAACGCCAGCACATCGCGCAGCAGCCACTGAAGCTACGCCGTCTTCAGCCTTGTTGGGACCCGGCACGATGGCACCCTCTCTGGTGAGGTGAGAACAGTTCTTTGTTCGGCTACGCACGATGTGAGGCGCAGACCATGCAAGTGTGTGTTTGCGATCGATCATGTGGTGATGATGCTCGTGGCTTGATTCTGTGGTCTCTGCCTAAGACGGGTTCTACTGCATACTCGAATCCTCACAGTACACATCGTCCCTGTCTCCAAAGCCAAAATGACGTGGTCGAGGGCGGGACAAAGGAGCAAGGCCATCCCCGTGGCTATGTGCATTGAGTCCTTTAGGAAGACGGATGCCTTTCCCGGCCGCCCATCGTCGAGCCCTTCCCAACAGCATCCCGATCCACAATCCTTCATGAGCTCCTGCTGTGTTCCGTACCCGCTGCCACATAGCCACGGCTAGATTCGCGTCACCTGTCGTCTGTAGGCAGCGTGCATACGTAGCACGACCCGTTCGTGTCCCACTACTGTGGTTGTTGAACAACTTGCACGTTATTCTTCTTCTGTTGAGTGACGCAGTCAGCATGGTCAACCACATGTGCTGACGCGGTCCACTGCCTTGGGAGCAGCTGAGAGCTGGTGTGTAGGGGGAGTACGACGACGGGCACGCTTACCTTCCACTTCTCCATCTCATCTTGCTTGGACTTGTACTGCTTGACCAGCTCGTCTAGCGCCTTCTTCAGGCCGTCTGAGTTGGTTTTCAGGATGGGGACGACTTCTTTGACTGTGCGTTCGGTGAGGACGCCGTTGATCATGCGGAAGCATTTTCGGTCTCCTGGGAGCGGTTCTAGGGTTTCCAGTACGAGCCTAAGAACTGTGAGTCAGGGTCGTAGCATGCAAGGACGGAAAGCGGTGAGATGGTCGGAATACATAGGAGAAGGGGACGGCGCGAAATGCATGCAGAGATGACTCGTATTTAGAAGCGGTGTATGATGCAAACTCACGACCGAAGAAAAATGAGAAAACCGTATACGGGTGTCATACTTGTGCTCTTCTGTCTCTTGCTCAATATCGCCAATTTTCGACGCAATAGTCTGCAGCATATTCTTGTACGTCTGATATGTAGTCTGCAGCTCTGCCTTCAGTCAGCATCTGTCCGCCCGCTCAAGCCCCATCAATATCCTGACCTTGCTGCTTCCTCAGTGCCGCCTGAGAAGCCATGACTGAACCTCCTACCGCAAAACTGATATTATGGCGAGGTTGATGTAGTCGATAGCCGTGTTGCGGGGGAGTCCAAAATCGATAGACGCACAGACCCCGTTCACGAAATCTTGTGACTTCCCGCCGAACGGAACACCGACCGAGCGCGGCATCAGTTCCTCACTCCACCCGTCCCTCCAGCAGCCTCAACGCACCTCCAGCACACCGATCGCACTGAACCGTTCCCCCAATTCAAGCGCCCACAATGCATCCGCATCTCCACACCGTCGAAAATCAGAAAAGTACATCCGACCCATCCTTGCCTATCCTCTCGAGCGCATTCGCTAACTTGTGGTCCCAGACTGCGCCGACGTAATTGCCGCTCTCGACGAATGCCACGCCCGTGGCTTCATACACAAGGTTCTTGGGAACTGTACAGATGCCAAGTACAGAGTTAACATGTGTCTACGTGCGCAACGGCTGGAACGGACACGGATGAATCGGGAGCAGGCGAAGGAGAAGCGGAAGCATATTGAAAAGGTGTGGGCGGAGATTGATGAGAATTCATGATTGTTGGGGAAGTGGCCTAGAGTGGAGGGATGCATATGAAATGGTGTTACGGGTTTGTAGGATTATTCATGGAGTTTTGGCTCAAGTTCGCCACTGTACGATACGGGTGTATTTGAACATTTGCAAGTAGCTAAGAGACGCATTATTTTGGGGGAGAGCTCTCTGGAGCATTGTTTGGTATCAGCAATATCTACTCTTCATCGGACGCGCTCGACGTAGCCAAAGGTGTGGTGCCCAAGCTGTCCAGACCCCGCTCCGTGATCAACCTGCCCCCTGCTGCACCGTTCGGAGGCAGCGCGGGCATACCAGCCTCCTGTCGCAGCTTCTCAAACTCCTCGGCCGTCTTTTGTAGCTGCTCTTGCAAATACTGCTTTCTATCCTCCATTCGGACTTTGTCTTCCTTGAGCTCCTCGAGCCGCTTCTTGATCATCTCCTGCCTCTGCTGCTTCGCGCTAATATCGGACTGTAGGCTCTGCAAGATGTCGTTTATGTCGGGCAATGGTGTGATCCTAGGAGGGGTTCTGGCACCGTCGTCTTCCTCTTTGTCCTTTTGTCCGTACCGTCCGGCGCGAGACTGAGCTGCAGCAAATGCGGCGTTTCGCTCCTCTTCAGAATCGTCGGACGAATCGTCGCTTGAACCGCCTTCGGCGTCATTGATGAGTTCCGCCATTTCCCGCCGGCGCGTTCGTTGAGCTTCTCGTTCAGACTTTCGACCCAATGCGATCTTCCCATCCTCCACATAGTTGTCGAAGCCTTCCGCAATGTCTTCGTCTTCATGGATGAGGCGCGTCTCACCCCACTTCTCCTTTGGTCGGAGGGAGATCTCGTTTCTGCTGCGGCGGAAGTCGTCTCCGCCCTCATCGTCTGACGCCCATGGCTGGTCTTCATCCTCATCGAGAGCATTCTGTTCTTCCGCCAACCGCCTCCGTCGGGCCTTCTTTTCTTCTATTTCGGCTTTCGTAGGTATCGCTGATGTCTCTGGCTCGAGGGAAATTGTAGCAGTTGGTCCGAACTTTGACGCAATATCCAGCGCTCGCGACTCGTCCTCTTCCTCGGCGGAAGGCACGAGGTCCTTGGGCGTCGTTGGTGTAGAATTACGTAGCGCCGCAATATGGTCTTTGCTGTAAGACGGCCGATCTTCGTCGAGGCTAGGGCGCAAAACCTCCGGGACAAGCGGAGATCTTGCTCGGAGTTGCGCATTTTTCTCGATAGCTATGGCCCTGAGGTTCGACTTCTTCGGCGTGACAACAGCGGCGTCGCTGGACTCGTCCGCATCGTTTGCATCCGACTCGGTGGGGCCAAAGGACATGCGCAAGGAAGACCGCTTCTTACCTTTTCCGAAAGTTGGTCGCTTGACTACAGTTACTACACCGTGAGTTAGCACGGAACGCCTACGATAGTCAGAACCCGGAGCTTGCAATGGCGACGCGCATGGAAGCTTACCTGGGCGATTTGGTGCTTCACTTTGTGAGCCGCTTCCGCTGTCCGCTGACTCCTCATCATATGCGCCAATCTTGCGCGCAATGCGCCCGGATCCTGATCGCTTCATGTTGTGGGTTGTGAAGGTCAAAGTCAGACAGATACCTGTGTTCAAGATCGCCACGCACGGGCCTTGAACGCCAAGATCTTGAAATTCAGTTGGAAGCTATCCGCAGCACCCCACCACGACCGCCGAGACGACCGCACCTAAGGTACCTTGCCGTATAACGCTCTCCTAACAAACAGATTGTCGTACCGATATTCACTGCGCCCGATACCGAATACCTTATCGAGTCGAGTCACAACCTAGCCCGTACTACGAGTTCTACACGACGCGAAACGCAACACTCGAATACCACCAGCTCATTTCAGTACCGCCGCTATGCCTCAAGCTCAGCCGGAACTCAAGAAGGTGAGGTCTCGTGCAACCCCCTCCCTTTTGAGCTTTCCTGACTGCAAGATAGTACCTCGAGAAGCGCATTCTGGTGCAACTCAATGGAAGCCGAAAAGTCATGGGCGTTCTCCGAGGATATGATGTATGGCGTTTCCTCTGCAGCAACGTATCAGAATCAGGCTGACGTATCCTAGGTCTATCTGAATATTGTCCTCGACGACGCTCTCGAAGAGAAGGCTGGAGGGCAGAGGGAACCAATCGGCATGGTTGTCATCCGAGGCAACGCCGTGGTCATGCTGGAGGTTTGCGTCGCCAGAATTTTCCGTACGAAGCTCCCATACTGACCTATACCGCTAGGCGCTTGACCGAATCAACCAAGATGAGTACAGAGGACCCAGACACTGAGACATGCTACGATGGACGGAGCGGTACATATTACGCGCCGTGGGAATCGGTAACAAGAGAGACAGTGTGGTAACAGGCGTTCTGGAAAGGCCTTTTGGGTACGTACCCAGTCATCAATGAATATCGCAAGCATTCAAGGAGAGGCTCGTGTGTTGACCCCCCCCCATCCATAGGTCGATATGAGCATGATACCATTATACAATTCCCTATCAGATGGGACAAGAGCAAAATGAAAGCTAGGGATGCGACTATTTACAAGTTCTTACAACCGCGCCTTGTCATGCGTGTTTTTATACTCCTGTACCAAATCCCACGCTATCTCCGCGAATGGCTTCATCATCTGACCGTACTCTTGCGCTTGCGCACTGCTAGCCTGACGCAACGCATACCGAGCAGCGATACCCTGAAAGATGATCGCCGATCTGTACGTAGCAAAAGCATCTCCCCAGGTCAGATCTGGTCGCGGATCCCACCCTGCAACTTCAGTGTACCACGATACCAACTGCTCCCGCGAAGGTAACCCCACCATCTTACCAGGCTGAAACGCCGTATTCGCTCTCCCAATACTCATGGCCTTCTGACTGCTCGCTGTCAAGTACGGCGCCAAAAGATTGTTCAAGTCTGATAGTGGATGTCCAATGGTCGACATCTCCCAATCGAGTATGCCAATGACCCGCGGCTCCGTCTTGTGAAACACCACATTGTCTATTTTGTAGTCGCCGTGCACAAAGCTGCTGCGATCCTTCGGTTGTGTCTTGGGGTCGCTGAAGAAGAAAACCATGTCATCCTGATGCGGAATCTTGCCCACGGGCACGCCGGTGTCCTTGTCTTTTGCAGCCGCTTGTGACTTGGAGATTGTGTTGAAGGTGTTGATTTGGCGGTTGTAGAAGCCAGTTAGTTTGCCGTAATTTTCGAGCCCGACGGCTTTGGGGACTACGCGATGGAACTTTGCGAGAGTGGTAATCGCTGAATGCCACCTAGACATTGGTAAGTACATGTGAGACACTAGGATTGGGAGGGTAGGTCTCACATCTGTGTCCGCTCCTCTGGTGTTACATCAGGCATGGCCGGATCCTCAATGATCCTCCCATCCAAGAATTCCATGATATAAAAGTCACTCCCAATGATCTTGTCGTCCTGACACAAATTCAATGCACGGGGTACAGGGACGTCAGTCTTCTCCAAAGCGTGGATTATCCGGTACTCGCGATCGACCTTGTGCGCTGTCTACCTTCCATTAGCACGCTTGACTCCCCTCCCACTACCACGGGATAAGGCCTTACTTTAGAGAGCAGTTGCCCCGGCGGCTTCTTCCGCATAACATACTTCTTCCCATCCTTGGCCGTCAACTGATACGTCGGGTTCGATTGGCCATACCCGAACTGCTTGATGTCGATGGGGAGGGTGATTTCGGGGACATTGGAGGCGATGTACCGCTCTAATGAGGCGACGTCGATGGGTTGTCGGACTGCGCCGGCCATTGCTGCAGCGTAGGATTGTGTAGGGTAAGGGGGATGGGGTGGAATTGCGGCATGGTTGTCAGATGCGCAGGTCGCGTTTTGTAGACGGAGGTATTGCGGCAAAGGCGAGCCGAGGCATTTGCGGGGTGACGAATGCCGATGGCTCGGGAGTGCTGCGGAGGTCGTTTTGAGAAGGATGCTGGTCTGCAAGTAGGGAATGATCCGGTTGCTCTTAGATTTGGAGAAGATATGAGTGTTCTCTATTGATGCATCTTCGAAGTCCTGCAATTATCGTAAGTTGTCCATTCTTGCGTATGGTGCCAACACTCGCAAGGCCATGCTTTCTTGATTTCGTAGGCATATTTAGATAAGAACGCTTCAATTAGTAGAGGTACCTACAATATCTAGTATTTCTCTGCGTTGCGAGCACCTGAGGAGAACCAAGGAGAACCTACTGGGTACCCAGGTAATAAGATGATCACGTGAGTGCGCGTCGACGGTTGAAGAATCCCAGGCATGGGAATTATGAACGCCATAATGGTATACATTGCCCACGTTTTATTATGCCCTTGCTGGGAGTTGAATCAAAACCTGCCCCAGTGGAGCCATCGGTACCCCTCGACCCCGTCCACTACTGGTCAGAAGTGTGCTTATACTGTTCCTTGTGAAAGGCGTCTAGGCTTCTATCAAAGCCCTGTAGATACACGAGCGCGTAAATATGGCGACGTGTCTCGCCAGAGAACACAAAAGCCATTTGAGTGAGAGGCTGCCATGTTGTAGGAGTTTCAGCCTAGTTGCGGGCGCTTGCTTAATTGTTATGCTATGATCAGCGGTAAATTTTCCAGGCCGAGCAGAATCTACACTTGGGAAGAAAAAGAGATGGGTTGAACAGCGGCTCTCCTGGTTTAGTCGTTGCCGTGCTTCATCTGGCGTGGAAGCGTGCATTCGACTGGTCAAGCCAAGTCCACATTTCCTATACTATCGTGTGGCAGTCGATGATCCCTAAGGGGCTTGGGTAGCACCTGCGACCTTCCCACATTGCGCAAACATAGCCTGTTGCAGCGAGTCGGCGTTCAGGAGAACCCGTGAGGACGATGTGGTGTTTGGCGTCCTGCAGGCGATTGGCCCCGCAACGAGCGTGGACCCACATATAAAAGATCCCTGTCAGATACAATCGGTCAAAACAGCCTGCTCGTGCAACGCCGTCTCAGGACCTAGTCAACAATAACATTACACACTGTCAGGGTAGCCGAGACCCAAGGCTGCCAGGATGGCCTTCCAAACGCCGCGCAGGCTCAACCCGCCGCGTCCCTCACTCAGCAACACCGCTTCGCAACCAAATCTGTCCTTAGCCGCCAGCACGGCGATTGCACGAAAAGCCTCCCTCAACGCGCTCGTGGGCAACCCCGCCACTCCGAACAGCAAGATGGGCGCAGACGGTCGCAGCATCGACGTGGGCGACACCGTCGACGTGCCCGGCGGCATGTATGGCGTCGTCAAGTACGTCGGCAGCGTTGGCGACAAGCCAGGTGTCTTCGCTGGCGTCGAGTTGAGCAAGCCGTTCGCGGATCGTGGGAAAAACGGCGGAGACTTCCAAGGGTACGACTGCGCCTGCGACCCTCCACAATGTTGATACATGGTCTGACCGCTCGCAGCGAGCAATACTTTACCACTTCGGTGCCAGGTGCCGGTATCTTCCTGCCTATCCATCGAGCGACAAAGCGTGGTACCCCTACCCCCACCGGCAGACTTCCCCCTACCCCCACGACGCCGTCATACAACAGCAAGCTCAGCATGTCCACCCGAGACAGACCCAACTTCAGCCCCGATACGCCATCCATACCCAAGTTCTCTCAATCAGTCGGACCTGGTGGCCGCGCGCCTAGCCCCGTCTTCAAGCCGCAAAGCAGACCGTCTCTGCCACGACCAGAATCTCCTTTTCGCAAGCAGCCTAACCTGGCGCCCACACCGAGCAGGAATGGTTCAATCACGCCCTCCGGTTTCTCTAAGAGCGCGATAGGCCCGCCTCGATTCAACAGCCCAGGCCCAAAAACATCGGTATTCCAGAAGCCGCGGACGCCTGGCCCGTCCCGTCCATACTCGCGCAACAACTCCCGCCTCGCCCATCACGACACGATCGACGAAGACGGCGAAACGACACCAGTTGGAAAGGTGAGAACGAGCAATGATTCAATGACGAGCCTGAAGGGGCGCAGGCCTGGTTCAAGAGATAAAGAGGAGGAAGTGCAACGGCTGACCAGATTGCTGGAAGAACGCGATAAGCAGCTGAAGGAGCAGGCAGCATCTTTGGCAGAAATGGAATCCAGCCTAGCTGAGATCCAGAACATGTTGCCTGAGGATGGTTCGGATCTCGGATGGTCTGGGAGGAACGGCAATGAGCCCAGCGATGTGGGCCAGCTGCGCGCTCTGCTCCGCGAGAAGAACGACAGGGTCGCTATGCTTACAGCTGAGTTCGACGCACACCGAGCGGACTTCCGTAACACGATTGATACCTTGGAGATGGCGAGCACCGAGACAGAGCGCGTTTACGAGAGGAAGGTAGAAGAGCTCCAGGAAGAGCTAAGAGAACTACACTCGCGAGGCGAAGATGTGGAGAGCGTGGCGAGGCAGCTTAAGCAGCTGGAAGATCTCGTTCAGGAGCTTGAAGAAGGGTTGGAGGACGCCAGAAGAGGTGAAGCTGAAGCTCGAGGCGAAGTCGAATTCCTGCGGGGTGAGGTGGAACGAGGGCGATCCGAACTACGACGAGAGCGAGAGAAGGCCGCGGCTGCTTTGAAGGGCGCTGGTGCAATGGTCGATGGCCCATCGACTCCAGGAGCAAGAGAAGTCGAGCAGCGAGACGACGAGATCCGTGGTCTCAAAGCCATCATCCATTCCTTGAGCTCTGGACCAGAAGAGCACGGCCGGTCCCCCTTGTCCCGTCAAGGTTCTTCCGTCAACCCAGAAGAACTGCGGTCTGCTCAAGCCAAGACCGAGCGCCTGGAGCGCGAGAAAGAAGAGTTGCGAGGGCTTGTCGAACGAAAAGCCTATAGAGAAGAAGAGCTGGAGCGTGAGATTGAGCGGCTGAAGAGCCAATTAAATGGGACGGAACAGCGCGAGAGCGTTATCAGCAACAGCATGTCCGAGCGAACAGCAACACAGGACAAGAGATCTTCGGGGAGAGACTCCAAAGGCACGATAGTGAGCTGGAGAGGCTCTCCACAAGCTACACGCCGCGAACTCCCTTCGACGCTCGCACCCATGACCGAATCGGATACACAGTCGTCCGCAGACGGAAGTGCTCTCTGGTGTGAGATTTGCGAGACTGGAGGTCACGACATCTTGAATTGCACTGCTATGGGCGGTGATGGCGGCTCCAAGCCACCAACTGGTGGTCGGAACGGAAAAGATGCGGTCATTGAGGGTCTTCGCAATCTTTCCGTGTCTTCAGATCGACGACCTTCAGCTGTGACTCCCACAAAGTCACCAGGCAATGCCCCAACCGCACCCCTCCCGCCGCCTGCCTTCGACTCTTCGCTTGTGCCTCCTAAGGGGTCCACGGTGCCTGATCCTGGCAAATGGTGCGCACTGTGTGAGAATGACGGGCATGATGTGACTGCGTGCCCACTCGAATCGTTTTAACTTGATGTTTGATGCTTTATAGTCGTTTTTGCATGATATCCACGACGGTCGAAATGGGAAACTTGGCATATGTTATATATCTTCTAATACTAGTTTTATACTCATCCTTTGCTTGATGATGAATGTAGCTTGACCTTACGGTAAATTGCCTTTGGTTGTGCTTCATCTCCATCCAGTCAATCAATTTGGGCGTCCGTCTTTCGATCAGCGCCGCGTTGATATCGCTATTCGTTTATTATGAGGTGACCCGGGGTTTTTTGGTCACGTGCTAGGCAGCCGCCCACACGGCCTACAAGCGCGGAGGTCCGAGCTCCCTCAAGTCGTCCGCATTTTTTATAACCAACGCCGCTCCCACTCATGCACCCTACACCCGCGCCTACCTATTTCTCTCCCTTCTTTCGACGCAGCGCATCCGTGGCACTGTGCAGTACCAGTGCGCCCACTAATTGAATTTGCGCCTGTGCTGTTCACTTGATTGCTTCAGCCTACCTCTCACGGTCGCAATAGCAGCTTTTGTTCTCGACAATCGAATTCGGCGCAGCTCTCCAAGTTCTTTGTAGGTAGGATCGCGCGTGGTTAGATTCTGCCTCTGTTTTTAGAGTTCCTGTTTTTAGAGTTCCTGTTTTTAGAGTTCCTTTGGAGAGACCGTCTTAACCAAATAGATTCATTAAGCTCAAAGGAAGCATACGGAGCGTCTGCGACGCCCGCACTCACCTAAGATGGCGGACCCAAAGCCGAACAACCTCTCGCAATTCAAATATGCGGCGATGTCAAATTTGGTCCTCCAGGTGGACCGGAGATTCACCAGCCGGCGAGGGGACGAAGCCACAGGCGATCCCGAGTCGCTAGCAGGACGCATCAATATTCGAGATATGGGAGGGCGGACTGCGCGAGACAATGCGCCGACACAGAAGAAGAAGCCAAAGAGCACACTCGAGGTCGAGCGCGGAGGCATAAACGAAGGTGGCGATGTGCTAGAGCGGGAGCAGCGCAAGCGGAAGAGGGATGGCACCGGTGCATTTGGCACTGCGACGTCAGAGCAGGATCTGGCCATTGAGGACCTTCGATACAAGCCTCGAACCCCCGCAACTCGCGCGACGTTTGAGCTCATCACAACCATCGTGAGCAAGCATCTCGGAGACGTACCCACATTGTACACGAGGAGCGCTGCCGACGCAGTCCTAGAATATCTGAAAGATGATAGCACGAAGGACTTTGACAAGAAGAAGGCAGTCGACGATCTCCTAGGCTCGTCCATGGGACCCAAAGAGTTTAACGAGCTCGTGAATCTTGGAAAGAAGATTACGGATTACGATGCGCAAGATGAGGATGAAGAAATGGGAGACGATGGTGTAGAGGCGGAAGGGGCCGAAAAAGACGAGACTCAAGGTGTCGCTGTGGTCTTCGACGAAGATGAGGACGAAGACGCAGCTCAGACCTTCGAGGTTCGGGAAGGCGATACATCGGACGAAGAAGAGGATGACGAGAAGCCGATAGAGCAGATAGGCGCCGAAGAAGATGAGAAGGTGGACGGCGCTCTCGCGGGAGAGGAGGAGATGATCATACAGGGTGACACAGCGGCGACGGATCGCAAGGGAGACACAGACCGATTGATACCGGCGCACGAAATCGACGCGTACTGGTTACAGAGGCAGATTGGCCAGGTTTACGAGGATGCCCACACTCAACAGGAGAAGACACAGGAAGCGCTCAACATTCTCGCTGGTACAGACGAGGATGGCGAAGAGAAGCCCCTGCGTGAGATTGAAAACGATCTCATGGAGCTTTTCGATTACGAGCACCACGAACTTGTTGCGAGGCTCGTCTTGAACCAGACTAGGATTGTCTGGGTGACCAGGTGGAGGCGCGCCGCAGAAGACAAAGACGAGCGAGAAGCCGTTGAGCGAGAGATGAAGGCTGCGGGCCAGCAACAGATTCTTCAGGAGCTACGCGCGCGTGAGACTGGAATTAAGGCTGAGTCTGGGGACGGAAAGAAGCTAAGATTTGATCTCTCAAACATCAAGCTCCCGGAAACTTCGACGGATGTCGACATGGCCGACGCTTCGCGGCCAGATGGCCTCGTTGGAGGACTGCAACCATCTGCTCGTCTAGTCAACTTGGATAACATCGTGTTCGACCAAGGTAATCACCTCATGACGAATCCTAGTGTGAAACTGCCACAAGGCTCGACACGACGCCAATTTAAGGGATACGAGGAGATCCACGTTCCAGCACCAAAGGCAAAGCGCGATCCAAATGAACCAAAGCTTATGTCCACATCGGAGTTGCCAGAGTGGGCGCGTCAGGGCTTTGGGCAGTCAAAGTCGCTCAATCGAATCCAAACGAAATGCTTCCCAGCTGCTTTCAACGATGACGGCAACATGCTCATTTGCGCTCCCACTGGATCCGGCAAGACTAACGTCGCTATGCTGACAATGCTCCGCGAAATCGGAAAGCATCGAGACCCACAAACCGGCGAGATTGCGCTCGATGACTTCAAGATAATCTACATTGCTCCACTCAAAGCTCTTGTGCAAGAACAAGTGGGTAACTTTGGCAAACGCCTGGAGCCCTACGGCATTCGAGTGGCAGAGCTGACTGGCGATCGTCAACTCACCAAACAACAAATTGCTGAGACTCAGGTCATCGTCACAACGCCGGAGAAATACGATGTCATCACCCGCAAAGCCACGGATACAAGCTACATCAACCTAGTGCGCCTTATCTGTATTGACGAGATTCATATTCTCCACGATGATCGTGGTCCCGTCATTGAGAGCATCGTTAGCAGAACTATCCGTCGTACCGAGCAAACCGGCGATCCCGTCCGCCTCGTTGGACTCTCCGCCACACTCCCGAACTACAAGGATGTTGCCAGCTTCCTCCGTGTCGATCCTGAGAAAGGCCTTTTCCATTTCGATGCGACATTCAGGCCCTGCCCGTTGAAGCAAGAGTTCATTGGTGTCACGGACAAGAAGGCCATCAAGCAATTAAAGACCATGAACGACGTCTGCTACACCAAAGTTTTGGAACAAGTTGGCGAGCATCGCAACCAGATGCTGATATTTGTCCACTCACGTAAAGAGACGGCGAAGACAGCCAAGCATATTCGCGACAAAGCGCTAGAAATGGAAACTATCGGCCAGATTCTCCGCTCAGACAATGCGACCCGGGAAATTCTAAGGACCGAGTCGGAATCAGTCGCAAACGCCGATCTAAAGGATCTATTACCCTACGGCTTTGGTATCCATCACGCTGGTATGTCCCGAGAAGACAGGACCACCGTGGAAGATCTCTTCGCCGATGGAGCCATTCAGGTTCTCGTATGTACGGCAACGCTTGCTTGGGGTGTCAATCTTCCGGCTCATACCGTCATCATCAAAGGAACCCAGATTTACTCCCCAGAAAAGGGTAGCTGGGTTGAGCTTAGCCCACAAGACGTCTTGCAGATGCTTGGTCGTGCGGGTCGTCCCCAGTTCGATACTTATGGAGAGGGCATCATCATCACTACACAAGCCGAGATACAGTACTACTTGTCTTTGCTCAACCAGCAACTCCCGATTGAATCACAGTTCATCAATCGGCTCGCGGACAACCTCAATGCAGAGATAGTCTTGGGCAATGTACGAACTCGAGATGAGGGTGTCGACTGGCTCGGTTACACATACCTCTTCGTCCGGATGCTTCGGTCGCCTGGTCTCTATCGGGTCGGTCCAGAGTACGAGCATGACACGGTTCTAGAGCAGAGGAGAGTTGACCTTATTCACGCCGCTGCTCATTTACTCGAGAAAGGCAGCCTTATAAAGTACGACAGGAAATCTGGTATCTTGCAACCAACGGAGCTGGGTCGCATCGCGTCGCATTACTACATCACCCACAACTCCATGGCAACGTACAACACGCATATCCAGCCTGGTATCAGCGCCATCGAACTATTCCGCATATTTGCGCTCAGTGAGGAGTTCAAATATATCCCCGTGCGACAAGATGAGAAATTGGAATTGGCAAAGCTGCTTGGCCGCGTACCTATCCCAGTCAAGGAAGGTGTCGAAGAGGCGCAGGCGAAGATCAACGTCTTACTGCAGGCCTACATTTCACGACTTAAATTGGAAGGCCTGGCGCTCATGGCTGATCTGGTGTATGTCACTCAGTCTGCTGGACGTATCCTTCGTGCGATCTTTGAGATCTGCTTGAAGAAGGGCTGGTCTCAGGTCGCCAAGCTTGCACTGGACCTATGCAAGATGGCTGAGAAGCGAATGTGGCCCACCATGACACCCCTTCGGCAATTTCCTTCATGTCCAAGGGACGTTGTACAGAAAGCTGAGCGAATCGACGTTCCCTGGTCAAGTTATTTCGGTCTCGACCCGCCCAACATGGGTGAGCTGCTGGGTATGCCACGGGCTGGTAGACTTGTTTGCAACCTCGTCGAAAAGTTCCCACGCCTTGAACTAGAGGCCACTCCACGTCCCGTCACGCGATCCATGCTCCGTATCGAACTCACCATTCGACCAAACTTCATCTGGGATGAGCAGCTGCATGGCGCGTCTGAGGCATTCTGGATCCTTGTCGAGGACTGCGACGGCGAGCAGATTCTATTCCACGATACTTTCATTTTGCGGAAGGACTACGCTCAGTCAGAGATGAATGAACATCTGGTCGAAATGACTGTACCTATCGACGAACCAATGCCACCTAACTACTTCATCACCGTCCTTTCAGATCGTTGGATGGGGTCTGAAACGAAGCTTGCGGTCTCATTCCAGAAACTCATTCTCCCGGCCAAATTCCCTCCTTACACACCAGTCCTCGACCTGCAGCCGCTGCCCATTTCCGCCCTCAAGAGGAAGGAATACATGGGACTGTACAACGATATTGGCCGCTTCAACAAGGTGCAAACACAGGTCTTCAACTCTCTGTACACCACCGACGACAACGTTTTCGTAGGTGCCGCAGCCGGTATTGGCAAAACTTTTTGCGCCGAGTTTGCCATTTTGCACCACTGGTCGAGCGACAACGAAGGCCGTATCGTCTATCTGGCACCCTTCCAAGAGCTTGTCGACAACCAGTTCAAGAATTGGAACAGTCGCTTATCGGGGCTCGGTGGCGGCAAGGACGTTGTCAAGCTTACCGGTGAGACCACTGCGGACCTGCGATTACTTGAAAAGGGTGATCTCATTCTTGCTACTCCATCACAATGGGATTCCATCTCACGACAATGGCAACGTCGCAAGAACGTGCAGTCTGTCGCCGTTTTGATCGCCGACGAGCTACACATGCTTGGCGGTGCAGGAGGTCATGTATACGAGATCGTCGTCTCTCGGATGCAGGCGATGGCAGCGCAGATCGAGTCCAGAATGCGCATCGTTGGTTTGAGCGTCTCTCTGTCGAACGCACGGGATATCGGCGAATGGATCGGCGCCAATAAGCACACCATTTTCAACTTCAGCCCTGGTGTTCGTGCGATACCTTTGGAGTTGAAGATCCAGTCGTTCACGATTCCTCACTTCCCTTCGTTGATGCTGGCAATGGCGAAGCCCACTTACAAGGCTATCACGCAACTGTCGCCGGATAAGCCAGCCATGGTGTTTGTACCCAGCCGGAAGCAAGCTCGAACATCAGCTATGGATCTTGCCGCTGCAGCAGTGGCCGACGACGACGAAGACCGCTTCCTCAACGCTTCGCTAGACGAGATTGAACCCATTCTTGCCAAAGTCAACGAACGCGCTCTCGCCGAGTCACTTTCTCATGGTATCGGCTATTTCCATGAGGCCCTTAACTCATTCGATAAGAAAGCGGTGCAACATCTCTTCAAGGTGGGTGCCATCCAGGTCTTGATCGTTTCGAGGGATGCATGCTGGGAGATCGAAGCCAGCGCTCATCTAGTAGTCGTTATGAACACACAGTTCTTCGAGGGTAGGGAGCATCGCTATGTCGACTATTCCATCAGCGAGCTGCTCCAAATGTTCGGCAAGGCCGGTAGAGTGGCGCAGGACAAATCTGCCAAGGGGGTGCTTATGGTCCCTGCCGTCAAGCGGGACTATTACAAGAAGTTTCTAAACGAGGCTCTCCCAGTGGAAAGCTACCTCCACGACTATCTCCACGACGCATTTGTAGCTGAGATCAGCGCTAAGACAATCGAGTCTACCCAAGAAGCGGTCGATTGGTCCACCTATACATACTACTACCGCCGACTTCTTTCGAACCCGAGTTATTACAATCTCCACGACACATCACACGAAGGCCTCAGCGCCCATCTTTCTGAACTGGTCGAACAAACGTTGAAGGAGCTCGTCGATGCCAACCTCATTGAGCACGATGAAGAAGAGGACGCTATCACCCCGCTCAACCCGTGCATGATCGCAGCCTACTACAACATCTCCTTCATCACCATGCAAACCCTGATGATGTCGCTGAATGGCAAGACTAGCATGAAGGGTGTCCTGGAGATCATCACCGCAGCTACCGAGTTTGAAGATATCCAGATTCGACGTCATGAGGAGCACATTCTCAGCCGGATATACGACCGGGTACCGTTCAAGATGCAAGATCCCAATTTCGAGACTCCCCATTTCAAGGCTTTCGTGCTCCTGCAAGCCCACTTCTCTCGGATGCAACTCCCAATCGATCTGGCCAAGGACCAAGAGACTGTCGTCAAGAAAGTCCTCAACATCCTCAGCGC
Source organism: Lentithecium fluviatile CBS 122367 (assembly GCA_010405425.1). Classification (NCBI taxonomy): domain Eukaryota; kingdom Fungi; phylum Ascomycota; class Dothideomycetes; order Pleosporales; family Lentitheciaceae; genus Lentithecium; species Lentithecium fluviatile. The sequence continues at coordinate 515,027 of MU005586.1, forward strand.
CAGCGTGGACGTACTCTCTTCCGAAGCCCATCTCAACGCCCTCAGCGCCATGGAGCTTTCCCAGATGGTCGTGCAGGCCATGTGGCAGAAAGACTCGCCGCTCAAGCAGATCCCTCACTTCGATGCCAACACCATCAAGGCCGTGCAGAAGTTCGGCATCAGCGACATCGACGACTTCATCAACGCAATGGACGAAGAGGAGAACTCGGATTACAAGGCGCTCATGAAAGCCATCAATCTCGAAGGCCGTCAACTCCAAGAAGTCGCCACTTTCACCAATGAATACTACCCCAATCTCGAATTCGAACACGAAGTCGTTGACCCCGACGAGATCGCTACGAATCAACCCACGCAAATCAAGGTCCGCGTTGTTCGTAATCTCGAAGAAGACGAGGCGCCGAAGACGGAGGTACATGCGCCGTTCTACCCCGCCGACAAGACGGAGAGCTTCTGGCTTGTGGTGGGAGATCAGCGTGAGCATACACTGCTTGCGATCAAGAAGGTTACGATCGGCAGAAAGTTGGAGACGGTGTTGGAGTTTACGCTTGAGCAGCCGGGCGAGCATGAGTTGACGCTCTTTTTAGTTAGCGACAGCTATCTGGGTGTGGATCAGGCGCCGGCTTTCAAGGTCAATGCGGCGGAGGGCATGGATGAGGATGAGGAAGAAGAGGAGGAGTAGGTGGGTTTGGTTGAAGGGGAGCATGGACAAAAGTAATATGTCTCTCATATTTCGGGAGGCTTGGTTGACAAAATGACTGGGCATTGGATGTCAGGCGCACCGAGGCGTAATGTATAAATAGATATCTGAGTCGGGTTCAATGAAGATTTCCCGTGGTTACAAGTAATAATCCATCCAATGAGTGAACTTTCAGTGTGCTTCGTCATCTCTACCGCCTTGCGCGATTTCTCAACTCGCTGCTTTACTACAAAACTTTTGCTAGAATATGTAATTACGACTAACATAAAGCACGCGGTGGTGCTCACAATCATGAAAGCCTCCCAATAGTAATTCAGTCTTCGCCTGCTTCACGGCACCACATATCCCTCTCCTTCCCCGACTTTATTCGCGGTCAAAAACAGCGCCAGGTCTCTCCGCCTGCTTCCTCCCGACGGTGATTTTTGTTCCTCTTACATTAAGAACAGTGGAGTGCTTTAGTCTTCCCTCGACGCCAAGAGTGTGTAAAGAATAGAAACAAAGCATATAAGCCTAATTTCCATCTTCTTCGTTGCTCTAGTATGGGAGGTGCCTAGGCAATGAATGTGGCACGTGCGAGGAAGGGGGATTATAAAAGGGCCCTTGCTGTAGCTGCTGCTTTATTTTTGTTCACGGTGGGTAGGGGTGTGTTTACCAGAAATCGTCGTCGCTGGGTGGAATCGTGCTGCGTGCGTGGAAGATTAAAAGAACCACTACCGCTCACAATGGGTTTGCGTTTGGGACGCAAGATTAAAAGGTTTCCAAAGATGTCAGATCTGGCCTCTATAGAGAGTGGAGAGCTGGTGGGATTTAGTTGCAGGATGTGCTGTTAAGAGACGATTACTGCAGGTCAAGCTTATCGTTGACGCGTTATGATGATTTTCGCCATCAGTGGCCGTCATGTTCGGTAATGCTCTTATCAGACCCAAAAGTTCAATGTCCCCAGGCAGCATGACACGGAGTCAAATTGGTTTTAAGTTCCTGCTCGGTCTGTCGACCCAGAAAGAGAAAAGCCAAACATAGCATTGTCTGGAGTTTCCAGCGGGCACATGAGGCACTCAATTTTCGTTTTAGATAGTTCCTTGTATGTAGGGAAGTGGTTGTGTAGTGTGAAAAGGTCAAAGGAGGGAGTTTGGGGAGGAATTTATACACAAAATCTCCATGATCTAGCAGGTTATTGTCTTAGACACCAGACCCATGAATATATGTCTTGACTGTTTTAGGCTCTCCCGAACTCCATAAAGGAATCTTTCAGCCTTTTTAGAATGCCTCTCTGAGGAATCAAGGAAGTGTGGTGAAGATCCCTAAAGCGTGCCGAAAAGTGGTTTTATAATCTCATTCTCCGATGCACTCATCGTCAAAAAGTCTCGGAAATTTTGATGAACTAAGGTGACTGCCAAATTCAATTTTTGGAATCGCTCAAAACAAAGTCTGGGCAAATGTAATTTTGCTCCAAACAAGGCAAGTCCGAACACATGGTCGAGTCTAAACTTGGGTTTTGATGGGAAGAAACCCCTTGGCATTTTACTCTAGCTTTCCCCCAGAGCGAAGATGTGAAAAGGGTAGCAGTTGATATCTCCCCAAACCTAACGGGCACATTAGCACGTATCACAGCGGTCTTTAGAAAGGCGAGCAGCCATATATCAGGCAATTGTTCCTATTTTCAGTCGGAGGAGAAGAGGCGCAGGAATAATAAAGCGCCTCAAGGTGTATTTCGATTGAGTTGATATGGCGTTTGCTTTGGAAAGCATTTATTTATAGTCTTAGGATTTTTGAGACTGGTAAGAGGCAAAAAAGTCTGAAGTCATTAAGCGGACATCTACCCAATCTCATGATACTGACTTCAGACTAACCACAGATCTTTCTGCGATTGGCATCTCTAGGAAAGAGGACGCTCATATGGCGTATCCTCTAGGATTTCGATATGCCGAGGTATAGAGGTAGATGCCGAGAGAGGATCCCAATGGGTAAGGCTATGCTTGTTTCGATGAGGGTGGGGCATGAAGGACGACGGCACGTATTCGGAAAAAGAAGGGAAATGAAGAACCCATATATGCTTTTATAGCACTATCTGGTGATAGTGGTCTTCTTATTTATGCAGTGGAAGAGTGGAAAATTCCTGAGCGCTTCCTGCTTTTCCATTCCATGAAGGCCGTATTTCCAATCTTTTGACACGGAAGTGCTCAGATAAGAACCATCAGCCTTACCTCTGCGATTTTAGCCGTCATAGGTGTTCCAAAGAGAAAGGCATATGGTGGTTCGTGATAGCTTTGAGTGAAGCGATATTTTGACAAGTACCATATTTCTGGCGTACGAATTCTCTGAGTTTGAAAGGTAGAAAGCGAACGTGGAATTCGCATGCGGCGATTTATGAAGAGCTTTGGGGAATATCATGGGGAGATATTTCGAAACGACTCTTCCTCAGAAGTTAATTTCCAAGCAAGTACGCAGTGGTCTCAACTTGTGAATCCATGTAGGCCACTTAGTACAGATATACACGTTTTCCGCTTCCCGAGTCAGACCACCATGACACGTTTTGGTACCACCAATCTGCACCATACATGTACTTGAGATCGCATTGAATCTCCGGTGTAGTTTCTATGTGTCCCAGCCTCCATACATCCAACCATAAAGAATTTTGGAGCCGCCGAACCGCAACACGCATGTTTTAGTCTGTCGGTTTGAATCTCATAACACAACGTGAACATATATTCACCTTCATCTCGTTTCAAGCAAGAAGCTTGATTGGCGTGGCTCTTGCATATACACATTCCCACAACCCAGCAGACCTCTTGAGGCTGATATCGGAGTCTCCATTCTCCACATGAGTTCGATGAAGCGGGGTTTTTACCGCCGCGGCACCGCGGCACATACAGGTGTGGGTGCCTCTCAAAATCTCCCCCGCACAACGAACATGTGCTCGTTTTTGCTTCCTTTCGGTCAAGAAGCTCAGTCGGCGCAGCTCTTGCGGATACCCAGTTCCACACTCCGGCATACCCCTGTGCCTGATATCGGACCCTCCCATCTTCCACCCATAAAATTGTGGAGTGTCGATTTTGAGGTCGCGGGTCTACTGCACACATAGAAAAGTCTTTGGTTCGTTTCTAGATTCTCGGGATGCTAGAAAACATAAAATATCTGGTCGGGGTTTCTGACCAGGATGCCTAATAAACATCGGGAATCAAGGTCAAGTTGAATTTAAAGTTGCAGTCTAGTCGAAGTCGAATCACCGTAAAGTACAGATCCAATTTTACGTCCAGTAAACGTCTCACTCATTATGACGATATTAGTGGAATTTTGAGAGCACAGCTCGAGATGTTTCTGCTGCGTGCCAGTTTGTGATCCTTCCAAAGCGCGGCAAGGAAGATATGCGCAAGTTTCCCAACGTTTTTCTTCGACTCAGAAAACCCAAAAGAGAAAGCCACAGCAGTAACGCCTTGACTTTTCTGCCTCCCATGCACAACATGCGGTTCAGTTTCCGTGTCTGTTAGGCTAGAGGAAGGAGATAAGATGCCCCGGAAAATCCATTATAAAGTGCGTTGAGCTTTTCGATCTCGCTGGCAGAGACATACGTCGAAGGCGAGAGGATTGGGTGATCGAGGGAGGACGAACGGAGGCGAACGTGAACATTGATTGGCATGAAGCCTTATTTTATCTCCAGCCGCACAATAAGTTCCCCTCAACGATTTTTGGAACGCGCGGTGGCAAGACAACGAACCGGGCCGAAGCCATCAGAGGTAGAAGTTGAACTGTCGACCTCCGCACACACCATTTCTTACATGGATCGTTGTTTTTCTCGCCTTCAGGAAGAACAGAGGAGCCGCAACCGAATCATATCGAAGAGTATTACAACTCTGCCTCTTGACCGAACCATGATCCTGTTTTCCGCCATTTTGAACCTTCAAAGCGCCCTGGGTCCATGTCCAAAGGAAGAAGCACATTGGAGGGAGATGTCGAACTCCACCCCAAAAAGACCCTTGAAGAACGTATGGTGAGATCTTTTGATTGTCGTGAAGTCTGAATGTCGGACCCCCCACTCCAAACAGGCCCATGAACGGTCCACCACCCTCTTTTTGATCGTCCATGCGCACAGCAGAGCGAAACCCCATCAGAGGTAGAAGTTGAACCCTTCAGGCCAGCAAGCCCATGTATACCTAGGAGATTCTTTTTGGATTGCCAACGAGGTCATTCCAACCACATCAGAGGTAGAAGTCGACCTCTTTACTCCTTCCCACCCCCATGTAAACTTGCCGTTTCCCTTTTTCATCTCCATCTCGTCAGAGGTAGAATTCGAACTTCTCTTTCCCCCGGTCCTCACCAACCATCGAAGGTCCGTCTTCGGTTTTTAGTCGTCGGAAATTCAGTACAGGACAAAGGAATACGACGAAGGACGACGCAGCGACATCAGAGGTATAAGTCCGAGCTCTGGGTTTCCACCACGGCATGACAGGTTGGATACGGATTTTGTGCTCGTCGGGAAGGGTGGTCGAAGGAGGGACCGGAAGCGGAACGACACATCGAGGAGGTGGCAATCCAATTTTTGTCCAGTTCGAGTCTCCCACATTATATTTTCAAATGGTACTTTTTTTTGTCCATCGCATCGACCGAAGGCCACACTCCCCACTCCATATAGAGCCCTGTTTGCCATTTTTGTGTGTTCGATCACGCCCAAGGCCAAAACACATTTCATCGCATCATAATCTTTTTTCGTTCGAACTCCCACCCTCCCCTATCAACTAGCAATGCTTCACTTTTAGATCCCCACAAAAATCCTATGTCTTCTGAATCCGTCCTTTTTAGACAAGCATTCGCCAACATGTAGTGTACAGAAGCAGCCCTCAAGTCCCGGAACGGGGTCCTTGCATACTATTCCCACGGTGCTCTGAGCTTGGGGAGCGTGACATACATGTCCGAAGAACGGAGATTTGTTGGAATTGGGGTGGGGGAGAGATTGGGCGTTCGCATTCGTGATGTGTGGTGGCCTAGAGAGGGGTTGAGAAGCTGGAGCGAATGGAAAGGGATTGCGGACGTTTGCATACCTCGTCATCAGTGACGATTTTCGGGGTGGAAAGGAGCTGGATACGTACACACACTTCTCTGATTCGGCGGACGGTCCTGCCTCCCCGTGAATGTGAGCGGATAGAAGAACGACATAGCATATGCATTTGGGCCAACGCAACGATCGAGTACAACGGGCTGGGTTCTTGATTGCACCGAATCTGAATAGAAACTAAATAATACACAATAGTCTATACTCTGCCTTCCAGAGCAGACCTATGCGCCAGCTGAACTATGATGACCAGCCATGCCGATGAAGAATGACACCGTGGAAAACCCCAAATGGCATCTTTTTTCCAAAGAGAAAAGAGAGAGGGTATACATAGACGGGAACCATCGAAGTCCAAGTGTCGTAAGAAGAGAGTACACAGCCATGTGTCTGGCCACGTCATTGGGGACCAACGCCACTCTCCCTCTTCCGCCGTCTCCTCTTTCGAGCATTGTCCCGTAAAAACTCTTGCGTGACGAAGTCATCCGGTAGCGCAAACGGGTGCTGCTCGAGCTCCGGTACCGGATGACCAAACGCGGTAGCATTGCGTCCGTGTCTCTGCTTTCCCAGCGCTGCTTGTCGGAGATGCGGTTTGCTATAGAAGGATGTGAAGGGCGACGTTGGTGCGGGAGGGATGTAGGGGAGTAGGAAACCGTGGGGTCGAGGCGGTCGGCGGGGTTTGGGCGTCTCTGGTTCCCGTGGATGTGGGTCGGAAGGGCGGTGTCTTGTGGTGTGTTTTCGGGGTTCTGGATCTGGATCTGTCAGCTACTGCCTGCGAAGTAGATCTTTCGCACCACGTCGTACGTACCCGACTCAGACTCCTCGTCGTCCTCTTCATCCCTCGCTGCGTGCGCCGCCTCCTTCTCCGCTCTCAATTTCTTCTCCTGCTCCTTCCAGATCCGGAACTTGTCAACCAGCGCCTGCACCTCCTTGATGAAGTAATCCCTTTTCGGCTCCCAGTTCTTCCTTTCCCCGTCTGTGACGCCCGTTATACCCATGACTTTCAGCCAATCTGGACCTTGCAGGCCATCGAGAAGGCGCTCGAGCTGGGCTTTCTCGTGCATCGCGCGGTCCTTCTCGATGTTCCGCAGCTGTTTCTCCTTGCGCTCTGCCCGCCGATGCTGTCCAAAATATATATTGTCGTTGAGGGGGTCTTCGTTGCCGTCATTGCTGAGGACCCTGGCTATGTTGGTGTAGTCAAGGGCGATGAAGGGCGCAGAGGACTTGGACGGCGGTATCGAGGCAATGGAGGATTTCCGCGTCGGGGATTGGGCCCGCGATTTGCATGACCGGCTTGGGCTCGCCGACTTGCGAGAAGCTTCAGGCGAGGGAGGATCGAGGGTTTTGGAGGATTTGAGGGGCTCGTCTACGAGATAAATTGGCGTGTCGATGTCGAGAAACTCTGCTCAGACGTCAGGCAAGCTCACGATAGGTCCCAGATGACATACCTGGCGGTTTTGGCACGCCCGCCATTATATCATCGTAGTTGCCAAAGTAGGTAGCAAGATCGCTCTTGAGGCGCGACCCGCCATCATGGCTCCTCAAGCTCCTCTTGTCGGTGGAGGGTGCTGGTGTCTGCGCGGGCACGCCGAGGGAAGCTCCCATGCCACTCGGATTGGGCGTCGAACTGCCCGAAGGCACGTCGTCGGCGCCAATGCCAAGCTGCTTCGGCACGCCATTCGTGATGCGGACGAGCTCTCCATGCGGCTGTGTAACCGTCACCTTCGTTGGGGGCCTCGCGTCTGTCGCGATCTCGGAGGCAGGACGCTTGCGGGACCTGGTGCGCGTAGGCGGGGCGGCCGTCGCGGGCGGCCGTGAACTGTTTGTCGCAATGGGCGTGTCGCTCTGCGGCGGCGGCGGCGCTGGCCGCGAGGAGCGGCGCGTGGGGATGGCGGGCTGGTGTTGCTGCTGGGCGGCCACGAGCTCGTCGCCGCCTGCTGGTCGTGGCGACGGCGATTTAACGTGTCTCGAGGCCCGCCGCTCTGTCGCAGGGCGGATGAACTGCGCCATGGCTTTGAGCATTGCGAAGGCTCATTTCCTCAGTTATTGCGCATCAATAACTAGGAGCATTGCTTGTTGCGCGGAGGGAAGTCGCAACTGCTAGGGGGGTGGTCAAAGTCTCGTCTGGGGGTCTCCCTCTTCAGCACGCGAAATGTATGTCTGTTGCAGGCACGGCCAGCTAACGCTCGATTGAACCATGTAAAACGGATCTGAGCTCCGTTATGCCCTTTTGACAATTATTGCGGAGTGAATGCCATGCAGCGAATGGGTATCGAGAAATTTCGCTACTTTTTGAAAATAGTCGACGCCACAGTGACAACCAACCAATCCTGGTCCTTGTCCAACGGGGTTCAACGCAGCACAACCCGGAGAACCACGATATCTACGAAGTGGATCTAGCTGTGGTGCTCATGAGACTCTGCGCGGCCTTCCACGCCAGCGCAATGCAATTATCGACATTAGATTTTATGTACCGGCTCTGGGGAAAGAGCCACCAATGATCCAACGCTGTTCCATGGGAAATGCTTCCCTAGAGGCTCGGTGGCATTTGATAGCGTCGATTTGGACGTTCGCCGGCAGTCTACCATGCATCCGAGATGCTATACAGTCTAACGTACCCTCCAGCGTGGTTGATCCTTCGAGAAAGGTGGTAGCTGGCGCTCAGGTGGGGTGGTTGTACCGTGATTCGTAAAGACCGTCAGGTAAGCATCCACGGTCGAGTGATGCGTTTTTATACAAGCCGAAAGGGAAAACCCTCCAAATATACACAAAGAAGCTGTCATGAGAACAGGAATTCCTTAAGAACTGGCGAGCCCGCAAACTCCGGGTTGAGCATGATGCAACTAAAAATAGTGAGTCGATATTTCGCTAGTGCGACAGATTGCGGGGACGGCACCTACTTCAGAAAGTACGAAAGGCCAACTCTGCGTCTTTCTAGAAACCGCGGGCGGAAACGAGCTACTCAATAATCAATATTTGACGCCGTCGGAACAGGCAAGTGGGGTGGGTTCGCCACGGTTAGGCCAGACATTGGCAGGATGACTTACAGACGACCGATTTTGGTGGCAACGGGGGCAGGGACCCGGCGGCGTGGGGAAAAGTCCGGACCAGCTTCTTTCGCAGGTCTTCGAACTCGGAGTATCTGGTCGAACAGTGAGGACAGACTCATGTTTGCGCTGTGTGCGGCATACCTCTTGATGATCTTCATGGGCCCGCCCTGTGCCGTGTCAGTACATATCAGTTGATAAAGCACCCCGCTGCACCGCAGCTGCGGCTCTGATTAACTCACGTCCAGGGTCTCGACGGTGCAGTTCCAGACGACGTAGGCGCCCAAGGCGGGAGCGGACCCGCTGATAATCACGTAATCGTCAATGGTTACATGCCTCGCCCACAGCGCCTTGCACTGCTCCGAGCCCGCGTCGGTGTGGTCCTCAAGGCGGATGGGCGTAGGACGAGACCCGTTCTCTGAGTGGCAGCTCAGACGGCTCACACTGCGGTCGTGCGTCTGCCAATATGGCGGAACAATAGAGCTGCGCTCGGGGCGAACGGTGGCGGACTTGACCCCATCGTGAGACGGCGAGGGCGTGCGGCGGTCGACAGCTTCAGCACCCGCAGACTCCATCCATCTAGCGGGGGGCTCGGCGGCAGAAGTCGTTATCGCTAGGAAGTGCGGACGGGACTGCAGTGGAACAGAGCCGGCGGCATGCAGCGAGATATCCTAGTGTGGTTGAGGTGGTGAAAGGAAGCGTGACCTCGCTAGCATCAATTGATCTCGAAGTTGCGCCGATCACATCGGACGACTCCCGCAGCGTGAACCCTGAATCCAGCCCGGCCCAGGATGCGAGCGCCGTCACGCCCGCTGAGTGGCCGCGGGACCGAAGAGGCGTATGGCCTGTGGGGTGCAACCCTGCATGTTTTTGGAGCTCGATGCGGAGCGTGTGCAACGGACCACCACGTCCTGTCTCTGAGGCCGCTGACGACGCCCGCAGCACCACAGCACACCCTCAGCGGACCCTCCTGCAGCCGCCGAACCCGCCAGTCAAGGCCTGCCCGGACAATGGCCAGAGACGGGAGGTTGGGGCAATCTGGATGCTGGGCGCCGACGCGGAGCTAGTTCACAAGTGTTAGCCTTCGGGGTCAGTGCTGCACTGGGTCGGTGCGCCTCCTTCTTTATCAACTCTCATGTCCACTGCCGGGCTTGCTCTCGTCTCCCTTACGCCCACACTCGCTTTGGGAGAGAAGCCGCCCGAGACCTCCCTTCTTCTTCGAATATATTATTATATATTCCATTGCTCTTCTGTCGCTATCTGTACGCTGTTGTAATACTCCCGTCTCGTCTCATCCCGAACCGGACTGTAAGTACATTCCTGTCTTCCCCCGGCAACCTGAGGCCACGTCCGAATTGCTGCTTGGAAAGACACGGCGCTGACCCTTCTTCAACAGCCCCCTTAAAACCCTCGCACATCACCCTCGACCCTTTAACCCCATAATATCAACCACGATGCGTTCCTTCGCCGCCCTCAGCTTGCTCGGCCTCGCCGGCCTGTCAACCGCCCAGGACCAGTACACCATCGATCCCGATACCGTCACCCAGTCCACGAGAGGTGAGCCAGCACCCATCCTCCTGGAATCACAGTACTAATATATCCCAGAATACTGGTGCAAACAGCAGAAGTCGCAATGCCCGCTCATCTGCCTACAGCAACCCGGTGTTGAGACCCAGAACACCGTCTCCAACGACTGCGATCCGGTACGATCTCCCATGGTTCCTTGCTTGCAACCGTTCTGGTAGCCAATGCGGCCTGAGCATTCGCTCCTTCCCCGTGTGCTCCGAGCCAAGCTAATGCCGACGCCAGGACACCCTCAACTACTCATGCGTTTGCGACGACGGTTCCTCGCCCAACATCACCAAATACACGCAGACGATGCCCTACTTTGTGTGCACGGAATGGGGCACCCAGTGTGTAAAGGCGTGCGGCACCTCGGACCCCTCCTGCGCCGATTCTTGCCGAGCCGACCATCCTTGCGGTGCCCAAGACCCCGTGAAGCCGAACGCAACCGCCTCCGCGAGCTCCTCCACATCTTCCTCGACCGCTTCGCAAACCTCCACCGAGGCCGCAGCCACCAACACGGGTCTCCTCGGCGAATCGAGCGGCAGCAACTCGAATGGTACCGGTGGAGCGATGGCTATTGGTGCTAGCTTCGGCACCTTGGCTCTTTCGTTCGCGGGTGTCGTCGCTTTCGCTTTCTTGTAAAGTGACGCGGCTATCATCCGTGATGCGGCATACCAACACTTTTCGAGTCGCCCATCTACGGCATGGCATCCTTCGATTTCGGCATTCGACATTCCACTATTCCATATCTTTTCCTCGTTGATGCATAGCGTTGCGTGCGGCACGTCGGTGACTTTCCAGTCCTTTCCACGTTTTAGGCATCTATACCCATCTGAGGGTTCTATCGGCCCTTGTCACAGGGCTCGCGTCACTTGGCCCGTCTGGGGCATTGCTGCAGTGGAATTTTTTTTTTGGTGGAGGTGGTGAAGACATGAGTACATCCCAATGTTGTGGAGATCTAATGGCACATATGCGCAGGGCATCTAAACTCTTTTTTTTCTGAAGCTTGAGGCAAAAGCATCGGCGTGGCTAGTATTTCATCTTACACCGGGTAGTTGTGGTTGTAATGAAGTAGCATGTGGCTACCGTGATCTGGAAACTCAAAGGTATTTCAATGATTTTGTGAAGCTTGAAGGTGTATGACGCTCATACTGTGCACAATTCGTTGCCTTGAAGTGACTGTATCCTTGTCAGTGATCGTCCTATCCCGCCCCCTTCATCCAATGACAGCCTAGGGGTCGGAATCCTCGCCTACCCACCCGTGGAAGGCTGGGGTGTCTTGCCGATGGGTTGGGGCCCAGGTCGGTCCACTGGTTCGCCAGCTCCAGGTTTCGCGAGTTTGCCAGTCTTAGAACCTTTCAGACGCCCCCTCCTCCACCAACTTTTCAATCACCTTGCAACACGCCTGCTCGCCATTCAATTCTTAATAAATGATCCTGCGAGCGATTTTGGTACGCGGGGTGGCTGAAACATACTACCGCGACTCCTTTTATCTCTTTCCGCGCCTGCACTGGCCTCACGGGCATGTCATCTTTTCGAGCTTGGCGCTACAGCCGTGTACTTCAACGTTTCGAAACGAACGTAAATTGTTCCGACCACTCTCTTTGATGTTCCTCCAATTGATGCTAGACGAATGGAGCGCTTGGGCCGGCAGCGATGTGGGCCTCATTTCCTCCATTGACTTTGCACAAACAATTGTTCGCTGTGCGAAAGCTTTACTGTTGACGCTGACGACCGGCAACCTTGGGTGAGGTGGCTATCCAGCGGACGGTCGGATATGAAGTTGGCATGTTTGGGAGGTTTGTACTCGGCGGTTTTGGAGAGATCGCGTCTTGACACCTGAGGAACAGTAAGGAGTGTGCATGATCATCGTCACGGAACAAAGGGACCATTGATATGACGAAGACGTGATTATAAACGTACACGGCGTGTACAACATGTAGCGAAATATCTTGAGATAACATATAGAAAATCCGAACCGAATGGAAAGTCCAACGCCCAACCCCTACCATACAAGAAGACATTCACCTGGTCTCATTCTAGTCCTACCCCTACTCTCACACTCCTCATCGTCATCTTCGCCATTTTTCCGCTGGTCACTACCGAAATCTGTTGTCTCAATCCCATCGCTCGACCTTGCCCTCCCGCAGATCTGAGGCCGTTCCAGGGTCTCAACACGCGCATTTTCTCCCCACCCCAGACTGCCCTCGCCATCGATGTGAAACGAAGACAGCACATCGACCAGATCACTCGTCATCCTCCTCAGCCCCAGCCCGTTATGCTCCGACGTGCTATCCGGCACAGTGGTCAGACTCCGCTGGGACCAGCGCGGCGACTCGACCAGCTCCAGCATGGACGGGAGTCGGGTAGCTGTAACCAGTGTCAAGGGGAACTGGGGTGAGGGCAGAAGGAGGAAGGGATTTGGCTCATTCGGGCCAGCGTGGGTTGGGTTTATGGTCGGAGATGGGGGACACGGAGGGTGGAGCGTTGGTGTAGCAGAGTAGGTGTGCGAGCGTGGGTTCAAGGACTCGGCGCTTGTCGGTGCAGACGGAGAGTGTAGAGCGATCGTGGAAGGAGTGGCGCTCGGGTTGGTGAAGGCTGGGTGTGGGGCTGTGGATAAGCTTTCGTCGGAAGATGCCTCGATGGGTGGGAGGACTCCTAGCTCGTCGATAGAGCGGAGGCGGAGGTCTGGTCCAACGCCAAATGGATGAGGGTTGGTGGAGAACTTTCTGGTCGAGAAGATCGATTCCGCGTTGGAAGCTCTACGGGTTAGCCCACGACCTGCGAAGTTCCGTGTCGCTGGTGGCGGATTGTATATGCTTGCTATAGTTGAGTGTCGGTTCGTTCGTCCGATGGATCTCCTCCCTTTGAGAAAAGTTGGCATATGGAGCTGTATTGAACTCGGGCGGGAGCGGCTGGTAAACGGGTTTGGCGCTGGGCTGTATCCGCTAAAACCCTGCCAGCGGAAGGGATCATATTCATGCCCGGCGTCAGCATTTGGTGCGGGCGTGGGCGTACGTGTGAGAGCGCAGTCAGTGCCCCAATCGGGCGAATCCGCTCGCGTAGGTCTGGAATAGACACTTTGCGATAAGACGGTACAGGGCCGGTTTTGATATGTTTGTCGATGATGAAAAGTACTTGGACCACCGAAAGTCTCGAAGACATCAAGGCTCCCGTTGTCGAAGCGCAGCCACCCGTCCTGTTCGAATCGAAGGTATCATTAGCAGATATCTTGAGTAGGAGGGCATTCAAGAGCCGCTAAACGTATTTCAAGCAGCTTGAACCTTGGGAGGATAGAGAAAAGATTAGCTTACTAAACGCAAGTCAGCAAACGGCCACCATTCCTAGTACCATCTTAACTTACCCATGGCGACCGGTTCGAGGCTCGGATAGAAGTATTGCACCTCACTTTGCAGATGCGGATTGGCATTGTTGTTCGCCACGGGGTATGCGTCGCACGGAGCTGGAGTGGTCGCAGGTTTTTCTTGCACGCCAGAGTCTTTGCGCTTGCGGGTAAAGAAATCCTTGATTCTTGCGAGTGAAGAGCGCCTCCGTTCGGGTTCTATGGGTGTGTCGGAGTTATCGTAAGGCGAAGAACGCTCGGCCAGAGGCGCTGCTCCCTGATCTTCTTGCTCTGGGCTGGTGTCCGTGGTGTCGAATATCCTGCCGTATGTAGAAGCTTTCTGTGGGGCTTTCGGCAAGGCAAACAAGGACTTCAAACTGGAAGACTTCCGTCGTTTTGCAGGTCGTAAGGGCTGGTCTTCCTCATTGTCACTAGTCGATGTTGAATCTTGTCTGAAAAACCGGGAGACGCGTCGCTTTTTGTTAGACCGGGGCTCCGAGGATTCTTCCATAGGAAAGAGCGAGGAGCTGGGGTGACGCGATACACCACCATACAACTGAAAGGGGCCCAAACTATCTATGGTCGCCATAGCAGAAAGATCACGCAGGGCTCTGGGCGAACTGAATAGAAACGGGTGGTTTGAGATTGAGAGAGTGGTGTGATGGGATATTAGGGGTTGCAAGACACGAAGACTGATAGAGAGAGGAGAGGTTCCAGAGCTCAGAGCTTAAAGCATCAGACATGGCTGAAGCTTTATGAGCGAAGACAGACCAGACCCCAAGAGACCCAACATTCTGTATGGAGACGGATTCATATTAAGCCGATTGTCGGACACTTGGCAGTACAGCTGCCAGTCTCGAATGAAGGCGTACGCTTTGGAGGATGAGAGGAAGACAACGTCATGGAAGCAAACGCCAAGAGCGATTGCATCCATACTCTCAAATTGCAAGCCCGGGGAATGGGCACTTGGGCCCCAAGTCCCACGGAACCCGTTGAGTTGATGAGGGGTCGCCTGCTGTTAGTCAGAGGATGGCCGTGACGGTAGGACGTCGTCTTCATGAATGGAGACTCCCATTGCTATAGATGTTGCGAAATGTTCGGACCGGTAGCTTTGTTGATGAGTATATGGCCTAGATCGGCTTATTGGAGCTGGAGAGAAGAAGTCTCAGCTATTAGCGAGGTGTGAGAAAGGGAAGCTGGGGCCTGCACATGTGAAGGGAAAGGAGCTTGGGCCAGTGGGTGCTATCCAGAAGCAGTTACTGCCAGACCAGACTATCGGCGCTACATCATCGATCAAACAGTGCAAACACGAATATCGGCCGTCAATGACACCACCAGCTCCAGCGCACTCTTCCCTCCCTTCGCGACGCTGCCAACCCCCTTCTCGCTAATGACATACGTCTCTTCGGGCCTGTGATGCCGCCTCGACTGCCACTGGGAGCACTCCGTGCACTATCCTCTACACCTGCAATTCATAACCGAGTGCGGCTTCAACGGAGGTTCGCATCGAGCTCCTCCGACACGCCAGAAATCTACGATGTCATCTGTGTTGGGGGCGGGCCGGCAGGATTGAGTCTTCTGGCTGGTCTGAAGGCGTCTCCAGCCACCAATGGCCTGAGAGCTGCGCTCGTTGAGGGGCAAGATTTGGCGAAGAGCCGACTGCAGAAGGATGCGAGTCTGGACAGCTTCTCGAATAGATGTAGCTCTCTGACGCCTGCTTCTGTGAAGAACCTCCAAGGTACACATTGTTTGTTGATCTGTCCGACCAATTGCTGATTCATTTTAAGATATTGGGGCATGGCGACATGCCAACGCCTCACGAGTGCAACCCTACCAGGAGATGCAGGTATGGGACGGCGTAACGGACGCACGCATCTCGTTCGACTGGGACACCGCGCGCCCCCTCTTCACCCCCCGCAAGCCATCACAACCCACGACGATCGCATATATGATCGAGAACGTCAACACCACCACAGCCCTCTTGACCCGTCTTGAGGAGCTCGGCGGCATCGACATATTCTCCTCCACAAAGGTCGATTCAATAAACCTCGGCCAAGACACAGAGCAGCTAGATCTGTCGTCTTGGCCTATACTGTCGCTGTCAAATGGGAAGACGCTAGCAGCGAGATTACTAGTCGGTGCGGACGGAGCAAACAGTCCCGTCCGAACCTTCGCCAGCATACCCTCTCGCGGCTTCGACTACAGCCGCCACGGCGTCGTCGCAAGTCTCCAGCTGTCAGGTCCCGGCTGGGGCGGCTTGGACCACAAGATAGCATATCAGCGCTTCCTCCCCACCGGTCCGATCGCTATGCTTCCATTACCAGGAAACATGGCCACCCTCGTCTGGAGCACAACCCCGGAGCGCGCCGGGAAGTTGAAATCGCTCCCCGCCAACGACTTCATCGCAATGGTGAACGCCGGCTTCAGACTCTCAACCACAGATCTAGAATACCTGCACACCCTCCCCTCCGGCCAGGAAGAAGAGATCGCGTGGCGCTTGAAAAACACGCCCGTCAACGAGCATTCACTACCCATGCGCGTTACCGACGTGCAACCCGGCTCCGTAGCCTCCTTTCCCCTTCGCATGCGTCACGCAGACACATACACCGGCGAACGCGTTGCCCTAGTCGGCGACGCCGCACATACCATACATCCGCTCGCTGGGCAGGGATTGAATCAGGGACAAGGCGATGCGGCAGCGCTGGTGCGGACTATATCGCATGCTGTGCAGACAGGGCAGGATATCGGATCTACGCTGGCGTTGGAAAGCTACAACAGCGAGAGGTATGCAGAGAACAACGCCATGCTTGGTGTTTGCGACAAGCTGCATCGCTTGTACAGCGTTGAATCCGGCCCGTTAGTTGGCATGCGGAGTCTTGGACTGAGAGCTGTGGATACGCTGGGGCCGTTGAAGGGCTTCTTTATGAATAGGGCAGCGGGTGGTGCATGATAATCATCGAGAAGAAGACTGTACCTATATGAAAAGGCAAGCCCGAGAAGCTGCTGTTCTCTCCAAATCAGACGAAAACTTTCTGTGCTTTCCCCGCTTATGCAAGGGCATCCAACGATGGCGTTTTTGCCCCACCATGCACCCACCCTGATGGTCAACAGCTACCCCTCCATAACAGCTTGCATTAAGACCCTCCCCAATACACGCTGGTCCAAATCTAAGAGCCTTCTTCTGTCAACGCCACACCAGAAGGATGGCAGACCCAGACCACGAGAGGCTAATTGAAGACTTTGGCCAGAACGACGATTTCTGGTTGTTCGGATATGGGTATGTTCACGAAGTCCTACCTCTTCACAGGTCTTGGATAAATAGTGGGAGCTGGTCGCTGATAGACACGGAACAGGAGTCTGATATGGAAACCGCCGCCGCACTACGACCAGCGCGTCCCGGGATACATTGAAGGCTACGTGCGCCGGTTCTGGCAGGTATGAAGCGGAAACTGCGGGTGATTTGATGTGGATGAAAGCTAAGTATATGGCAGGCGAGGTACATTCTACCCTACTACATCGTACTCTACATATACTCAGAGAGGTTGTGGTTGACCGGCATGTAGTGAAGACCACCGCGGCACCCCCGAAGCACCAGGTCGCGTAGTAACCCTCATTGACCGCGCGCATTGGGAGACGTTGACGGATCACGTATGCCTCCTACGACCCAACCTCTGAAAGTAAAGGGCTGATAGTCTCCAGCACGAACCCACCGAACGCGTCTGGGGCGCCGCATACCACATCCCGTCCTCCAAAGTCGCCGAAGTGCGCACCTACCTCGACATCCGCGAGATAAACGGCTACAGCATCCAATTCACGCCCTTCCACCCCGCCGCATTTTATACGTCCATCACCTCGCCGCCATCCTCACCACCTATCCAACCTTCACACGCCTCCTCCCGCTCCATAACCGCATCCACCACAATCCTCGCCAAAATCGAGCAACACCAGCCGCCGATACGCTGCCTCGTGTACATCGGGTTACCTGAGAACCCGCAGTTTCTGGGGCCGCAGGATCCGGATGCGTTGGCGAGGCATATTTTGAAGAGTCGGGGGCCGAGCGGGGAGAATAGGGAGTATTTGTTTTTTCTTGAGAAGGCGTTGCTGGAGTTGAGTAGGGAGAGTGGGGATAAACATGTCAGTGATTTGGTGAGGAGGTGTAAGGAGATTGAGAGGGAGGAGGCGAAGGATGAGGAAGGGGAGGAAGTGCAAGAGGGTGGTGATGATGGGGATGGAGTTGAGGCGGATGAGGCGGCAGGGGCGCTGTTGCGCAAGGTAGGCAGCACAGAGGAACATGAGGAGGTTGAGAAATGAGGAGAGGATGCTGAGTTCGTAAATCGCATTCGTCGTAAATCGTAACTATATTCAAGGATCGACGCTTGCTCCTGTCTAGTCCGAGCCTTGCAGCTGCATCTTCCCGCAGCTTCCGCTGCAGGCGTCGGTGTGGCTTCGATTCGCATACACCGACCGATGTATTCCCGGCAGTGATGCGCAGGAGCGACTGATGCCAACGCTGAGTAAGAAGCCTAGAATGATTCCGGTTCGTACTGTTCCTCAGTGCTGGAAGATCGACACGCATGATGGGGATAGCGCCAAGGATGAACAACCCAATGTCGACTACACACTATGCGGCATCGAGAAAGGATGGTGTAGTGTTGTCTCGAGCTCCGGCTTTTGGTTGCGACCGTTCATTCTGTGTTATATAAGGTCGTATTGGCATTGTGAATGACTGGCACCGAGTAAGAAACCTCATTGGTTGCTCAAAGGACTGCTAGTAAGTTGGTCGCATTGTTGATGTTGAAGATCGGTACAAATTGAGACCGATGGTGAAGATATATCAGCAGAAAACCTGATTTTGCTCACTAAGCCTGTCGTGGTCTGGTGTTCGCTGCAGCGTGTTGTTTGCTTCTGCAGCTCCTTTTCCCTAGAGCGGCTACTGATAATTAGGTAGCCATTGGATGCGAAACCTTCTAGACCACTCTGCCGAATTATTGCATGTAGAAAGGATTGTTGTTGGGAAAGGTCTAGTTGCCAAGAGTCAGCATATATCAGCAAACTTTGAGTAATCACTCAAGGTGCCGGGGTCAGAAAACGTACGTAATCCGCACTGAAGTCATAAAACGTTTCGTCTCCTCCGATCGTCGCTCCCGAAAAGCCTCCAGGCGGTATGCTCAAATTGCTCATCAATGGGCTCAGCGCTGACCAGTCGATGTTCTGCCAGTCGGTAAAGTCGGGCGATGCTACCTGGACTTGCAGTGGTCCCGACGTGTAGGATTCGTCGAGGTTGGGCTCGAGCCTAGTTGCAGAGAACTCAAGTATAAGCAAAAGAACGAATCGGTAAGAACTTTCGGTTCTCTAACCTGAGACTTCTTTCCCAGAGCTGGCCGACAGCTTGGTCTAGTTTGGAGCTGACCCAACCACATAGATGTAGCCGGACTAGAAGCGCGTTCGCGCTCTGAATACCGAATTCGGAGCAGGCCAAAGACACTTGGTGGGCGAACCACGGGCTCTCATCCGAGTCTTCAGCTGATATCGCTCCAACGGCTAGGATCCATAATAGGAGATCGGGGCACGATTGCCATTCTGTACGACTTGTAGCGCTCAACGCTTTCTCTAGCCTCTTGCTCGCGGCGCGATGGAGCGAAAGCATGTCGCTCCGTTGGTTGAGTGCTTCGGTAATGCGGACCGCGAATATAAGGAGGGTGACGCAGAGCGCATCCTCTAGTGGGGTGACGACATGTTCATTTTCGCGCAGCCATTCGAGAAGCATGCACTCCAAGACACAAGCATAGTTCTTGACATCAAGGGGATCGATAGTGCTGTCTGTTTCGCTGAATAGGGTGTTGAGATCGGCAATGAGAATCAGTGAGGATTCTACGAGCGCAGTAAGTGACTCTTTTACTTGAGCGCTTTTGCAGCAATCAAGCAGATGTTGTGATATACCGGGCCGGTACCCGGAAGGATACCGTGGAATACATGCAGTATCGATGAGATCGCTCGTAGATAGATATGGAGGATCAAAAGAAGCGATAGCGTGGGCCGTTGAATGCCTGATGCTCAGTAAGCAACTGCTAACCCGGTTGGGGCTATCGTGTGGAAGGCATAGGTTACACACCAAAGTATAAAGGCTTGGAGAATGCGATTCGAGTTCATGGCCATTAACCCCCCGCGCAATTGAATCATGTTGCGCAGTCCATTCAAATGCATGGAACGCTGGTATGGCGTTTCGTCGCTCGGTCGGTGTTTATCGAAAGAAGGTGAAGCGATGACCTCTTCGATTGTAAGGAGGTTGAACACGGCGCCTATGTTGGCATCAGAGATCCCCACTTTGGCATCTGGATCCAATATTGCGGCTTTGACAGCTGTTATCGCTTTCATCCTGTGGTAGAAGATGGTTTCCACAGACCCTCCGCCACTGAACCATTGATGCAACGCCACGGTGCCGAGCAGGCTATGCATGAACCCCCGATCGCTCAAAGCCGTGCCGAACCAATGCGACCTCATCAAATCATATTTGTTATGAACATCGACTGCGATCGCATGTGGAGCCATTTCGGTGACAACTGCGAGGCAATGTCAGTGCAAACTCAGGAGTGAAGAGTACGAATCCAGAAGGGAAAGTGCGATGGAAGTACGGGCGAAAGCATCTCGCGTGGATAAGCTTGAAGGTTTCTCCAACAGTACGTTTCCATATTTCCACTACTGCGGAGTAAAGGCTCGCTTGTCCGACCATTTGGGAAACAGAATAGAAGTTTTGTTGAAAACATTGGCCGGGGGCAAAACGTACAATGCCTTATTAGACCCGAAACCCTTCCAGTCATATCAACCGGCCCAGTTCCGAATGGATCGAAGAGACTATTGTCGAGGTCTTCGGTAAGTATGGACGTCCGAAAAAGTAGACATTTCGGGCACAGCGTTTGCCCGGGCTGACAATAAAAGATCTGGCAATCTGAACAAAGGTCCGGCTTGGTTACCAGAAAGTTGTCTCGAGGGACGAAAGGGAAGTATTGAGCCCCGGTGTGTGCAATCGGTGGACTTGGTGTTGATGTAATCGGGGTGTTCGAGAGGTCGGGTGTCCCAACAGTCGTGGGACTCGTTGATTCGGGGCTCTTCCTCTGTTTTGCCGCATGTTTACTCGTGGACCACGGGCGATCTCGTCGGGCCTTTTGCATAACGAAAGAACGAGCATTTCGCCGGCCTTGACGAGAAGTCTTTGCTTTTGCCGCGTCCACGAAGAGGAACTCTTGCTGCGAGTGCGCGGGTGCGGCTGACGGAGAGCTCCGCTGCTTCTCTTTAGAAGCCCCCTGCTGGTTGGCCATCGTCTGTCCCACGCAGGGCCAAGCGGGCCGCGTGTCAGTACCCGGTTTCTGGGAGTGTTGATGGTCGAGGAGCCTAGCAAGGCATGGCCGCGAGAATGTTGCGACAAACGTCCGGGTAGATGTTTCCTAATCCATGTCTGCCTGCCACCATTGCGTGCCTAGTTGTATCGAGTTCGCAGTTCTGATGGTAGAGCCGATGCCTACAGTGCTGTGGTGTAGGCTGGAGGGGCTTGGGATGTGAAAACTATCAAGCACCCGATTAGTCCTAGGCCGTGGCGCTGTCGGTTAGCCTCCTGTCGCGTTTCGGTACACTCGATGGAAACCTACACCGTGAGTATGCCTCGTCTCGCAAGCTGGAGGCAATCAGGCTGAGTAGTCGCAAAAGATTTTGAAGATGATCGTTACCGCAATAATATTTTCCCTAGCCTTCTTCGGTAGCTTAGATAAAAGTCGCACCCGCCACCACTTAGAGGCCGCTTCGGGAAGCCGACAGAAGCCTTCCAGAAGCCTCGAGGGCGGCGAGAGTATATGTAGCATGGAGCCCAATGGCCAAAAGGGACACGGTACGGTGCTTAGCACATAAATAGAAGCGTTCCTGAGCCGTCGGCGTTGATCCATTGATAGCACTGTTCTCGCCGGCATGGAGCGTCCCGCTCCTTGTTGCTGACTGAGCGTGCATGGTCGCCGTCAATGAGATATCGTGGGCTTGATCTGACGAGACGCCATGCCTGAGCTGAGATGAGATGAGATGTTGAGGGTTTGCTGAACACTGTTCGGAACGGCCGAATCGGAATCGAGCCTAGTCAGACTTTCCGACACGTGGAGTATTGTTACACCACTCTCCATGCGGCCAGGAATATTTCTCACGTAGAGATTCTTGCTATTCATGTGCGTACTCTGGTTGACACAAGCTGCACTATTTCCTCGAAATTCCTTTCCATACGGGAAAGAGTCCAGCTACCCATGCGAAGGTGGAGACGGATGAAGATTGAGCTGGAGCACGAGACAGAACATCCCAAGAATCACGGACGTTGCACCTGTTCGAGCCATCAATTTCTCGCCACCAACACATCTCAATCTCCATTGTTTCCAGTCCTCGTGTCGTCGGGCAGTGTTTCTAAAGATACACTGCGGCAGTCTGCTCCCGGACCGTTTGGCATCTGCAGCTCGGGCCTGCCCTGACTCGCTTGGCGTTCCGATCGGATTTGGAATGGGCGAGAGGTGTCCTGGGCGTCACAAACACAACCACACGTCGAAGGGCAACAGGGCCAAATCCGGCGAAGATGAGGATGGCATTGCAGAAGTGCAAGAGGTAGACGCGGTGGTTCTGTAGGGAAGAAAGAGGCTCCGCTCCGAATTAGCATCTACGCCATTTCCCGCGCCGGCCCGCAGTGTGCCTTCCTTGCCAGCAACTGAGCCCAGACAATGACGGGCGCCCATGGCCCAGTCGCAGGTGAGGCGCCGTGAGACGAGTGCTTCAAGCACTGAGAGACATATAATGACTAAGGCTGTTATCATAGGCCTCTCGTGGACGGACATGCCAACCCATCTGCTGCAGGCGGAGCTGTTCCGGCGACAGCAGGATGAGCGACCAATGTGCGGCACCAAGGGCGGCAGAGGCCACTACAACACCCCGATACATGTCTTTGCACTCATTCTGATACTTGCTCTGAGCACTGGCGGTTAGTATGCATCAAATGCATGAAGCTCGTCACCGACGTCAAACTGAAGCCTGTAGCGTGCTCCTTCCCAATCGTCGTCAAGCGCTTTCCACGATTCCCCGTCCCCCACCACTTCCTCTTCCTCTCGAGACACTTTGGCACCGGCGTGCTTATTGCGACGGCCTTCGTCCACCTCCTTCCCACGGCCTTCGAATCGCTCACCGATCCATGCCTGCCACGCTTCTGGAACAAGGGTTACTCAGCTATGCCGGGCTTGATAGCCATGACGGCAGTCTTCGTGGTGGTGGGAATAGAAATGTTCTTTGCGTCCAAGGGAGTCGGTCACGTACATGATTACGAACCCTTTGGCATGGGTGTGCATGAGACGCATCCGCGGCCGGCACATAAGAGGAACAACAGCAACGGAAGGTTCAGGATCAACGGCCACGTTCCAGACATTGTGCTGGACGAACTGCCCCAGTCGTCAGAGAATCTCATTGGAGGCAGATCGCCTTCAATCGGCGGCATGTCTCCCTCGCCGCGGCCCGGCGCGTCGGCCAGTCGCGGGAAGCCCACCTACGAAGACGGCGATGACGAAGACTCCGATCTAGATTTAGACCCCGAAGAGCTTGGCCCGCGAGCCTCGAATGCCTCCGAAGATGAGTCCCGGTTGCTCTCACGTCCTTCGGCGCACAAACATTCGAATCATTCTTCTCCTGTGGCTGAACAAACCCCTGAGATGACTGGGGCGCAGCACAAAAAGCAATTATTGCAGTGCCTATTGCTCGAAGCTGGCATTCTATTCCATAGCGTGTTCATAGGCATGGCGCTCTCTGTAGCTACTGGAACGTCGTTCATCGTGCTACTGGTCGCGATATCATGTGAGCAACCCTGCGGAAAACACACGCTTCTGAGAGACTTGCTGATCGTACCCCCACCTCCAGTCCACCAGACGTTTGAAGGCTTTGCCCTCGGCTCTCGCATCAGCGCCGTTCGATTTTCGACCGGCTCCCTCAAGCCATGGCTTATGGCTCTAGCATACGGCACTACTACCCCAATTGGACAAGCGATTGGTTTAGGAATTCACAATCTGTATGACCCTGCGAGCCAGACTGGCTTGCTGATGGTGGGCTTCATGAATGCCATTTCAAGCGGACTACTTCTCTTCGCAGGACTAGTCGAGCTTCTCGCGGAGGACTTTCTGAGCGACGAGAGCTACGTAGTGCTGAAAGGCAAGCGGCGACTACAAGCATGCGCGAGCGTAGTCGGTGGCGCGGCGTTGATGGCGTTAGTGGGTGCATGGGCATAGACAATCCACACATTCACCATCTGCATGGCCTTGGTAGAGGTTATATACGGAGGCATTCTGGACATTTTGGTGCTGATATCTGACAGACACCGAATAATTTTTATATCCACGTGTTCATGCAAACAAGTCCCCATACATCCCCGCATTGAACTCCGGGAGCGTGTCACTATTGAGGAGGAGCGCAGCATCCATATCGAATGCGGTCGTTGTGACCATCATGGCTTTGTCAGACAGCGAGCTTGCGTCGAATTGCTGGAAGAGCTTGTCGGAAACACTGAAGCTTGTGTTGATTGCGTTAGGCCAGTTTTCCACCGTGGCAGGCATTAGGACGTTCACATCGTTCTCGTTCCCGAAAAAACCTGGCGTGCCTTGCTCTGCTGGAGCTGATGGGGTATTGTGGTCTGTTGACAAGCTTGCACCAGCCCCAAAATCCACCAGATCGTTGAAATCAAAGCCCTCGAGGTTCATCGGTCCCAGGTCATCCAGTCCCCCGTGCAAGAAAGGATCAGTACCTCCGCCTCCCGCTCCTTCAACTTTACTCTTTGCATACTCTTTCGGCGTCAACCGCATCCTATCCTTGAACACCTTATGAAAGTATCTCGGCGTCAGCCCCACACTCTTCGCGAGATCCTGCAACCTGCCAGCCTTCTCATCACCCCGCTGAACAGCTTGCTCGATCAACCGACACGCCTTGGCGACAGCCTGCTCCTGCGGGTCCTCGGGCCTCTCTTCATTGGGTTTGCAGCGTTTGCAGGCGCGGTAGCCGGCGGCTTCTGCCTCGGCGGCTGTTTTGCAGAAGCCAATATTTGCGCGGCGCGCGAGGCGTGCTGGACATGTTGGGCGACAGTAGCAGTTTGTGGTTTTGACGGTGTAAAAGAAGTGGCCATTAGCTGTGGGGTCGCGGATGCTGAGGGCACGCCATCGAGCAGTTTCGGTTGTGAAGGGCATATTATCAGATTTCTTGAAAATGTTTACTTTTTGACTGATGATTAGGATATGCGCCTTCGCTAGGTATATGTATACCCGATGGAAGGACGCTTGATGCCGATGATACGAGCCCCTCTGCGTGATGAGCGCTGATTGGCCAAATTTACAGCATCTTTTTGTACGTCATCCGGGGCATGCGTCTTTCTTACAAACCGCTTGCAAGGCTGTGCGCCCGCGCAGCAACGACAAGGAAGAGCGCTGACGAGATGAAGATCTGCCAAGCTGAGAGATGCCCAGAGGGAGCATAAATCACATGACAGCGCGAACGCGGCGCGCGCTCTTTCCGTTGAGGCCTGGCAAGCATCAGATGGAGAAGGCACGAACGAGGCAGCCGCCACCAGAAGGGAACAAGATGGATTCCCAACTCTTCACTCCTATGCGCCCTTTTTGCGGTGAATCTACTGCACCCGCGGTCTGGGAAACATGGCAGACGAGCTAGACATCGCTACGCTCCCGAGCATCGCTGCACTTCCACCGACAATAGTGAGACAAATCGGCTCATCCCAAGTCCTCATTGATCCCAGCTCAGTCGTGAAAGAGCTCATCGACAATGCTCTGGATGCCCGCGCGAATGCCATCTTTGTTGACGTCGCCGCCAACACAATTGATTCGATTCAGGTCAAGGACACAGGCCATGGCATCCCGCAAGAAGACCGGCGATTGGCGTGCCGTCGGTACTGCACGAGTAAGATCAGGGTCTGTGCGGACCTGAAAGAGGTTGGGGGAAAGTGGCTGGGCTTCCGTGGCGAAGCTTTGGCGAGTATGGCTGAGATGAGTGGAGTGCTGGAGGTCACGACGAGGGTGGAGGGTGAACCGGTTGCTGTGAGGATGAAGTATGGGAGAGATGGCGAACTCATGTCGTAAGCGGAGTCTGGCTCTCGAATAGAAAGTCCTTCGTGCTGATTGTACACAGATCCGAACGCGCTTCCACTCCCGTGGGCACAACGGTCAAGCTCACCGATTTCTTCAAGTCTCTTCCCGCCCGCAAACAAGCTGCGCTCAAGCATACTACGAAATGGCTTGCTAAAATGAGGCGACTGATGCAAGCCTACTCCCTCGCGAGGCCAACTGTGCGGTTCAGCCTGCGCGTCCTAAAGGCCAAGTCGAACAAGGGCGACTTTGCATACGCCCCAAAGAAGGATGCAAACATCGAAGATGCCGTCTTCAAGGTCATCGGTAAGAACTGTGCCTTGCAATGCGACTGGACTGCCATGGAGGCCGATGGCTTCGAGGTACATGCATTCCTTCCCAAGCCAAACGCAATTGGGTCGAAAATTGCCCAAAAAGGGGCTTTCGTATCCATTGATGCAAGGCCGGTATCTGCAAGCCGTGGAACACCAAAGCAACTCGTGGCGGCCTTTAAGAAGCGACTTCGCAAGGCGAATCCTGCACTTGAGTTGGTGAAAGATCCGTTCTTTTACATGAACATTATCTGTCCATCTGACAGTTACGATCCAAATATCGAACCCGCCAAGGACGATGTCCTCTTCGAGGATGGGCAGGTAGTGGTGGCTGCCGTGGACAAACTCCTCATGACGTACTACCCGGAGGCTGTGATCGATGTGAACAGCGTGGATGATGAAATCGAAGAAGATATACCAACGTCCGCTCAACAACCTCCTACGCTCCGTCACGAAGAGCCTCCTGGATTTTCAGCGTCTCCAACCCCGATTTGCGAAGACCTGGCGAACGGTGACGTTGAAAACCTCTCATCTTCTCCGAGGGACCACCCACTATGGAGATCTAACATGTACGGCATCGATGAAGAGGACCTTGAGTTTCTCTCCGAGAATCAAGCTCCTGTAATCGAGGAAGAAGAAGGACGCCGAGCTGCTGATATCTCCAATCCTTGGACTATTGCACGAATGAGTGCTTCATTTAAAGGGAAGAAGTCCAACAACGGACAACTGATGTCTCCTGCCAAAATCCAGGGAGATACCTCTATGGGGCCTAGTTCTTCAGCACCCACGACTTTGCTGCATCAGCAACCATCTGCGGAGCTACTGACGCCCCAGACTTGGTCAAGACAGAACATGACGCAGGCTTCACTGGACGATGAACTTGGGCGGAGTGTTCGGCGACTCCCGAGACCTCTTAGATCAGCTGCACATATAGTCGCTCCACCCCGAGAGCGTGAATCATTTGACATGGACTCCACACGCCGGCCCCTGCTGTTGAGTGCACCGCCATTAGATACAGGCCTTCCTATGCCTTCGCCACCTTTCCAGCAGCACGCACCTTTCGGCTCATATGGAGCTCAAATGAACAGTCCTGGTCTTATCTTGGACACGATGACATCATCGCCTGGTCCGCGCCGCGGCCAACGCAAGCAGAATTCCCGAACCAATGGAGAAAAATCACCCGTCGACAGACGTCCTAACGGTGACTGGTTTGGCCAACCCATGCAACGTCAAATTACTTGCAAAAGGACGAGTCAAAGAAAGCCGAGGCGGAAACAGCACCTCGATTGCCCACCGTTTGCTCCGAGCGCCTCACCTGGGCCACAAAGAGTACTTCATGATGCTGATCGCCTCATAGAGAATCGGTTGGTCTCTGATAATAACACAGATATCCGTGACTTCTTTGGACAAGGTAGGGCTCAGCATCGCAGGCCTGCTTCGGAGGAGCCAACTCCCGGACGTTCACTCACACTTAACAATGCTGCTTTATCGCACTCGAGCCATATCGTACCCTCACGCCCCGTTTTCTCTCGGGCGACGTCAGCAGAGCCACTGCCACCGCGCCCTTGGAAAACTAGAGATCGGAACCGTTGGGACAATTTCACCGGCCAAGGCATTACGGACCAACTGCATGCCTGCGCGGCACGTGAAGCGCCGTCCGAGATTAGGTTGGGGGCGACATCTGCTGAGTTTCATCAGCGTCCCAGTGTTATAGGACGTCCTTCCCATAACAAGGCTTACGACAACAACATCCAAGGTAGTCAACGGTCGAAAGAGACGCTGAACAACTTCCACGTGCTCAACTCTACTAACCCCCATTCCAAGGACCGCGACATGACCGCCCAGCTCCGTGCATGGGAAAAGCGTGAGGCTCCCTCCGGAAATACCTTAGCCTCACCAAGGCGACCTCGTCGCGGCCCGTGCAATGTCCCAGGCCACAAGATAGCACCCAAGGCTCGTTCAGCGCGTCGTCGAACTACAGATAGCGCACAGCAGTCCAAGTCTTCTCGGCTGCCTCTCGAGCGAGTGCCTTACAAGTACCGGATCCACAATGTTGTTTTGCCAATCGATCTTAGCCTGCTCGATGTCACCAAGCGCATGAACACGATGGATATGACGCGTAACAGTCCAGAGTGGGGATACGCCATCGATGGGGGCGTCTTCGATACGTTCAGTATCTCTCTCACCGACGGCACACTGAACGCATGGGCACGCAAGGTTGCGCAGTTGCTCAATCACTTATACGAGCAAGAGAACGACATTGACGTCTTCGTCGCTTTCAAGGATGGTATCCACGAGGCGCTAGAAGGCAGGTGTGCAGATGCTGACGACGGCTTTGTTGACATCGCAGACATGCAGTTGGATCAACATGATGTACAATTGGACTATGACGCGGAACTAGACGACTTTGAACGAATTGGGGAGTGGGCTAGTCAAGTCCTCGCGGCTGGGAACAAAAGCAATGGTAACGGCGACACTACTGTAGTCGAGACGCCCATCACGAAAGCCCGCGACGGCGAGCATCTTGCAGATTGGACCAGCCAGCTCGTCACCGCCGCGAACAACCACGAAATCAACGATGCCCCTGCAGTCCCGGCAACCCTCACCCGGGAAATCGATAACGAGGACGAGTTCGAAGATGACGAGATGTTGTATGTATGAGCAGTAGTGAGTTCGGATGTGGGGGTCATCTGAAAAGGTACTGTGCGGCGAAGTGAACCGGAAAGGTCTAAAAGTGAAGCCAAGGGGGATTTGCGAAGACATTGTTGGCGATCGGTTAGAGATGTGGTGCCATTTTGAGCAACGTACGGAGTTGAAGGGGGGTAAGGCGTGCGAAAAAAGATCGGACGATACTGGTGAAGAAATCTGGGAATGTAGCGTGAACGAGAAAATATTTTGCCATGTGGGAGAAAATCGTGCTCACTATGAAACGGCAAAAGCATACAGTGCAAGATGGTAGGAAGTTTGAGTCGCATTACCGTCAAAATGGGTATATTCATGCAGCACCCTACACCGATTTCCGACTTTTGCCCTTGCCCAATATCCGCAATGGAGTGGGCTACGCCAATCCCGTCAAAGGCTCTTCACTGTTGTACACTACCCCTGCCACCTCAATCACGATTCCCGAGGTCCTAACACCCCAAATACGAGAACTACGCTTTGACAGTAGCAACGGGTGACAGGGTCGCTACCCCTAACCATCAAGCACGCCGCTCTCCCTCAAGCTGCGATACAGCTCTGGCTCCAAGAACTTACTGATAGTAACGTCCTCAGCCAATCCCTTCCTCCGCCTCGTCTTGAGCACGAAGTCACGAGCGGTCGCTCTCGCATCAGCCGGTTCGAGCGGGCGAAGTTTGATTTCCTTGTCGAGCGGGTCGCCGGGGACGATTTGCCATTTCTCGAAGGCGAGAGAGAGGGAGACTTGTCCTTGTGTATGAATCTGTGGATCAACGTTAGTGTCAGATTCGGTCTGAGCTTGAATTTGAGTCGTTGTCGGCGGCGAAGAAATTGACGAAAATGTGGAATCAATGCTTACGCGAAGATCGGTCTCGAAACCAAAAGAGTCGATGACCGGAATAAGACCACGGACGTTGTAGAGTGGTGTTCCTGCAATCGGCTCATCTTGCAACACATGGCCTCTCCGTCTCGAAAGCACAGTGTACAAGCTCGCCTTCGTATCCGCGGGCCCAATCATCCTGCAGCTATACACCGGTTCCATGAGCCTGGGACTCGCCATCAGGAAACTGGAATAGCACGCTCGTCGACTCGTCGGGATGATCTGACCTCCTCCTCGAAAGATAGCTTCTGAAGCGAGTTCAACATCGGTGATGCGAAACTTTGTGTTGCGAATTGGCTCTTCACAGAGCGGGCCTTCGCGCGTTGCCCAACTGAAACCTTGCCGTATTGTGTCGCGCACTGAGCGGAGGGTCTTGGTATCCACCTCTGAAGGCAGAGTGTCGTTTTGAAGGATATTTGCGCCCATGTCATCGGGTCCGAAGGCCCAGATGTTGCGGGAAGCAAGGAGATCGTAGCCATAGTTGTCCTCGAAGAATTTGCCGACCACGCGAACAGGGTCTTTGATGTTGACCTTGCCTGCTTCGATGTCCTCTGCGATACCTGGGTCCAGTTGCTCGGCAACCATGGTGATCTTGTTCTTCTTGTTGGGAGTGAGGGCGTAGCACTTTATTGCGGACATCTCTTCCACTGTCTCGCAGAAGCGGGTCACCGGATCTGAGACCTTGATCTCCATGTCGGCGTATAACCTTCGCAGGTCGTGCAGTACACAGTCCATATAAAGCTCCCCAGTGCCCAGGATGACGTGCTCGCCCGATTCTTCGACCTTGGTGGTAATGAGAGGGTAGGATTTGTTGATTTTGCGGAGACCGTCCAACATCTTGGGGAGTTCGGAGGGGTTAATAGGTTCGACGGCGACTTTGAAGACGGATTCAAAGAAGTGGCGTATGGGACGGAAAATGTATGCATCTTCATCTTCGGGCAACTTTTGTGCGACGATGGTGGCGGTCTTGACTATCGAATTGTCGACGCCGCCGAGGAGCACCCAGTTGCCTGCTGGCACGCCGGTTGTTGGGACGTTGTATCGCGATTCGGCGACCCAGGTGTCTGTGATTGTGGCGACTACCATGTCTTCTTCGTCTTCAAGTGTGTAACCTTCGCCTAGGACCCGCACAGATGTCGATGCCCTCGCAATACCGCTCATGACTCGTCCCAGACAATGGAACCCCTTGGCATCTTCGGTGTTGAAAAGCTTCGTAACGTGCACCACCAGTGGTCCATCTTGATCGCACTTCTCCATCGCTCCTGCAGTCTTGGTGCCCAGTGGGCCAGTGTAGTGTCTTTCCAACAGCCTCTTTGCTCCCTCCGCTGGGGAGGGGACGTGTTTCGTAATCATGTCTACAAAGGCAGTAGAAGGACCGAAATACTGCTGGCAGACCAACCTCATTAGCTCTTTCGCGTCCGTCTTGTACTCAGATGGCTTTAGCCTGATGCCTAACTTGTCGAGCTTAACTTTCAGATCTTCCGCGCTCGAGCTGAGCGTGTGCGAATAGAGCTTGTAGACAGGCTCCAGAATCCAGTGTACAAATGACCGCTGCGAGCCCTCTTCCTGCGGTTTGCGACTAAACTTGCGACTTCCCGGGTTCCAGAAGATGTCTCCCCACAAGCGTATGGCGAATTTGTCAACATCGATACCCTTCATCGGTTGGCCAAAACCCGGAGCTTTGGCTGGACCCGGGTAGAAATCCGCATACATCTTCGCAAAAGACTGAAGAGTGAAGCACCATCGCATGCTCGCGCAAGCGAAAGCGACGTTGCCTTTTTCAGGGCTTACACGTTTCCGCTCTCCCTGGCCCGGGATAGTCTCTTCAATGACCGTGTTGACCTGTTCGATTACGTGTTTGATCTTGAAGTATGCGTCCCTCGGAGGTAGCTTCAGTTCCAGTATCAGGCGGTCCATTTTGTTCACCACCAACGTCAACGGCAAGTCTTCGAGCACTGCATGCTTGATGGCCATCTCAGTCATAACCTGCACGCCCTCGACGACATCCACCACGAGAACAACACCATCAACGAGGCGCAACGACGCTGCCACCTCGTCCGCGAAGTTCACGTGTCCGGGGGTGTCTATGATGTTGAACAGATGGGATTTGAGCGATGTGTTTTGGAGGACGAGCGTCATCGATGCCGCCTTTATCGAAAGCCCGCGTTCGCGCTCGACGATGTGGACGTCTGTGTACCGCAGCTGTTCCTCGCGCTTCTTCCCCTTCTTTGAGTCTAGCCGATCCTGGATGTCGTGTGTCTCCATGACCAGCATATCCATAAAGGCCGTCTTTCCGTGATGCAGGTGTCCTGCGATAGCAACGTTCCGTATTTGCTCAGGGTAGTTCATGAGATCCGTCATGAGCTCGCGCGAGTAGTGCACCGGCGGCAGATCGGCCTCCTGGACGGTGAACTTCTTCTGTACCACGGGCTCGATGATGGGCTGCGACAGCATCTGCGTGTCCTCCTCCTGCACCAGCACTTCGACATCGGGACCGTAGACGTCGGACGCGGACGGGTAGTATTGCTTGTCCTCGTGGAGGATGACGGCGTTGGAGGGTCCGTCGTCGACTTCCATGAGCTGCTGGTCGTTCACTTCCGCCCCGTCCTCGTCCTCGTCGAGCACGTAGGCGTCCGCTGCCTCGCCCGTGGACTGCACATCCTCGTCGGACTCGGTCTCGCCGATGAAGTTGCCGAACCTGTAGAAGTTAGCATTGTTCCGGCAACTGGGTCGCGACACCAGATACATACTCGTCGTAGAGGTCGTCCATATTGGCAATTGATGTGAGGGCAGCGGTGCAGTCGGCGGCGTCGAGAGCTTGCCTAGAGACGCAGACAAAATATATCTTGGCGCGCGCGGAAGCGGCGATACGTTCTGCCGAGCGGCGGCTAGTGGCTGCCGCTGCCTCTGCCTCTGCCTCTGCCTTTGCCTTTGCAGGGTGCAGGCGGTGAGCGGTGAACAATGGTTGTGTGTTTGGCCAATCGGAGCGAGCATCGGAGCGGGACGTTCCTGGCCCCGCGTGCTTGCACCACCCCCGAGACCCTGGAGGCACAAAACTACCCATATCTCGCCTGCTCTGGATTAACTCCTGGACACTTCGCCTCTGTTCCTCTCGAGAAAGTAGAAACCCAACATGTCTTCCCGTCCTCCAGTCTACATTGTCTCGGCGGCCCGCACGCCGACGGGCATGTTCTTGGGGTATGTTTTCCCAACCAAGCAGAGAGGCAACAAGCGGCGACTAAGCACCATAACAGCTCCCTCTCGAGTCTCAGCGCCATCCAGCTTGGTTCCCATGCTATCAAGGGTATGGAGAATCATTCCCGCCGCTAAACGGAACCATTGGACTAATCCATCCCTTCAGCCGCTGTAGAGCGTGCGGGCCTTAAGCCTGAAGATGTGGAGGAGGTCTTTGTAGGCAATGTGCTCTCCGCCAAGTGGGTGTTCGCGTACATGTGTGTTCAACTAGGCACTGACAGCTTCTAGTCTCGGTCAGAACCCCGCTCGTCAATGTGCTATCGGCGCTGGCCTGCCCGAGTCCACCGTCGCTACCACGGTGAACAAAGTATGCGCTTCCTCGATCAAGGCCCTCATCATCGGAGCACAAACCATCATCACCGGCAATGCCGACATCGTTGTCGCTGGAGGAACTGAGAGCATGTCCAACACGCCCCACTACCTCCCGAACCTGCGCACTGGTGCCAAATTCGGCGACCAGCCACTTGTGGACGGTGTTCTGAAGGATGGCCTGACGGATGCATACAAGAAGGAGCACATGGGTCTGCAGGGCGAGGAGTGCGCCGATGACCATGGCTTCAACCGCGAGCAGCAGGACGATTACTGCATTCGCTCTTACAAGAAGGCCATTACTGCGGACGAGGCTGGTTACTTCAAGGAGGAAATTGCTCCTATCCAGGTTTCCGGTGGCCGTGGCAAGCCCGCCATCACCGTGGACAGGGACGACGAGCCCAAAAACGTGAGTTGCCTGTTCACTAATCTGGGAAAAGAGCGGTCAGACGGTGACTAATCTTGATCAGTTCAACGAATCCAAGACGCGCACCCTCCGTCCCTCATTTAAGCCGAAAGACGGTACTGTCACCGCAGCCAATGCGTCTCCCCTGTCTGATGGCGCCGCAGCGCTCGTCCTCGTCTCGGAAGCGGCGCTGAAGAAACACAACCTCAAGCCTATCGGAAAGATCCTTGGTTGGGGCGACGCCGCACAGAACCCTTCCAAATTCACCACTGCCCCCGCTCTCGCTATGCCCAAGGCTCTAAAGCACGCAGGTGTGGAGCAGAGCGCAGTCGACGCGTTCGAAATCAACGAGGCCTTCAGCGTCGTCGCGCTAGCGAACATGAAGATTCTCGGTCTGGATGAGGCTAAAGTGAATCTTCACGGTGGCGCCGTTGCGCTAGGTCACCCACTAGGCGCGTCGGGCGCCCGCATCACGACCACGCTGTTGAGTGTGTTGAGGGAAAAGAAGGGCAAGATTGGATGCGCGGGCATCTGTAATGGCGGCGGTGGTGCTTCGGCTCTCGTAGTTGAGTCGCTGCAGTAGGTGAGGTATACCCGACGTTAATGATGGAGCGCAGATGGCAAGGGATAGATAGTGGGGATTACCATACTTAGACTCTGGTAAGAGAAAAGTCAACCTTCATTCTCAACGAATATCATGGCTCGCTGCTGCTGCTCAACCACAGTAGGCCATTATTGGGTAGCGTTCTTAAACACGAAGACAAACTTTTAAGCAGCAATCGCACACCGCAACTTTTTACTTGTCAATCTTCCTTAGCTCGCAGCTCTTCCATATCAATATCTCTTTGCTTCCTAGCCGCTAGTCATTTCATCAACCTCCACCCAGAAACAATGTTCTAGCCATCATGGGCTTACTCTCCTGATTCACTATCCGTACCGGGAAAGGTACCGCTAACCCCCCAGCTACTACCGTCGATGCAGGTCAGCAACTACTATCCACATCCGCCTCGTCAAGCGTCAAATCTCACAGCGCTCTACCGCACTCGAGCGCATCAACTCATCCGCTGTCGGATGTTACAAGGGACACCTCGCTATCGCGCGGACGTCCTACATCCCAGTCCTCTTCAGAAGATGCATATATCCTCGCAGCAATAACCGCTTCCCTAGAAAGCCCCACCTAGAGTGAGTATTCAGTAGCGAGTTGGATCAGCATGCCGCACGCGCAGCTCAACGACTTCATAAGCGCGTTGGCGGTGTATCAGTAGAAGGTGGAGTAGAAAGTATATTAAAGTCAGAAGCAGCGGTCGGAAAATGAGAAGAAGCTAGTCCTGCCCAAAATAACTAGGTTTCGGGGATATGGGTATGAAGACATCACGGGGTGGAGGGCGAAGGGACGGTGATATCAATGCCCACCTCCCGAACATCGTTATGACCCACGCACGTTCGGTTTGTTTACCCAAACTCTCACCAGGCGCCCGCCTTAAACTGAGATGCCTCGGCTCGAAGTTCGATGTGTTGACGTCGGACGAATGTGTTCCTCCTTTTGGAATGGTGTACGCTCACGGACTTCATTCTGCTCCCAAGCATATGGTCGGCCTCATCAGAAGCCCACCGCGTTCGCGCATATGCCAATAGGGCGCCCGAAGCTTAACTTTAATGTTAGAATATCCGTGGGGTACGGACGTGGAGCGGAAGTCTGTGCCCGCGACGAGCAGCAATGATCGGTCGACGGAAATCGCGACAAGATATCGATCGCATTGCACTCTCCAAAGGAAGACGGTCCGGGCGTTCGAAATGCGGGCAAAAAGATAGGATAGAATAATCATCGGCGGTACAGGATCAAATGAAATCGCGAGGCTTAGGATGTCATACTTCATGCGAGTAGGATGTAGAGTTTCTTCTGGATGTAGCTGTTGCGCGATGATTAGTTAGGTAGTCCAGAATCTAACATCGGAACCAACATCGGAACCAACATCGGAGCTTCTCCATACGGACGGTGGCACGATCAAGCTTAATATCTGTCCAACATCGGACTTTATGCTCTAATAATCCTGCGCAAGGCTTGTTAACACTCGAAAGCACGATCAGATCCGGAGCGCATGAACTTTCGAATCGGAAATCGGTCGGTGGTATAATACGGGTAATGCGTTTAGTTCTGTTTGATCCTACGGCTGTAGGACGTAGAAGATGCCTTGCGACAGGTTACTGTTGGGTGAGATGAGTACATGGCGTTTCATGCGAACCCTTTTAAGCGATCCTCAGCAATTAATTCGAGGATGGGTATTTGGGATGAGAAAGAGACATGGAAGAGGTGGCGTAGCGACAGCCCAAATTTCGTAAGTCGTGACTTCTACTTGGAGCGAGACATGCTGTTAGTTACTGATAAATGTGGTGGTTCACTGAGCACGCTTTTGGTTGGGCTGGTCCGAACTCCTCTGGGCTAGGGTCTGTCTCGGTATGTCCGTGGGTCTTTGTGTGACCCTGGCGGAAATGGAACGATATCCGAGCAAGGCTTTTTCCACAAGGGAGAGGATGGGAGGATGAAGCGCGGAACTGCGAAAGGTGAGGTGATGTCACTGTGCGGGCGGTTGCGCTTTCTTTTTGTGGTCTGCCGGTGTGATGAGGAAGTCGAGATGGGGGGTTTGATTGGGCCAGTCGTTTCAAGATGAGGACGTGAATAGACCGCTTTATTCCGCGCGTGTTATCAAAGCTGGTCTGGGGAACAGCTACTAAGCGCAGGTGCTCTGATTGGCGGTATGCGATCTTTCTTGCACTAAGCTGCTCGCTTCTGTGCTGACAAAGCCATCAATACGCTTTTCCTAGCCGGACCCTAGCCACTAACTCCAACCAATGATTCCGTGAAACATGCCCAAAACTCTCTTCCCCGTTGTTTCAAGAACCCCTCGACGAACCACAATCCACCCACACCTCGATGCCCCAGGCCTCTACGCGGCCCACGAAACAAACACCCCGGGATGCACTTTCTAGTTCGTTCGGTACCTGTTTCACGCTGCCACCACCCAGACCGGGCCAGGCCAGGCTGCGCAGCCCTCAAATGTCCATGAAACACCACAGCATGGCGGTCCACATACTCAATGTTCGTACCTGCCTTGCCCAGATGCACTCCGCCGCGTCTCAGTGGCTCCTGCACGATTCCGCAATCATGTTCTAGCCGGTGATGAGGGCGGTGGATCCACTGACCCTTGGGGCACTGTAGCTCCAGTCCGGCATTGAAACGAATCCCAACTTGTCCATCAGCCGCCTGCGGTTGCAGATCGGGAGCGCGACCCTGGAGGGGCAAACGACGCTTCAAGATGAGGGTCCGTCTGCTATGGCGGGCCTAGCAGCCTATATAGATGGGGCGTCCCCATATCGATTTCATTTCCCCATCTGTTCAGGATACATCAGTTTCTACAGCAGTGTTGCGAGCTCTTTGCCTCTTCTTTTCTTTCTACATTCTTTTAAGCGTCTAGTACGCACGTCACTCTTTACCCTACTTTCCCTTTCGAGCCATCTTGACGATGCATTTCTCAACGCTCTTTTCGGCTGCGGCCTTGTCCCAACTTACACTAGCTGGCTATGTGCTTCAGGACGACTACATGAGTGGTGACTTCTACGGCAACTTTGAGTTCTTCACTGCGCCGGACCCTACGCATGGTATATATACCCGCTCACAGTCAGTGCGGGGCTCGGTTGCTGACTGGGTTAGGTTTCGTCCAGTATGTCGACCAGGCTAAGGCCCAGTCCATGAACTTGCTCAACGCGTCTGCCGGCGCGGGAGTCGGATGGGGTGTTGACACCATCAACAAAGACGAGGCGGGACGGGCTAGTGTCCGTCTGACCAGCAAGAAGGTCTATAACAAGGGTCTTGTTGTGATCGATGTTGAACACATGCCAGTCGGATGTGGAACGTGGCCTGCGTGCGTCCCACCTAGACTTGACTTGATTTCGCTAACAAGAACTTCAGATTCTGGATGGTTGGTCCGGACTGGCCAAACGCTGGAGAAATCGATATCCTCGAAGGTGTACACGAGCAGGAGTCTAACTCTATCACCCTCCACACGGGTGCCGGATGCTCCATCGGTCAGGATACCAGCGTGTTCACCGGAACAGTTGCAACTCAAAACTGCGACATCAAGGCCCAAGGTCAACTCGAGAACCAAGGATGCTCCATCAGTCAGAAGGACACCAAAAGCTATGGCGCAGGGTTGAACAACAACGGCGGCGGTGTCTTTGCTACTGAATGGACCAGCGAGGCCATCAGTGTCTGGTTCTTTCCACGCGGCGAGGTTGCTGCTGATGTTCTGGGTGAGAACCCGGATCCTTCCTCGTGGGGCAAGCCAGCCGCTCAGTTCGTGAACTCGGGATGCGAAATCGACTCGTTCTTCAAGGACCAGCAGATCGTGTTTGACACCACTTTCTGCGGTGACTGGGCGGGAAACACATGGTCTGACTCTTGCGCTGCGAAGACGGGCGTGCAGACGTGCAATGATTACGTTCGCGATAACCCGGAGGCCTTCACGAATGCTTTTTGGACTATCAATGCACTGAAAGTGTACTCAAATGAAGGCTCAGCGGCGCCGCAGCCGTCTGACGGAGATGGCAGCGCGCCTGTTCAGACTGGTGACTCTGTCGGTACACCTGCTTCTTCGACTGCACCTGTCGAGGCTCCGGTTCCCACGCCCGAGCTTACTGCGCCGGTCGGTGGCCCAGTCACTACGCCCGGACTTACGACGGATGTCCCTGCTACCACTGATGCTCCCATCTCAGCCAGCTCCGGCTTTGAGTCCCCGCCGATTGTCGACCCATCCGAAGTCCCATCCGTTCCATCATCCTCCGATGTGGTCCCGGCACCCACTCTCACCAATGTCGGTGCCACAAATCCCGTGCCTACGGTCAGCTCTACTGTCATGATGACCCAAACACGAACTCGTACGCGACACAGGGGTGGCGGTCGTCCCACACAAGCGATGAGAAGCGCTGCCGCCGAGTCCGCCGCTCCTTCTATCAAAGCCGATGAAGGTGCCATGGGCGGCTTCACGTGGCCTGCTGTGGCGGATGAGCCCGAGACAACGGCTCCATCTTCCTCTGCTGACGCACCTGCCCCTACAGAAGACGACACGCTTTCAACCACCATCGCCACCGAAGCACCCGCTCCTACAAGCAACACTAAAGCCCCTCTACCAACCGCCACCCAAGACCTAAGCTCGGTCAACTTCAATACCGTCTCTTCCTTTTCGACATCTATGCCTGCTGAAGTTACCTCCACGGTCGCCCCCGCGCCCAGAACCACCAGTGCTGCTGCTCCGACTGTCGAAGCTGCTGAAGGTGCACTGGGAGGCTTCACGTGGCCGGCCAGCAATCCATCGGCTGCACAGCCTACCACTATGATCGTGTCCTCACTCGCACCTAGCAACACTGCAGTCGCTTCCGCACCCGTAAGCTCTAGTGCTGCTGCTTCACCCACCAATTCCAGTGCCGCTGCCACGCCCACAGTCGTCGATGCGGCTCCTGTTGTTGATGCGCCATCTACGACTTGCACCAAGACCCACCCAACTGAGACGGCACCAGTGAGGAAGGCAAGGCATGCCAGGCAGCACCGTAGGAGGATGGTACAGCATAACGGGCGCTAGTAAGCTGTTCTTGCTTTAACATGGTGGCATTATGAGGGGGTCGAACACTTATAAGCAAAAAGATACCCCGTGATTCTTTGTATATACTTATTCTCTCTTCAATTTTTGCTTGTAGGCTTTCGGTTGGTGGGGATTGAGCTGTATATGTTCTGGGAACATTTTGAAGAGGCATGTATACGAAGCATTGCTCATCGCATATCGTATTTCCTCGTGCATTTTGTCTATGTCTTTGTGGCTCGAAGATTGATATTGATGGATTAGTAACTGACTTCGCGACCGGGCGCTTTTGTTATTTAGAACGAAGTGAGTCAAGACGACCAAGGCCCACAGAAAACATATAAATACCGCCTCTCTTCTATTCTAGCCATACACACTTACCCTCCCTTCCTCCTGGGAGGAACTAAAATATAAAATTCCAACGCTCTATTTTTTTGCGGACTGGAGCACCAAATTCGTCAGAGGTCAAGTGAAATGTCTGCGTTCCTGTGCCTTTCTAAAACGAACGTACTAGCAGGCTATATCTTCGCTGTCTCCTTCCGGCTCCTTTGGACTATACCTCTGCGGCGAACTCTAAAAATCCTCGAAGACCCATGTGTGCGGGGTTAAAAATCCCTAGTAGCGAACTAAATGTCTATTTTTCGCTTCCTTCTAAAAGAGAAGTCTGGGCCCTATAGGTTCACGTCTTCTCTCAGAAGCCACAAGTTCAGAACAAAAATATCACCAGAGCCTTTCGATGGCTTGACTCCGGACATCCGGAGCACCGAAACTGAGCGCAGCCAAAATTATGTGTTCCTGCTCGGAGTCAGTGAGCCTTGGAAAACGCTATGAAGGAGGTTATGTGGTGTCTCATTTGGAGTCAGTAAACTTCGAAAAAATCGCTGCGATGGCACTGATGTGGTGCCTCACTCGTCCGAAGAGCCACCAACGTTGACCGAAAGTGCGGACCCGAAACACCATATGGAGTCCGGAGACCCTGTATTAGCATGTCACACATGATGGTCGCTTCGGTTATCCCCTCAAGTGACTCTACTGCAACGATATTCATCGCCCGGATCGAAACAAGCCCAGAGGACCCTTTCCCAAGCGCCGAGGAAATCGTATAAATACTCTTCGTCCATTCCCTCTTTCTACTCTCCACTCGACATCTTCTTTTTTCCTGGATATTAAAATATCAACTCAAGACATATCCTGCAACCGAAGTACCTAAAATCACTCGTATCAGCCATGATGTCTGTCTTCCGCGATTCTCTAAAAACAACAACAGACCAAGGAAATGCTTTCTTGCCCTCTTTGGCGCCGCTTCTAAAAATGGCACGAACAATTTATGTGCGTTTTCTAACATTGAGGGATAGAGCACTCATGTGTTTGTGGCCCGAGTTTTGACTCAATCTCTCAGGATCTTGTGTACAACAAAAGTCACACCAATTGCAAATTTTCTTCTTCACCGGAAGTTTCCATCACCTGTACAATGGAAATTAAATGTACACGCTGGCATACCATTCCTTCGGCTCTCCAGGCCTCGAAATTCCCATTGAATCAGCTTATGA
The DNA here is from genome assembly GCA_010405425.1 of Lentithecium fluviatile CBS 122367. Taxonomy (NCBI): domain Eukaryota; kingdom Fungi; phylum Ascomycota; class Dothideomycetes; order Pleosporales; family Lentitheciaceae; genus Lentithecium; species Lentithecium fluviatile. The sequence continues at coordinate 555,884 of MU005586.1, forward strand.
GTCCCTCTGAACGAGAGTGTTTTCGCGGCTTATGATTCCCTTGCAAGAGACACTTCTGCCCGGATAACGAACGACAGAAAAACCGTCGCAATCCTTTTGTTAACCTGGGATCCCTCAACGACGGATATAAATCTCCAAATACAACCAGTCCTGTTCCATGTCTCCTTCCCCTCGACTTCTTGAACACAAATATCTGGCTTCGAAACAATACATCAAAGTACCTATGTTGGTGCGCGCCGATATCCATCCCTAAAATAATGCACAACAACTTCACGTGGATTCTATTGATCTACTCCTTGAATTAAAAAGCAATTGGCAGTGGTCAGTGTCTTGAGGTCTTCTAACCTCTAAGGACATTTGGTATGGTTCTGCCTTCTGTCCTCTAGAAGAGAAAAATGTGCATCTGCCAATCCGATGACTCAATTCTCCACTTCTTCGGCGCCGAACTCGCGGGCGATAATATATGATGAATATGGAGACTCATGTTTGCCTCGGATCAACATTCCTCCCAGAAACGGACATCGAGCGTCTCAATGTCTGGCTCCGGTTCCTTCGCTGGACCACATCTTTTCCAATAACCACCCACGCTCGCAGAAAGTTCCCGGAAAGGTCGGCTAAGCGCCGCATGGCGCCGCGTCCTTCAACAAGCTCAACCCGGATGCAGAGAAAAACTCAAAATTATCGACCGTACCGCCCATGTGTGCTTTCCCGAGATCGTTCCACCTTCTCATAAGACGCGATTTGGACATCCTTCTAAAGAACGACTAGACTGTGACATGAGTTCTCTTCTCCAGACATAGCAGTACGGAAATCTCGACCTAGAAGATATCATGGTCTCGTTCGGGCGAAAGGAGAGAATTTCGCGGCAAGAAAAATGTCTGTTCTCCCGCCCACTAAGCTGGAGTTGCCTGGCGTGTATCCCGTCGAAAATATTCCTAGCCCACCACACCCTCATCCACATCAGCGCCTCATCTTCTTCGAACAATGGTGATGGTTCGAATCACCACTTCCACATTCCTCCACGCAGCTACACCGTAAAGGGCAGATGTACTATGTCAGCCTCACCTCATCACGAAAATGCTGAAGTTTCAACTTGTCCTTATCTCTACTCCTCTTACGAAGCATTCAGCCCTGCATTGGTGCAAACACCACTTCGTAATATCATACCACTGGCAAGTAATATCACGAGCCATGCTATAATATCAGCCCACATATAACGAGCATTAGTCGTGATATAACCCACCCCATTCATCAAGGCAGGTACGATCTCAATACCAAATAACCAGGGGGGGAAAGTAAAAAATGACACATACTCTAGAGCAAGGACGATTCAAAAGGGAGGCATCGGATAAAATTCCCAGTGTAACACGATTCACTAGCGAGCTAAGAGGCATCATAGGCAGCTGGTAGCTGTTAAGAGAATTAGCCATCGCCATGCATTTTTCCGCTAATACTCCCACAAATAGGAACGGGAGAAGCGCCACCATCGTTGAATCTGTGCGACACTCCGATCAGGATGCCCTTGCGCAAGGTAATGGCGATCGGTGTGACAGCCTTGGGGGCTGACCACTCAGCGGCTGAGGATCACATGTTCGGTATACGCAAGGGGTCAGGCGACGGTGCAGGAAGCGATTGGAGGTATTCGACTTGATGAGAGCTGACGCCAACTTTTCGTGCATGATGTCGTGCGTGCAAGCTAGCTGAGACGTCCAGTAAGACCAGAGAGATCGGGCCGGAGACCGACTGCTGAGCGCTAGTTGAATAAGCATGGTAGAGGATGATAAAGAATGGCCGCATGTGAGACGCAGCTGAGCCTGGTGTTATCATTGCATATCGAGCGATGGCGACACTAGGATCGTCAGCCCTGTATGATTCCGACATGCGCATGTCTCTCACCAGACTGCATTCAATTCACCTTGGCCTTCTATACCATGAGTTCTGCTTCCTTATCTTATTTCCTATTCTGCGGTGGATTATAGCAAGGGTGAAATCAATTGAGCTTGACACGCTTGATGATCAGAAGCCTCCCCGGCGTTTCCTGCCACCTCTCCCTCTCTTCTGACCCCAATTGCCGCCCCGACCACGCTGGTAATGCCCACCACCGTGGTGCCCATTTCGCTCGTCGCGCTCTCGTTCTTCCTGCTCTTCCTTCTCACGCTTCATCTCTCTCTCCATGCGCTCGCGCTCGAGCTCTTCTGGCGACTTCTCAACGCGCACCTCGGGCTTTTTGAGGTCGGTGGGGAACCTGGGGTGAGCGCCATTCTTACAGGCCTTTCCTTCGGGACAGAAGCCTGCCAGGTAGAATGGGCATAGCTTTTCCTTTTTGTTGTGTTTCAATGCGCAGATGGGGCCCAGCGGGCAAAACCCGCGGTCGTAGTGGGAACACGGCGGCCGCTTCGATTCGGGGTCGATGTGCAGGTAGAGGCAGTCGTCGCCGTTCGAACACGTCAGCGTGCGCGCGTAGTAGGAGCATTCAGGCATTCGTCTTAAGTTGTACTCGTGGAGGAACTCGCAAGTCTCGCCCTTCTTGCACAGCCCGCGCAGCCAGTGCTTACAGACGAGGCTAGAACCATAAATTAGTGATTTGACAAGAGAGCATGAATGTGGGTACACACTTGCTGTATGAGTTCGTGACCTGGTGCTTGTCTGGACAACGGTTGCCCAGCGGGCAGTGTCCCTGCATATATGCCTTACATAATGGACGATCTGGGTCAAGTCCGAAGCGGTACTCTCGTCGGAGGAAGTCGCTGAAGTTGAAGTTGTAGGGAGCTTGCGCTGGGCGGTCCATCTGCTGGTCGGGCGCGACGGCCCTCTGGACCTCTGTCATGGTGTATGACGAGCACGAACGAAGAACTGATGCAAAAGACTAGCGGCAGGCCGGCTCCGAAGGGTCCGAGGATACGTGGAGGGACCCTACACTGCGCGCACAAGGGTCGATCTAGGCGGGGGTTGCGGAGTCCACCACTGTCGCTGGCTTGATGTCCATAGCTCGCCTGCGAGCTTTAGCGCCATCATGTGCATGCCAAGACGCTAAATCTTTCACCACTAGCGCAACTGGGTGATCGCCTCCTCTCAAGTTCATGCTTCATGCAACGGGAAAGACGCCATGCGGCAAGGACAAGGATCGGGCCATGGTTCCGCTGTGCGTGCCGCTCTGGATCGCCCCCAAGAGCAGCTCGCCGACATCATAGAGTTTGATATGCTGTTGCACCCTGTGTAACTCGGCGGAACAGGCAGCACCTTCAGCTCTTCTGGTCTCCGGTTGCGTCCGCCTGTTAACGATGTGGAGAAAGGCTGCCACACATCGCTGATCTTCCCCACATGCCGGCCAGTCCAACAGATGGCCGTCTTGACCGGCAGAGCGGCAGGCTGTGCACACTCCCTGACAGGGCGGCGCAGCGTTCGAAACCCATATAGCACGACCCGTTCGCAGGCCGGTGCGTTGAACATTCACATTGTCAGCTCACGCGAGTTTCCAAAAGGCATGCCCGCTATTTCTGGCCAGGCCACAGACATGGGTTCAGCATCTCCAGACTTCCATCCGGCCTATCGGAGCTCCTCGCCATGTACCTTTCTAGCTAGCGTCATATACCTACGTCCGAAGATCGTGAGGAGTCGCGACTAATATCAACCTACGCGAGCGGGCAACCTTGGACGCTATCATCACTCCTTATGCGAGCCGTCTTCGGTACTGTAGCCCCGCTGTTTGACCAACCTGCTTTCTCCACTGGCCTCACTACTGTCGGCTTGTCCAAGGCCACCCAGGCCCATCACGTCGCCTGCATGAGCGGCCTTGCCATTTTGACAGTAAGCCCATACGCCACGGGCTGGTTTACGATGATCATCAGACGTTGAGCAAGCCACCATAGCGTGGCGGCTGGAACACTTCTTTTGCTATAACATGCAGAGCCCGGACGGCGATTCTTGGGCCTGGATTGGCGACCAATGACCCGGGCCGTATCACTTGCTTCATTCCAAGGACGTTCTTTCCGTGAGCGTACAAGCACAACAGCGCACATGGCAAGTCTGTAGCGGCACGAAGCCCCGTCTGCTTCTCCACACCAGGCGCAGCCATCACCGCGACTCCTCTTTTGCAACTACCTTACAGTCTTTTCCTCTCTTCTTCTAATCTTTTTCGGACCGTTCTCGTCTTTTGTTTTTGCTCTGTGCCTACCCTTGGCTCTTTGACGTGCAGCTCTAACGCTGCAGCTAACGCCCGCCTACTCGGACCACTTCCGAGCGAGCCACCATGAGCCGAACGCTGCCGCCGTTCCTACATCACGACGTCCAATTCTCGACCCCACTAGACAACATGTATTGGAATGCTGTGTATTATCCGAACTGGCGCATATACCGAGACCAGCCTCCAGTCTCTTTAAACTTCGATGTGATATCGCATGTATTTTACGCTTTTGCCTGGCGAGTCTCTTCCCCGCATTTGCTTCCTCGTTGCTAACACCTGCTTAGGGTAAAGCCTGATGGGACCGTATATGCATGTCCAGTGCCTCCAGGAAGAGAAGCATTTTACTGACTGTTATAGCTCAGTGACGAATGGGCCGATGCGCAAATTGAGGTGCCTGGAGCTGGAGATGTTCCGGGGACCAAAGGCTGTCTGAATTCTTTCGCGCTCCTAAAAAAGAAGTACACCAAGCTTCGAGTCGTCCTGTCCGTCGGAGGTGGTGGGAAAGGCAGTGAACCGTTTGCGGAGGTAGCCCGGCACCAAGCCAGCCGGGAAGTATTCGCGCAAACAGCATTGGGGCTGGTGCAGCAGTTCGGCATCGATGGCATTGACAGTAAGCTACAGATCCCCTGGTGTAACCCAAGGAGACCCATGTTGATGACATTGACAGTCGATTGGGAGCATCCCGCCGACCCCAGACAAGGTGAAGATTACGTCCAACTTTTAGCGACCCTGCGAACACATCTACCAGCCCCTCAATACACCCTGTCCTCTGCCTTACCCGCCGGCCAATGGGCGCTGCAACACATCAACCTTGCTCATGCCTCTCACTACCTCGACATGGTCAACCTCATGTCGTACGACTTTGCAGGCCCTTGGGTGCAGAAATGCGGCCACCATGCCCAGCTATTTACGCCACACATTCCGCATTCTGCAGAAGCAGCAATTTCATGCCACTCAGCTGTCTCTTACATGGTCCGACAGGGTGTGCCAGCGAACAAGATCGTTCTGGGGGTTCCTGCGTACGGACGCTCGTTCACTGGCTCCAAAGGCGTGGGCCACTCGTATTCCGGCTCAGCAGGGGAGGAAGGAACGTTCGAATATCGGGACCTTCCGCGCCCAGGGGCAAAGGAACATGTCGACGAGCAGGTCGGTGCGGCTTACTGTGTTGGGGGTGATGGAGGTTTTGTCACGTATGATACTCCCCGCACCGTCGCGATGAAGGCCCGCTATGTGCGACAGAACGGGCTCGGCGGGCTGTTCTATTGGACGGGGACGGGTGACGCGAGTGCGCATACCCAAAAGGACAGAAGCCTGGTGTACAACGGATTCCTGGGATTGTTCCCACAGTAGTCTGGATGGCGTACATTGAGGAGGTACACATGCATTGCACTCCCGGCATAATGGCAAAAAGGGCGTCTAAAAACAAATGATCACGACATAGCATGTTGCATACCAGACTAATGAAGTGGGAGTTGCCACAAAGTAGGATTCGTGTTTCGCATGGTGAAGAATTCCAGATTCAGGAAACGGGGAGGCGTACATGGTAGATGTCGCTAGTGGCAGCCCGGACCATGCGGCCTTCCCGCGCGCTGATTCGCCGTGAAGTCTGGGGAAGTGAACACCGAACGGCGGGCGATGAGCGACGGCATGAACCTCACTCCATTGCCAATATTGCGCTCTTGCAACCCCGCATCGTCTCCCACTGCGCTGTCCTCTGAGTCCCCTGAGCGCAAGCCCTCCTCTGTGTCTCCCACCGCCACAGAACTGGCCCGCGACCGCGAGCGCGCAGGCCAATGCCGGCCTGCTGGATCTCATGCCTGCACCTTCATTGTCGCTCGACTCTGGTATGGCCATGGCCCCCGCCCACAGAGGCATATAGCCGCTGCGCTGACCCCGCCCAGCTGAATACGACCCCATCAATCACCTGAACGCCCTCTTCACCCACCCCTCGACGCTATCCTCCGTGTCGGCGACGGCCGAAACGCTCCGCGGCTACCAAGATGACCTGGACGAGGACATTGCCTCCTTCGTCGCCTACCAGACGGCCTCGGACGCCGACAGCGTGCAGCGCATCCAGGATGCCAAGGCCGAGCTGGTCGACCTGTTCAAGAAGATCGAGAGCGTGCGGGAGCGTGCCGTGCACACGGAGCAGACCATCACGGAGATGACGGCGGACATCAAGCGGCTGGACAACACGAAGCGGAACCTGACGTTGTCCATGACGGCATTGAAGCGCCTGCAGATGTTGACCACGGCATACGAGCAACTATGCAGCCTCAGCAAGTCGCGCCAGTACCGCGAGTGTGCCCAGCTGCTGCAGGCGGTCATCCAGCTCGTGGCGCACTTCAAGAGCTACCGCTCCATAGACCAGATCGCCACCCTCAGCCGCAACGTGGCCGACCTGCAGCGGGAGCTTCTGGAGCAGGTGTGCGAAGACTTCGAGGTCGTGTTCGCAAAGGGCGAGGTTGCGCAACGCAAGGCCACGCTCACCGAGGCGTGTCTGGTGATTGACGCTCTAGGCGAGCATGCCAGGACCCGGCTCGTCAACTGGTATTGCAACACCCAGCTGCGCGAATACCGGCAGGTCTTTCGCGGGAACGATGAGGCCGGCTCGTTGGACAACATATCGCGTAGATATTCGTGGTTTAACCGCATGATGAAGACGTATGACGTGGACCATGCCACCATCTTTCCGGCCTATTGGAAGGTGAACGAGATGCTGGCCAATTCGTTCTGCGAGGGTACGCGAGATGACTTCAAAGCTATCCTGCAACGATCGATGCGGAGAGGGGATGGCCAGACCCTGGATGTGGATCTGCTTCTGTCGTGTCTACAAGAGACTCTCAACTTCGAGCACAGCCTGGAGCGGAAGTTCTCGAATGAGGTTGGGACCACCTATCAACCACTCGGCCATATACTGACCCAGCACAGTCTCGCGCCTCTATCGATACGATTGCGTCAAAGGAGGAGAGGGCCCACGGCTTTAGTCAAACCATCTCCGAAGCTTTTGAGCCTTATATGCGTCTATGGGTAGAATCGCAAGACAAGTAAGCATAAAAGACGCCACCACAATTTTGCTGTACTGACCACTCAGGCAACTTGCGACTCTAATACCCAAGTACCGGTTACAACCGCTCCGCAATACACAGGAAGAGTTCTCAGCACAGGCCGTGATTCCCTCTTCAACTGAGCTGTTCCATTTCTACCGGCTCACCCTTGCGCAATGCGCTAAGCTGTCGAAAGAATCAAGTCTGCTAGAGCTCTCGACTACATTCGCCAAGTATCTCGATCAGTATGGGCAGCAAGTGCTATACTACTTCTTAAGCGAGAAACCAGGGGCTGCAGGCCCCTCAATAGAAGATGCTGTGCTCATCCTCAATACTGCAGACTACTGCTACCTAACTTGCAACCAATTGGAAGAAAAGATCAAAAGCCGGATTGATGAGGAGCTCCGCGAGAAGGTCGATCTGCAAAGCCAAGCAGATGCCTTCATGGGCATTGCCAGCGCCACCGTACGCGTGCTTGTTCGTAAAGTCGAACTCGCATGCGAACCAAGCTGGCGTGAAATGCGCAACACGCCTTGGAGTAAGCTCGAAAGCGTAGGCGATCATAGCACATTCGTCACAGAACTGTTGCGCCAGGTTCAGGAAAGGTCCGCTGAGATCCTCAAGTCCCTGCATAAACAGCAGTATGCAAGAGCGTTCTGCGACGGCGTCGTCGATCAAATGGCAACGACGTACATTGCGAACATCGTACAGAGCAAACCGATAAGCGAGGTCGGCGCGGAGCAGATGCTGTTGGATAGTTACGTCTTGAAGAAGGGATTCACGGAAATCCCCACTCTAAATGACGAGCCGGGAACGGCACCGCCAGCAAGGTACGTTTCACTCGAAAATCTTCTCTTATCACAAACCTAATGCGCATCCTAGCTTCGTCAAACGCGCAACCCAGTCCATGTCCAAAATCGACCCCCTCCTCAAAACGCTCCAAGTGCGCCCCTCACCCCCCGAAGCCCTTGTGCAAGCCTACCTCATCCATATTGCCGACAAATCCGACACCAACTTCCGTAAAATCCTCGATCTAAAGGGCATTCGCAAAGCCGACCAGGTCAATCTCATGGACCTCTTTAACGCCTTCAAAGCGTCTCCCAACCACGCCAATCTCGCGCAGAACTCCCCCCTTCTCACACCCCTCCAAATTCAAGCTGGCCACATCGGCACAGGAATTGGGAGTCTGGGCAATGCGGGGAGTGTAATGGGTGGTGGATTGGGCGTAATGGGCACGCCGAGTTTGGGCGCGGGTAGATTCGATCCAGCAGGACTTGGTAACGCGATGGTGAGCGCGGTGAGGGAGGGTGTGGATAGGTTTGGAAGTCCGGCGCCCGGGCAGCAAGGTCCGAATGACTCTGGAACGGGTGTGGGTGTGGAGGCGAAGGGCAATTTGAATGAGAATCTGAAGAATATCGGGAAGTTTTTTAGGAGGGATATGGGTGGCTTTAGGGGTTTTGGGAGGAGTGAGGAGGGGAAGTAGGGTTGAGAGGTATCGATAGATGTCGAATTGTACGATTTCACATTTGCATATGGATTGAGCTTGGTGTGATCGGGATGGAATTGATCTGAGCTGCTGTGGTTTCATGATGAACGTTTGACAACGACAACAAGGCCGATTGCACGACTGAGCCTCTCGCGTCGTCACACTAGCATCGTCCGGACACACGGCGATTGATGATTTACACATGCCGGGTTACGTGTGATCTGAACCCACATGGTAGAGTTAGAACTGGATACGTCATGCACGCAAGAGACAGCACGAGCGGTGTCGTTCACAAATATCAGCAGATCTGATGCTCACGCTTGGTCAATCAGAGTACAGTTACCGTACGCGTAAGTAACTTGGTCTCACGTTGGCTTATACGACGTTTGCACTTTTGAAATGTGTGTGGGTAAAATCTACACGCGGTACCTGTGGTAGCATGGAGACAAATGAGGCAGGTAAACAGAAAGAAGTAAGCTAGAACAGCAGAGTTTGTAGAATGAAGGTGGGAAGGATGAGGGGCTGCGTATTTCTAAGTTTTCCAGGAATGGAGTGCCCAAGAAGGGAGATGGCGAAATGAAAGTGGAAAATAGAATGGCGACGTTAGATTAGATCGGAGTGATTCCTGGGTAAGGGGAAATTAAGGAGTGCACCCATGAGGTTGGGATGGGGACGCGAAGTCATCAGTAAAATTCCACTACTTGGCAGCCGGTTTACGTTGCTCCGGTTGACATGCTGTGCTGCGCTGTCTTGTCGATTACGACACACTTTGATTGCGGAGCTGCCAATACCAAACCTGAGCTAAATGACGGGCTGAGCAGGTGATATGAATCGGGCCAGGCTGTCCGGTATCCGTTCGCTCTCGCAGTGGTGAGCTATGCGAGATGAACGGTGGCAGGAACATGGAAGTCAACCATGGGCAATAAACGCTAAGAGAGTGCTGGCTTCTGGTGAGCTCCCACAGTCATGCTTGTGTTGTCAGTAACAGTACAGATGACCCTATTCAGTAGCAAACACTGGGTCAGTCGCGAAATATAAAAACGAAAGCTACTTCTCATTCCAACTCCCTCAACCGCATTGGTGAAACACCACAACGCATCTCACAATGAACAATAGACTCAAGATATAACACCATTCCCATTACCCATCCTAGTCACCATAGCATCCAACAATCCGAACAACACCGATACATCTAACGACCAGAACACACCAGCCCCCTCTAACTCCCAAATCGTCTATGAGGAGGTAACGGAGACCACGACGAGGAGAACTGTTGTGCGACGAATGCCTAACACGAATGACCCTAGCGCAGACATACTTTTGAATCAAGCTGGTAGGGCTTTTGAGGGGAGTTATGCTGCTATGGGTGGGAGGAATACAATTAATAGTGGAAACAATAGCGGGGTAGTGGTGGTGGTAGTGGTAGCTAGGTGCAGCAACAATGGTGACGATTGCCGAGGGGAGCTTTAATGTTAGGTGTTATGACGGGGCTAAGAGGGTGAGTTTCCATTGCTGTGATAGTTGATAGAAAGCTGAAACGGGTGCGAGGCAGTAGAAGGCGGTGTTTGTTGCTAGCGGTGACCCGATGAATTAAAAAGCTCGTTTGCCCAGTCGAGATAGAAAACGTAGTCTCCATTCCTAGTACGTAAGCTTGTGAGATAGCGACAGCATATATAGACGATATCTGGTGGGTTTTGTGACTAGACGAGCGGGAGACGCAGTCGATTGTCGGACGGGCTGGAGGAGATGGGAGGGACTGCGTTCGCTCTGACTGTCTTTGCCCAACATGCTCTTCTCCCCCTCTCCCTTCCCTCTTTTCCCTTTCTTCCTTTTTCTTAGTACCCTCTCCGACATCGGGTGGCTTCCCAGATCCCTAGTATCCGAAAAGTTTCTTCGAAATCTTCTCCACGCATTAAATTCCGCCGTTGATGGATGTACTTCCGGTCCAATTCCCACCACACCGCGCTGTGCTTCTTCTCTGCTAGTGCTTCGGCACTTCGCGTCGTGGCCATTCCTCCCAGATTCTATATTTGAAGCCCCTTGTCTGTAGTGATAATTCGTTCTTGCCCTTGTTTTTCTTTCCATCCTAGGCCCCTCCCTAGCCGTGCTAGCACTCCCTTCATCTCATGTACGTTCCGAAGTTCCCTCCTATTGCAGTAGTTCCCATGTATCTTCCATCCTCCACCAGTCCACATATCGCACGTCGCAAGCCGGTCCATGTCCGCGATCGTCATAACGCGCCGAGTCGATCGTCGCAAAGTCGTCCACGGTAATTCGGGAACCCAAAGAACATCAGATTCAGCAGCGAACAATGAACTCAGCTTTATATAGGGTGGGACCAGAAATATGTTGACGCCACCCATGTCCCGTTGCTTCCGGCATCTGCGGGCCGCATATCGGGTCCCCTTATTAGCATGGTCAGCAACCAAACTTACCTTCGCCGTGACCGCAGTCAGCTTCACATCGATGCGCGCCCTGCTGCTTACTACCACGTGGCAGCGGTTGTCCGATACTGTGGGGTGCGGTTGCACCCGCTGTCGGCGTTGCGGCGGCGGCGACGGGACGCTGTCGAACGAGGGTCGATCCCAGTATGGCGTGTTCGGAGGGTTTTTGATCAGGGACATTGTGCGAATGGTACATGCTACACCAACTGTAACAGTGTGGCAATGAATGGGGCCCTTGTTGTATGAGTGGGAAGGTGGAAGCAAATGGCAGATAGGCGCCGATAGTGGAGATGCAAGGACGCGCGTCAGGATATAGGTAGCTCTTCAACCGCTGATTTGCACTGGTATATGACTTTGGGGATCGCGATAATCGACTTGAGTGGGAACGACTACGAGTGAAATCAAATTCCCAGTGGAAAAAGAGCGCGAAGAGTGGACGATCAAGGCTCAAAGCATCGCCCCCTCTAAAATCCGGAGATTTGTGCTACAGCGAAGCCGGAGCTCATCGCCTCGTGCATACTGGGAGCGTCGCAAGCTCTCTGCGAGCATGGAGCGATAGTGCGATGTTGAAGTTCGTCCCTCATTTCACGATTCCGTGGAATGGGCAGTGACATCAGTCCAATCCTCGCAGGTACCTATCATCCTGCCCCAGCGTCAGCGCATTGCTACCATCTTCACGGTAACCAGCACATAGAAACCCTCTTGCAGAAGATGTGGGGAGTGAGAAGGCTTCATGTCCTGAATCGGTGTATGATTCACACCGTAACTGCGCAGTGACTCCAGCACCGAAGCAACCAGCATACTCCTACCTGATACAAGCCTCTACACCACTATTCGGGCTTCACACCATCATCTAGCATACCGTCACATACATGCTCCTCCGGCCACGCGAGAAGCACATGATTCTCACGTGTACCTAGGAATGCTGTTGAGCGGCAGAAAAGTGCCGATGTGGTGCGGCTGAGACATACACTGCATGCAGCTGCCAACAAATGCCTCGTGAGATGCAAGAAATACGCGATACTGATGTATAGGGTCCTGCACCACATGTAACGCACGTGCCCTGCGAATCCCGTGCAGATTCCATGCATATATGCATTATCGAGACGAAGATACAGATCCAATGGCATCTGCTTCGGAGAGATTCCGATCGGTGGCCGAATTGTTGGGGAGGCGGTACGGGGGGATGCTGCAAGCTGAGGAGAAACTTTTGGTGTACCGAATATGTGCAGATTCCTGAAGAAGGCGTGAGAAACAGAAAGTTTCATGGATAGTGACCGCTTCATGCTCCGGATCTTCCTGTACCTTCCACATTGAGCAAGCTCGTTGATGCCCAGTAAAGGTACGCTGGTCACTCCAGTACACCATCTCCACGTCCATGTACATTACAGCGTGCAGCACACTAGAAGTTAAAGCAGGCATGCTTGAAGTCTTGGCGCTCACGGCCGAGAGCAGCTCTAACATTATCAGCGCTACTTAAGCAGCCAAGACGCGGTAATGGTGATGCCAATGCGAATCTAGGAAATCATGAAGCAATGGATATGCACTTCGTATATGCGTGTCGATGAGCTTAGGAGTAGAGGCGGCCTGGAGTGGCTCGACCACCGCGACAGTTCACGGTTGACTGCGAAGAGTTTTGAATTTGAAGAGGCGAAATGTAGGATACTGTAAATGATGAGGCACCCAAATTGGAGGTTATCAGCGAAGGCGGTGACGACTGGAGGCTCCAAATGCAGTGACGCTCAAGCACAACATCGAGCACCCGCCGGAACCGGCACAACATAAATTAGTTCTCAGATGCAAGCTACTAAAAAGGAGGCTTAGTGGATTAGAGCGGCTTCGACGGGTCATCGGTAGCCATCGAGTCCGCACTTGCATAAAGATCGCACTTGTCTAGAAGGCCCGATAGCTCCAATCGGGTGCTTCCCTGCAGAGCCCCTAGAGCCGAACTGCTTCATCTGATCAACAACTCTCTAGTGGATGCGTACAGGATCAACTAAACTGTTTTACGACGGACATCTTCGTGCTTCGCCGGAGCTCTAGATTCTTGGGGTAGTTTGTACCGGAGGTCGTCAAGATGCATAGCCCGTATCAGTGGGTTCGCCTGGGCCATATGTTATGTTGAGCGTTCGCCGACTAGACGCACGAGGGGTCCAGGTGTGTGTAATCGTGAAGAACACACCGGGAACCCGCAGTACTAAGAGGAGAGTGGTCTTACATGCAAGCAGAGCAACATAGGGTTTCTATGTCAGTCTCGGACGCTGTACACGCAAGGGAGACGTTGCGCACGAGTCAGATCTATCGAGCACGCGCGTCCACTTTTCTAGAGAAATTGTGAGAGTGCGGAAATTGCGTTGGTTGAAAGGGATTAGTAAGTAGGACGGGACTTGACTCTGGCATTAGCGACGGCGCAGTGCCGCGATGCTCAAAAGAGCACAGCGCAAAGTCCCGCCCGCTAAACAATGTGACCAAATGGAAGCTAGCTTGAGGCTAACGAGAATTGACTTTACCGGCTTAATTTTGGATTTGGCCGTCCATGTAGAGGGTTATTAGCTTCAGATCGTAGCGTAGTTTCGACACGAACATATTTTACATTCAATCGATTCACGGTCGACAATCGAACAAGAGTGAGCACATGAACAGTACTCGATGACCTTTCGATGTCGAGATGTCTCTTGGTAAAGCTTGTCTGTCGACGAGAAACGGTCAGTCTAGACATCGGCAAGACAAGTGTGAACATTTGAAATACCTTTTGACAGTATGTGTGGAGGACGGCATGGATAATGCACAATTGCATCGGGCTTGCCGGCACCAACGACGGCAAGATGTTTGGCGGAGTTGTCCCGACTGTCTAGACGTGCCGTCTCGCTTCTGCCCGCTTGGGCAAGGAGCTTTTCTAGGCCTCCTCTGGATGCCGGTTTTGGCTTAGTGTAAGTCTCAGGTTCCAGAACAGTCAGTGTGCTACCTGATCTAGTCAGGCCCGGAAGTACTGTGAAAGCAAATCATCTGGTGCGGTTTTCACTCGGACGAGGCTGCAGAACTGTAAAAGCGCCACATAGTGACCGTTTGAATGGCTTCAGCTCTCAACATCGCCATTGAGAGAGCTCCTTGCACGACGCATCTTGTCTTGGGGTGACCAACAGCCCAGAAATGAAGATTTTTCGTAATCATGTCGAGCGTCTAGATCCTGCATCTGACCACGAGGTGATGGGTAGGAGTAGGGATGCCTTGTTGGCAGGAGTCGTGACGTGGGGATGACCTGCACAGTTCTTCAACGATTACAAAAGTCCTTCCTGTGGCCATTGCCACCACCAGGCAGTCGCATCGTATTCCTCACAGGAAAGTGTAGGTACTGGGGTAGGTTCTGCACTAGCTAGCTTCGTGCGGCATATGTGTGCAGTGCTGTACTTGCCAAGACTTTTCCGGTACCAAGGTGTTCGATACGCTTCATCAAGTGGCTTCCGGGTCCAAGCTGATGATGGATGAAGGTGGATCAAGCTTCAGCTTAACGTGCACTGTCTTGAGAACCCCTTGGCATCCTGCAAGCCACTATTGGTGAGATAGCTTTTGACCCAATGACTTGACTCTACCGCATTCTTGCCAAGTAGAGCCTACGGTCGGTAAGAATAACATCAGGCGACGGTAAAACTGCCATGTTTTAACGTCTGTTGTAGGAGTCAAGGGCCATGTCGAAATACGAGACGTCAGGGAAGGATTTATACCGACCGAATATGATCTTCCCACTGCCGGCTATAGTCGAGGATAGTAACAGGCAATCGCGGGTGACGGGCACAAGGGCATCTAATTTTCCGTCAGAATAACAGGGTTGGAATCGGGACAAGCTCCCCAAGACTCGGACTCCGCGGGAGATCGTTCCCATTGCGACATCCAGACGCCTCTTAGTCGATTGCATTCGCGTAGGCAAGTGCGGATACGGGAATATACAGGGATGTTTCAGCTTGGCGGGGGCGGTGGACACAGGTTGTTGGAGGAAGAAAGTTCTGGGGGAAAGGCCCCACGACCGGGTCGAGCATGCCCGCACTCGCATTCCATGGCGTCGTCGAGTCCGACACACCGGTCAAGCAGGGCTCCCACACAGGATCTGGAATTCACCCTCATCCTCCTCCGTTTGGAACATGTTAAGATTTCCCAGAGCACCTATGGTAGTGCATAGGTCACATATGTGTTGCAACAAAGTTTGGTACCCAAACAGGAGTTCGGCATCCGGATGTCTCGCCTGACGGCGGACGCCTCCATCCGCGTAGAATTCGCTGTGAGAGCTGGCGGCGGTGGATTGAGGCGGCAAGCCTCTGGACCCGTTGAGGCTGTCTTCTCACAAGGCGGCTGAGGTTGGGAAGGGTCGGCCAGAATTTTCGCTTAACTAGCCAGATGCAGATGATCACGTGTGAGCACTTGTCCCTATCCAATGCTAGTGCCGATCGTAGTGCCACATCCAGACCTTCCGTCCCCGCCCCTCGCTGAACCTCCCACGTTACTCCACGGCATCTACTCGCCCGATGCAGAAACCCATAGCTCTCATGCAAGCAGAACCTCTAATTCTGGCGCAGAATAACTCTGAATCCGCCTCGTGGGTCGTCTGACCTGCCACGAGCCGTCACGGGCTAGCTCAATGGTCGCACCTGCAATTGGCCCTTCCCCCACGAGCAACTCGTCAGGTTTGGAGTCGAGCAAACACGGCACTATTGTTTGTGCATGTGCTGTCATGCCTAGTCACACCTCAGCTGTGGCTGACAACGTCGCCGCAACTTCAGGTAGCGGCTTGGCATCCTATTCTGGGACCTCGCTTTACTTTGCCTAGTTCGATTGCACCTCAGCCGAATCGCCCTTACACTCATTGGTCGTTTGCGGGCTCCCTGTCCGCGGACCATCGCCTTACTTGCAAGCCGAATGTCTTAGCACTCGCTTTGAGCAAAGGGCCACAAGACGGAAATCGCCAGAGGACTTGGTAGAAGTGGAACTCGACTGACATTCGACTGACAATTTACATCGGCGCTTGTGCTTCAAAATTTGAATCGAGTAGTTTGTCAAACTGACTATCTAGATTTTTGGGCATCCGAGCTCTGGGCATCCGAGCTCTATGCATCCTTTCTCATGGTACTAAGCTAAGCCCATGTACTCAACCCATGTGCTCCACCCATGTGCTCAGGGTCAAGCTTTCCAAGGAACGCCCAGCTGTGGCTTCTAATCCTTGAGTACGGGATGAGGCTCGAACCACATGGCCTCTAACCTGGAAGCGAACCTGGACTCCAGCTTCACGGGCCCTCCGCAAGCCTCCCACGGACTAATATCCGTCGGAGCTTTGCGAGAGAAGAGCCCGTAGCCGATTTGGGATTTGGTGGTGTTGATGGCTTGCGCGGCACTATCAAGCGAGGCCACGACGGAGCCACGAGAGAGCCACAAGAGAGAATCCAGAGCTATGGAGTCCGGCGTCGTTATCGTATAAAGCCAGCATAGAATCCCCTCAAACAGACTCATCAGCTCAACTCGCTCAATACAGCTCAGTGGCTCCGATCATTCGATCTTTTTAGATCAATCGTTCTCTTGTCGTTCGGCATCCGCCCGCTTTCGGTTAGACCGGCACTTCATTCTTCACCATGAAGAGCTACCTCTCTCTTGCTCTCGTCTCTCTGGCATCCCAGGCCTTCGCTGGTGACAGCGACTGGATCAGCCCCGTGTACAAAGATATCTTCCAGAAGCCGCTGCCCTTCCCTCCGACCAAGGCTCCCAAATATCAGTACAAGAATGAGACGACTGGTGCCGTCGTCGACTACTATGAGGTCGAGATCAAGACCTTCCAGCAGCAGGTCTACCCAGGTCTCAAGCCCGCTACCCTCTATGGCTATGATGGCATATCCCCAGGCCCAACCTTCCGCATGGAGAGGGGCCGCGAAGCCGTAGTGCGGTTCATCAACAACGGCGAACTCGCCACTTCCGTGCATTTGCACGGTTCATACAGTATGACCATTACCCTCGAACTGCATAGAGATAGCTGCTAACCCATTAGGCCGAGCTCCTTTTGATGGTTGGGCCGAGGACACAACCAACCCGGGCCAGTACAAGGATTACTACTACCCGAACTCACAGTCTGCCCGAACTCTCTGGTACCACGATCACGCCGTGCACCACACTGCCGAGAACGCCTACTTCGGCTTGGCAGGTTTCTACCTTCTCCATGATCCTGCAGAGGATGCTCTCAATCTCCCAAGTGGCGATTACGACCTTCCTTTGGCTTTGAACTCCAAGCAGTACAACAAGGATGGTACCCTCTTCAGCCCAGCAAGTGAGACTGTCTCTCTGTGGGGCGATGTCATCCATGTCAATGGCCAGCCATGGCCATACCACAAGGTCGAGCCCCGCAAGTATCGTCTCCGATTCCTCGATACTGCCATCAGCCGTGCTTTCAAACTTACCTTCGAAGACGATGCCGGCAAGAAGATCCCAGTCCAAGTCATTGCGTCCGATGCCGGACTCATGACCAAGCCAGTGCAGACCGACAACCTGGAAATCTCCATGGCTGAGCGCTGGGAGGTGATCATCGACTTCAGCGCCTACTCGGGCAAGAACATCACCATCAAGAACGCCCGCGATGTCCAGGCCGACGAAGACTACAACTCCACGGACAAAGTCATGCGCTTCGTCGTCGGCACCTCTGTCACTAACAGAGATGGCAACGGTGACCTCCCTAGCACTCTCCGCTCGGTTCCTTTCCCGCCATCCAAGTCGGGTGTCGACCGCACCTTCAAGTTTGAGCGCACCAATGGCGAGTGGAGAGTCAATGGTGTTGCTTTCGCTGATGTCAATAACCGTGTCCTGGCCAAGCCTCAACGGGGTGCGGTCGAGATCTGGCAGCTCGAGAACAGCAGCGGTGGATGGTCTCACCCAGTCCACATCCACCTCATCGACATGCAAATCCTCACTCGCACCAAGGGAAAACGCGGTGTTCTCAACTACGAAAAGGAGGCCCTCAAGGATGTTGTTCTTCTGGGTGTCAACGAGGTCGTCACTGTTATTGCCCGGTACGCGCCCTGGGACGGTGTCTACATGTTCCACTGCCACAACCTCGTCCACGAGGACCACGACATGATGGCTGCCTTCAACGTTAGCATGCTTGCCGACTTTGGCTATCCTGAGACTACCCATTTCATCGACCCAATGGAGCAACGCTATCGTGCTAAGGATCAGAGCTCCTCTGCCAACTCTGAGTCCGCTGTTCTGGCTCGAATCGGCGAGCTGTACGCTCTGGACCCTTACAAGGATGTTGACAAGGTCGAGGCCGCCCTTATTGAGTACCAGAAGGGCGGAATGAGGACCACCCTCTCTACAGCCATCAGATCTTCGACTGCTGCTGTCGCTTCTTCTGCTGCCGTTACTACGAAGGCCTCGTCCACGGCACCGGCCGCAGCAACTACCACAAAGGCAACCACCACTGGGAAGACTTCTTCAACCAAGACTACTTCAACTAAGACTACTTCAACCAAGGCTACCACCACCACCAAGAAATAACAGGTGATAATGTACGCGCGGCGCATACGAGCATTTCACAAGGAGTTTTGGGCCTGGTTTCCTTTTCGATGACGATCATGAACAAGTTGCATCTTTGTTTCCTCTTCTCTTGTCTATATTTCGGCATTTACTTCTTTTGCATTCAAACGGACGGACATTCGTTACGACGGGATGACTTGGGATAGAGGTACATTCCTTCACGACATAGATCCACTCCTTACGAGGTACCACGTTAATAATCTGAGCGATCTTGCTTCAAACTAGCCGCGCATTCGCCTAACGTGAACGTTCGCCGCCTTAACATTCTAGATTCGAACAAGTCCAGGGTCCAAAGGCCGCGCATGTGACTCGCCCTCCTCACTCGAAGCAGACCTTATGAGTCTTAGACTGCTTTCCGCCTATCACCACCTCGCCAATCAAATTTCGCTCTCGATGACGCTCTGATAGGAGCCAGCACATCCCAAGCCTCGCTAACGTGCGGACTCGTCTAGATTCAGTGGCACTTCTGTTTTGGCTGTGGCTGGTGGTGTGATCGGATTGTGCATTGTCTGGCACATTTGGGGATTAGCGAGGCGGCGTTTTCCGTGGGATTGGCGGCGTTTGGTGGCTTAGAGGGGTTTTGCTTTTGGCGGGAAGGCTGGCTGGATGTGGTCGGCGTCGTCGGTCCATTGTTTGACAATTGCTGTTTAGGTGGGGACGCGGAATACCGTGGGTGACGGTGATGGCATTTGAGGTTTATTTTTCTGCGTCTCGAGTCTGCGATCCCCGGTCATGGTTCTGCTAGGATAAACCTGCACTTCACGACATCGATTCCTGGTGCATTATCCGGCGTCCTCGTATTCCTCTATCCGATGCGCAAGCCTCGTCGAGCTTTGGGATTGTAGAATGTGAGACATGCTGCACATGATGCACCTGCTGCGAGTCTGCGACGCGAGATCCGTGCGAAGTAGGACCGACGAATGTTCTCTACTGAGCATGTGCGATACGAGTCAGCTTTCGCAGCTTGCTGATGCCTAGGTGTGGAAGTTGTTCGTGTTAAGGCGCGATTGGTGAGAACTAACGGGCTTTGCAGTGAAGGAATGGGGGACAAAAGCCACGCCTTACTCCGTACTCCGTACTTCGGAGGAATTTCATGATGCGAGCTCGTCTTCGCTTTTCTCTGTAAGAGCTGCGGTTTATGGGAATTGGGTTGTAAATATTGGTTTAAAAATAGGCACGGAATGCGGGTAGACGCGACCTTCAGGATTGAAATGCTAGATCGCGCTAATCCGCAAAGGATTTGTACAGCAGGTGATCCCTCGTCGATACGCTGCGCGGGATCTGTCGATCGTCTAGGCAGACGTAGCGAAGGCTCTGGGCCCCTTGAGCATACGGCGCAGTATCAATCGACTTCACTTCTTTGGCGATGTGGGAGGATTACTAGTCAGTGCGATGAAGGGTGGACCATGGCTGTAGATTTGGGAGGCGTCTTGTAAATATATGCAGTCTCTAGACCTAAGTCTGAATACACTTTACAGGCGAGAGAGATCAGATTTCGGCCCGGTATTGTACGTAGTTGGTTTATGCCACTTAATTTGACGGTTATATTATCCTCTATTCTTAGGAGTAGAAGGTTAGCCTTTTGTTCGCGACACTTAGGTCCACGCGTGGGGCATGAACCACTGATTAGTAAGAATTATCGTCGGATGTGAGCTAGGGAGTCTGGTATTTACCAGGAGAAGTAAGAAGATTGAAAATATCACAGAACCTGATCGCGGTAAAAGAGTGTCAGTTCGGGTCATCCATCAGTGTTGTACCTACAAAGCTTTCTTTCTAGGAATTCCACATACTCCATGCGCCCATTAATTTTCCCCGCGCAAATCCTGATTGCGAAACGACAAAGTGTTGTTAACTGGCGGCAAGAGCTTAAGGATGTAGAATAACAATCCGCAAGCTTGTCATAGGAGTCGCTGCAGAGGAATGAAAAACTAGTTATGGAAGAAATACTCGATAACACGCCAACATGCCTCAACGTACGTTATTGGACTATCCCTCTCGGAATATCGACTTCACACGATCCCAATCCCAATTTCCAGAACACTCGTACATACATCCCCTTTGCCTCCATTCCACAAAACCATGACCTCTTCGCAAACCAAACACCAAACGTCAAACTATCGCGAACCCCCATCACCAAGCAAACTCAACCTCCCCGCCCCCATAAATAATTTCCTCCTACCACCATCCCAATCCACCCGTCCTCATCCGCCATCATGACTACCCCCAGCGGCAGCGGCCGCGGCAACAACAACAACAACTGGGACGGCGATCGCCCCCTCCCCCCACGCTTCAATTCCCACTGGGAAATCTTCCTAGACCGCATGGCAGGAAACGAGCGGTTATGGAGAAACCGACAACGACTTGGCTGCGTCGATCCAAATACCCACGTTACTCTATTGGTAATAGGGGGTCTAATCACTTCAATGGAGTGGTGTTGCCGGATCGAACTCGTACCATGAAAGAGCACGAGCACAGCAGGATTCACTAGCCAGTGAGCTGGGTAAGGCGCAGGGCCACTTGCTAGAGCGACCGTCTCTATCACGGCGATGGTCCACCACGTTAACGATCGAAGATCCCGGCAATCCGCAAGACGCCATGCCCATGCCGTCATCACCAACGTTGGTGGAGTCGTCGGGGAGCGAGGAAGAGCGTTTTGCGAGTCGGAGTGCGCGTCGATGGATGCCTCGAGTGCCACCTCTATCAACAGTTGTAGAGCTAGGTAGTTTTCGAGCCGTGTGGGCAGAATTCTCCATGGTGCGGGAATGCCCACGGGTCGCGGCTCCGCCGTCGACTCGTACGGAATTAGGGAATTCACGAGCCGCGACCGCAACCTCCATGCCATCGTCACTACCACACACAACGCAGAGCAGTTCTCCACCTCAACGCGCTTTCGAATCCAGCCCCTCACTGCCAAATCCGGCCCATAGTCCAAGGTTCCCTATAGACGACCCCTTAGCCGTAGAACAGACGGCTGCAAGTCCTCCATCAGTAGAGACACTTGGCCAAAGCATGGAGACGCTGAGTTTGGAGAGGGATGGCGGTGGGAGGCAGGTGGAAGATCTGGTGATCAGGGTGCTGGGACGGAGAGAAATAGTGGCATTTCCATCACACGGCGGAGTGACGATCGCCCGGATGGTAGACTGACAAGAGAAGAAAGCGAGTCAGATCAAGATGATGGTTCCAGGGAGAGCGGAGGACGGTCCTAGTGAGAGAGATGGGCGGATGGGAGGGGCAGGAATGGGCACCAGATGATGAGAAAGACTCGCAGACGAGAGACAAGGTGCTGCAAGTAGACGTGCAAAACTCAGCACCATATTCCACATCCTGCATCCGATCGTTCCTTCTCTTTTCAGCAAAGAAACATGCCCCTTGTTTTACAGATAGCCACTCAACACTACCGACATCTCGAGTCATCGAACCAAGCACCATACCGTACTATTCAACGCTTTCTATTCCTACGTACAAAGCCGACCCAAGGGCCGTATGCTACCGATTGGAATACCTGTCACGTCCCCATAAGCTCATAATCCACGAAACGTTAAAAGAACCACCAAGGTTTCAAATTCCATCATGCCGTATGCAACGAAAGCGCCAGTAGCCTTTCCATGCAATAGGTATACCACGCAAACGCCCAAGCCCCAAATCGTACAAAACGTACAGAGTACAAATTCCCCTCCGGAAGCCATGCTTTCTCCACTCGTTCACTAGTCCATGGTGAAGATCGTTTTCACTTCCTCAGCCGCCTTCTCCATCTCGCTCGCTGTTCCATGCACAATCTGATCGTCCTCATCCTAAGAGCTCCTCAGAAGATGCAAGAAGATAGTGCATTTCTCAGTCTCCACCTGGTCCTTCTGGTTATTGCTTTCAGGCTTCCCCTTACGGTCCCTCTCGGCTATAATCTCCACTTCCATACGATTCACACCTACCATAAGCTTGGCCTCGTAGACCGGTTCGCCCTTCTTCTTGCCGCTTTCGTAGCCTGGTGTCGTTGCGGTGCCATTGATACCGGCGGTGACAGGCATGCGGTTCACCTCGAATGTCTTGTTCCCATTGACCGTAACGAAGAGACGGTAGAGGCGATTCGTGAGGGCGATGGGAACGTGTGGAACGATCTGGAGGTAGGAGTGACTCGGCTGGAGGAGCAGGGTGACGCTGTGGGAGGTTTTCTGCTTATTAGCGGGGATTACCATGGACCATGGCCTGGGCAGGCTGAGAGCTGGGTGGGTATTCAATGCGATTTTGGGTATAAGAGCCTCATTAATGCCTGCATACGTTAGTTGCCTGTAAAGCGGCGTATGGCGATACACTTACTTTTCAATGGCACTTTCCTGAAGTGATCAAACTGTGGTGTATGAGGGGGAACATAGTAATTCGGCGGCGGATGGTGTTGGGTAGTATGTGTCCCCATTTGCTGGCTGGCCGGACCGTTCGGGTGTGGACTGCCACTGGCCGGTCGAGAATGAGGTTGTGGTGGTGCCATGACAGGCTGCGGAGTGCGAGCTGGGACGCTGACACGTTGGCTTTGGTTGTCGGATGCGTTGCTTGCTGGCCTGATGGCGTTCAGAGACGGTGATTGCGCGTCATTCTTGATTCCATTAGGTGCAGGAGGCGATCCCGTGGTTTTCGTTTGCGCCGCAGGCGGAGGAGGTATCGATGCTGCTGCACCACGGGTGCCGCTGAATGGATTCACGGATGCTGACGGAGTTTGTGGCTTTCCGGAAGACGAAGGTCGAGACGAGCGCGAGCCATTCATGCTCTCCAGTACATGCCGTTGTTGTCGCAAAAGCGCCTCATTGTCAACTATGACGCCAGGCGTTGCAGAGCTACGTGCACCAGGGGTATTGGGATCTGACACAGGGCTTTGACGCAGCTTTAGCTTCAATTGTTGTTTAGGAGCTGGAGCTGGGGATGGAGCAGCGGCGGACATGTTGAGTTTGAGTTTGGGCTGGGGCGGTTCGTCGACGTGTGCCTTGGCTTCTGCTAATCGCTGCTTGAACATTTCCTGTTCGTGTGAGTACTGATTCTCCATCAAAATATGACCGACGCATACCTCGAGCTCTATGGAGACGTTGTAGAGGTCACTGCCGTCTTCGTTGTATTCCCGCGCATTCTTCCAGATCAAGCTGGTCGTCTGCTCGAATGCATCCCAGCTCTTCAATTCTGTATGGCCGGTGGGCGCATTGCGACCAATGACGCCCCGAACTGCCTTTTGCACGGCGAAAAGCGATACAGGCTTTTTGATAAGCGCGTAGTAGTCCTTCAGCGAGCGACTGGGTAGTTGATGGAAGGGTAGGAATATCTGTAGGCCGCTCCTGTAGAGCGTTAGTTTCTCCTACAAAAGATGCGTTCAAATGGCATACTCTGGCTCGACGTATTCTATCAGCTCTCGGATGATCTGCTCCTGCGCCTGCTGGAATGTCTTTCCTTTGAAGCCTGGACTATCATCTGCGCCTTCGGGCACAGCTGAAGCCGAATGTCGCAGCTTCGACGGGGCCGGCGTTGTTGACTGTGCTGCCGCCGCTCGTCGCGGTCTTTCGGTTGAGTCCGGTGTAGACACAGAAGGTCGCGGTGTTGAGGGCTGAATGCGCGGAATGGGCTTCCCGTACGGGACGGGCTCCTCCCCGGGCACTGGAGTAGCAACCGCCTGGTAGTTGGGTACCGTACGATACGCGGGATTGTGCTTCACCATCCAGTTGGACGCCGTCTTTCGGAGACGCTCAGCGTCCTCGTAGATGATCGACTTCTTGTCATTGTATGCCTTTGCGTTATTAACGAGTCGCTTCTGGTCGCCTTCGACCTGTGCAAGGGAGGTATATTCGCCGCGATTGAGCTTGTCCTGCGACCGTTGTCAGCACTCCTTTTCCCGTTTTGTATCTATGAGCCGTATAGCTCTGCGTGTGCGATGAAGGAGTAGTGCAATATCGCTGGCATGGCAAGGGCGGGCTCGTACCTCGATGGTGTCAATCGCAATGGGCAATTTGATATGCTCATAGTATTCGGGCAATGCTTTCTGTGCGCGTCTTGTTAGCGGGGCCCAGCGCGGGGAGGGTCCAGGTAGCATACCTTGTCAGGGAGCGTGAGGAAATGCACTGCAATGGGGCGGCCGCTGCAGTCTGTCAGTACTTACGGCCCTAGCTGCTATGCCATTCATAGCGGGCGCAGGCACTCACGTCTTGTCCTTTGCCTGCTTCAAGCTCTCCAGGAACTTCAGTCCCATGGCCGTTGTCGTCGCCGCTGTCTCTCCGCCGCCATTTGCGTCGCTCTGCACTCGCCGTCCATGTCAGCACTCTCCGTTCTGTCTCCCAGTCTTCCCGTCTCGGTGTGTATGCGCGCGCACCGGCGGCTCGTGGTGTTGCGGCGACATGGAGGGGCAGCGCAGGCTGAAGGTCGCTCGCTCGTCGAACCAAGGTCGGTCGTCGCGCGCTCCCCGTCCACAGCCCACAGCCATCCCGCATCGCGCCCATCGCATCTCGATACCCCGAGCACCCGCCGACAATGCTCCACGCTACATTCAACATCGAAAAGTGCACGTACCGGCAGTTTCTGGCGCTTCGACGGCCGTCCCTCGTTTTCCGGCGCAGCAGCACCCGATGCTTTGCGCTTCGCAGCGCTCTCCATGTCGCAGAATCGCAGTCGCGTAGGCTGTCAAATTAGAGACTAACAAAGTTCCTCCTCAGCAGGACGTCGGGGGCGGATGCAGCGAAGTGTGTAGTTGTGCTCAGCACTCAACCGTGGACGCGCACCCTGGCGAATGTGATGCGCTAGTCATATAGCGCTCGAAAGTCACGTGCCGGTGATTCACCCGTGGACACATCCCACATCAACCATTTCAAGGTAGCAACCTCACGTGGAGCCAATATCTCGTTGAGCAAACGAAAGGCATGCGTTTGTAGCCGAAGAAAGATTCGTTTTAGTTTGACCAAAGTAATGTGTCTAATTATTCGCCCTGGCCACTGCCATCCAGGGTATCCCTATTCGAAGAAAAACTGACCGAGGAGCACTGCAACTAGTAGGTAGTGTGAAGAAATATTTAGCCAACGTCAAGGTCGATACTCGCCTTACTGTTTCTTGGTAGCCTCTTCCGTGGCCTTCTTTTCGAATTCCTTCCGAGCCTCTTCCTCCTTCATCTCGCGCACTTTGGCCAAGACAACTTCCCTGAAGATGGCCCCCTTGGCTATCCTGCTCAGACGACCAGGACCCTTGCCCGTGCCTGAAGGAGATGGGACCCCCTCTGTTGTCGTCAGAGCTTTGTCGGTGGTGTGTGCCGCTATCGCCTCACCCGCTGCCTCGCGCGCGTTGGCAGGCACATCTGCTTCTCCGGGAACATCTTCCTCGTCATCCTCCTGCATCTTCAAGGCTTCGATGCGGTTGGCTAGCTTCACCAACTCAATACCACGCTTGAGTCGTGCCTTGGCGACGTATGCGCGGATCTCGGGCAGCAAGTTGTGGTCGGAGGCAGTCTTGCCGCTGAGCCAGATGTGCTTGAGAGCATCCTATTAAGAGTTAGCCAAGGACCGAGTTGAGTGAGCGCCGATCATACCTCGCTGGTTGGTCGCTTCGCAGGATCTGGCTGCAGCAGCACGGTGATGAACTCCTTCGCGTCCTTGCTGACCTCCTTCCAGTACCGCTCATGGAAGATGACGCGGCCGTTCTTGCATTCCTCGATCAGATCGGCCAAATTCTCGGATCGGAAGGGCGAGTAACCGCATAGAAGTGTGTAGGTGATGACACCCATGGACCACATATCTACGGGTTTTCCGTGGCCCTTCTTGAGCATGACTTCTGGCGCGGCGTATCCAAATGAGCCAGCCATGGTAGTGAGGACCTCATTCTTAGAATCGAGCATCTTCGCGATGCCAAAGTCGGCGAGCACGAGCGAGGAATTTGGGTCTTGGGAGAGGTACAGAAGATTCTCGGGTTTGAGATCTGGTGTAAATTAGCATGCGGTACAAAACATGATGCATGCACCACTTGCCTCTGTGCACCACATTGTTGTGGTGGAGGTAGTTGACGGCATCGAGCACTTGTCGGATGGTCTCGGCAGCGTCCTTTTCGGTGAATTTTCCCTTGTCGCAAATGCGGTCGAACAGCTCGCCGCCGGTTGCCAATTGGGTCACGATGTAGTACTTGTCCTACAAATGTTCAGCTCTAGCCAAACGAGCAAATCTTGAGCTGCAACCCACCCTCGACTCAAACCAGTCATGGAATTTGACAATGTGTGGGTGGCGCATGCGCTGAAGCATCTCCAGCTCGTCGTAGACCATCTGCTCGTTGCCGCGGACGTTCTTCTTGAGGATGATCTTGACGGCGACCTTGCCCTCGGGGCAGTCGGCCTCTCGGACGATACCATACGTGCCAGCGCCCAACGTCTTTCCAAAACGGTATCGGGACCTGCGATCAATGTACTCAGTATGGTACTCGCCTGCAGCGGCGCGGCGGGATTGCGAACTTTCTATCATAGCTGTCGGGCTGACCATGCAGCTTGTTGAGCATACCAGCCACTGCGATTGAGCAGTCAGTATCAGTTCGACAAGTTCAGAACGACAAGGAGAGGGCTCACGACTCATTCTGTGGGCGTCGCGCTGCGCCGCGGCTGCGCTGTTCTCGGGGCTGAGGGTCGAAGAGAGCTGCCTGTCAGGCGCGGAGATGGTGGGGTCGTGAGGGGTAGTTGATGTAGCAAAAACAATCTTTGTAGGACCAAGGAAACAAGGTGCGGGCGAGGAACACGAACGATAGGCGTAGGTAAGGTGGAGAAGAGGTAAGACTCGCAGCAGTCAGCGTCTGAAGTGCAGTGTGTTGTCGCGGGGCTAGGTCGGTCGTGCCCATGCCAGCTGGTGCAGCTGGTGGGGGCCGATGCTCTTTCCTCAAGAGGCTGTGTGCGGCTGGGCTGATTGGCTGCTGATGCTCTCTCCACCCTTTTCTGGCGCAGCCAGGCACACACAAGGCGTACAAAGGCACCTGCAAAGATAAGGGGTTCCATGAATGCTGGGAACTTTGCCGGCCATCAGATCGCAACCACACAATGTGAGGCTATCACGTCTCTGATACGCGACGACCAGATGCGTACAAACTGCGATATAGGGACTAGCGTATTAATCTTGCCCTGTGCGGCTGTAAAAGTGGTCGGAAAGAAATGTGAGCATTTGAAGTCGTACAAATAGACAGACATTAGTGGTGTCCTTGAACATACTACCTCGTGGTCCGCATTGGCCTCAGGCTCCATTGCCGGGTATCGCCTTGCGGTGTCCTATCGTGGCAAACTTTGGACGAGAACACGGTAGCAAACGCGTGCAAGAAGTGGTCGTCTAGATCATTTCTTCAAGGTTCGAATGACTGCAGGGGCTAATTATGTTTTAAAGAATGTGCAAGAGTTCTGGACTAGAGGCCCTGCAGGGATCTGTTCAAGGAAGCCGCAAGCCTCAACGCGTGGTGCTACAAAATGATGTCATGCCTGCTCAAGCTGCCATAAATCCTGACGACCATCAGACACCGCGCAAACCACTTCTCCATCCTGCCATAGATTCTCTCAAAATTCTTATTCCCTCATACCTCATACATTCCAAGCTAAATCTACCGCTCTTCGAAATCTTCTCACCATGACGGCCACGAAATTCATCACCATCTTTGCCGGCATCATCGGCGTGCTCGCGCTGGCCGTCTACCTCTTCGGCATCCCGCCCGAGATGAAACGCAAGCTCGAACGACAAGCCCTCAAGACCATGGGCGAGAACAAGATGTCCTACATGGCCAAAGGCAAGCCCTCCTTAATCCTTGTCCAAAAGACAACAAGCTGACTCCCTCTAGACCAGATTTCCAAGATCCCCGCCTCCGATCAGGAAGACGTCAAGCAGCTCAAGAAAGGCCTCGGTAATGCTGTCGGCGGCACCATGAGCAATCCGCTGGGCGAAGCCGCTGGTGAAACCGCGGATAGCTTGACCAGTCCGCTCACCGGTCGCTAATGCTCTTGCTGTGTACAGGTCGAGCTGCTAGCCAGGCGTGGGACAGCATGAGCGATCTTTCGAAAACAGCATACGATCGGGTGTCCACAAGTAGGCCGTGGGACTCGTTGCAAGACTTGTCGACCAAGACGTTCGAGCGCGTTTCGACAATGACGAGAACGAGAGACAACGCAAAGGAGGCTGGGGCGACACGTAAGGCGCAGTGATGGCTGTTCGACCAGGGCCCTGATTGGAATTGGCTCGGAGTTGTTTCCTATACTGTGGTTGGGCGGGCCCTCTTCTGTTGATACCCACAACGATTTTGATAACGGACGAGTCTCCTAGGTAATGCAAAATCAAGCTTCTTCCTTTTGATCTTAAGACAGCGTCCATATCGCCCACCACACTGTTTGCCAACCAATAACGATCGCCCAAAACGGCACCTGGAATGCGGTCTTCCTCGTTTTATGTTGAAAGTAGCGCTGGCCCAGCAAAGCACCTGGCCATCCCCCCAGTAGCCCTAGCGTATGCAGTGTCGCTTCCTTCACTCTCCACTCAAGGTTCCGTGCCTGCATCTTGTCGTATCCATAGAATAAAAACGTCACTCTGCTGAGCACACCGGTATAGACGGACGGGAGCCAAGAGCCGAAGCTCATATACAAGCGGGTGAGCGACACCGCTGGCAGAACGAGGGAGAAGACGCCCGCTGCGGTCGTGAAGGTGATGGGTCGGTACCGTTGTGGCGGCTTCCGAGGCGACGTCCGAGGCGGCATATTGTTTGGTTTAGTGATCTTAGCCAGAGAGCTATCGAAGACCGGTTGGAGGCGTTCACGTTCTTCAGAGTAGGGTGGGGAGTGTCATGTAAGACCAGATCGGCGGGCCACACGCCTAATTGTGAACTAGAACTCAATTGGGAGACTGCTATCGTCCGTGCACCACAGAAAATGACACCTGGGGGAGATCGAAGAGGTCAGTGACCAGGCGAAAGCACGACACGTCGAGATGCGTCCTCGTGTCGATCTCCCGCGGTCCAACGCTAACTACTTTTAGACTAGTTCTATGATCTGCCCGATGTCTATCACGGTGATCTTCCGTTTCAATTTCCTCTCTTCTCACCAGCCCCAGTATACCTCAGCGAGAATACCCCCGGCTCAATACAATTAAGAAGCACGTTTCCCACTTCTAAAGAACGGATACGTCGACCACGCCTATTACTGATAGAGGCCCACTCACATCATCATTATCCTCCGGATAACAGTCAAAGATATTAAACCTCATCAACGCGCTCGTGGAGTTGTCGCCTGAGTGCAGGTCCTCTGAAAAAGCCATGTAGAGAACAATCACAAATTACATGCACTAGGAATTCAGTATCATTAAGGCTGGCTACCGTCAGACGGTAGAACTCATCTTCAGGCTGCAAATCTTAAGGCATATGGGCAATCCATCAGTTTTCGAATAGACCAGTAGCTGCTCACACGGATAGTGATGGTGCAGTCTAGATGATTGAAGCACCAAAGTGATATACATATTCAAAAGCTAAGCAATACACCAGGAAGAAAGTACACACGTTGCGAGTTCAAAGAGGGTATAGAACCTAACGAACACTGCGCCGAACGAAACTAAAGAGGAAACGCTATGCTCAAAATGTACTACTCTACACTCTTCCTTTTCCCCTCCATCCAATACCATCCCAAGCCCGCCCTTATTATTTATCCCATCCAACCCAACATCCCACCGTGATTCATAGCATTACCATTAACGCCACATTACTTCCAAATCTTCCACTTGTTCTTCTTGGGCGGTACAAAGCTCTCCTGGCTAACATGTCTCTCATCGCCACTATAGCTCCGACCGTCTTCGTCTAAGCTATCTTCCTCACTGTCCGCGTACCTTCCGTCCCCCAGATACCTCGCTCCAACACCCGCCGTGCCGTTCCTGCCTCCACTAGAGAAATAATCGCCAGTAGGACCGGCACCAGCATCAATCCGAGCCTGCACCGCCCCCCTCGAATATGGACTGCCCGGACCAGCACCCACGATAGCTGGATGCGGTGGATAGCTGTCACGCTTTGATCGAGAAGGAGTGTGAGCTAACACATGTGCATCATGCTCGAATCGCTCGCCTCGATGCTGGTTCAATATACCTCCCATACTGCGCCGTTGGACCTTTGGCACTGCTGGTTCTGGCGCAGGACGGCTGGGTAATTGTGATTTGTGGGAGGAGTTGTAGCTCGGTTGGCGGGTCGAAATCGAACGGGTAGGTAGAGCGGCGGTTTGCGTCTGCATAGTGTTGTAGTTTGCGACGGGCGCTGAGACGTGGCGTTTCGCTGCGACGGATTCCCAGGCAGAAGAGGTTTGGTGGACAGGCGTAGGATGCGAGGGCGCGATGTCGACGCTTTGACGCCGGTTTTGGGGTGCGGTGGGGGCGTCGCGGGCTAGTGTGACTCCTGGTCCTGTGGGAGAGATAGGATCAGCACGGTGGCCAGGAGAGGGTTGGGATTGGGAGGAAGCGCGTTTGCGGTTGGTGAAGCCGGGGATCACGATGCGCGGTCCGACTTTGTACCTTTGACGTGCGCGCTCCTCTTCATCCATTTCCTCCTCGCCACCGCTCTCGTTGGCGGAATCGCCCGAGTGCGAGTACCCGTCATCCCCGACAGTATGCTTGCGGCGACTGCCTTTGAAAGCGCCAAACATGCTACCAATGCGCGATTTGTGGCGTTCTTTTTCCACAGTGCCCTCTTCTTGAGGAATATAGTCAAGAGCTGGAACGAGCAAGCGGTAAGGGTTGGTAATACCAGCAGGATCGTGCTGCGAGACCTCGAGATTGAGACAAACGTCCAGACCGCCTTCAAGGTTGATGTAGCCACCTTGAGCATCTAAGCCCTTCTTTTCGAGCATGCTCGGTCGACGATGGAAGTTCGACGGCCGTTCGGCGAAGGAATTGCGTGCTAGCGGCATGCTTTGCGAAGACCCTGGTGGATTAACGCTATCGACGGAAGCCCGACGTCGGAAAAGCGAAGTCAGAGAATTACGCCGGGATCGGGGCTGCTCGGGACGTTCGGGTGAGAATGACGATTGAGGCGCAGTCTGTTGGTTGTGGGCATCGATGTTTGCCGGGTTGTTGTAATACGACACGGGCGGGCCACGGTCACGCCCTCTTTTCCCGTTGCTGCTCATGCGCCGCACCATGTTTCTGGGGGTGTAGTCAGATAAAGTTCTTGTGAGCCTCGGCTCGTCCCCTCGAGGCGACGGCGGCGGCGACGGTGTGGCCGGGGGTGTAGTTCCTGGCTTGTATTCGCGTAGACTGCACCAGTTGCGTCGCTGTAGCAGATGCGTGTTGTTCCGCTTCTTACCGTCCACATCGTAGGTAAAAAGTGGTATCATGTCTTCATCTGTGAAAGGGTCGAGATGATGCACCTTATTTCGCTTGTTGATGATATCGGCCATAATCTCAGGGGGAGGCGTGTTGACGATAGCCGATGAGATAACATTCGGCATATACCTGTGGTCCTTGTCCTTGGGAATGCCGAGCTTCTTGTTCGTGTAGAATTGACCGACAGCGGCAAGATGCACGTCACCTCCGAGGATTGTCACGCGAACTGACTTTGTAGAGGCAATATGCTGCAGCTCACGGATGAACCAATTCCGCTCGTCCTTGTGGTGTTTGGCCGTCCAGTGATCATCGAGATCATCCAAGATTTCAACACCGCCGTCAAATCTGTTGATGAAGTTGCCTAGCATACCTGCCCGTCCCATTGCTTTGATGGGATCCATCAGTCTACTGGTAAGGATGTTCTCTAGGAAGTTGAGTCTTGGGTAAGCGATTGGCACCCCAAGCAGAACGATCAAGTGCTTTGTCTCGCCTTTGATGATTTCGTCCTCTAAGCGATCAAAGATGAAATCGTATGAGTCTTCCGTGATAACCTCGTCGCGTTGACGTTCGGTGCGACAATCTAGGCCCAAGAAAGCGACGCGCCTGCCCAGTTGCATGAAGACACTGCGAGATCTTTCTTTGATGTACGGGCCGAGATGCGCACCGAGAACCCACGATGGCTCGGTCTTTTCAGTCTCGGCTGCGACGGACTGGTGTTGGAATAGCATGTAATACTTGAAGGCGACAGCACCAAGACCTGTGAAGACCGGAGTCTGCATGAAGTGGTGAGGGTATGAGCCGTAGCCCTGTTCAAATCAGTTAGCCATTCACCAGAGAAAAGCGTTTTCACTTACGTCTATGATGTCGTGGTCGTCCCAGATGTTTATCATCGGGATTTGTGAGTTCGCCATTCCGAACAAACCCTGCGAAAACCACATCGAATAGCGGTCTAAATAGAATTGTTCCAGCTCATTCTGTAGCTCATCCGAGAAGGGGGCATTGTGTTTTTGCAGGGGGTTCTTGCTCTCAGTCCACTGCTTGAAAAGCACCGTATCACGCATTGCGGCATCGTTGTAGATCTGATCGCCGCCGCCGATCATAACGTGGAACGGTCGAGTCTGGTGGTTGTTCAGAACGTCACGCCACATTGGATCAGGTCCACAAAATTGCTTCGAGTCGACGCTCAAGGAGAACCCGTTACAGCTGTGGAACATCATGTTCATAGTCTCGCCCTTGGCTGGAACCCAAAAGCCAATAGCGGGACCACGATTGATTCTATATGCGATGCGCTCCTGTTTGGTGCCGAGTTCGACTTCCAGGTTGAAGCGCCAGAAGGTCACACCTCGTTCAGCGTGGAGTCTGACACCGGGAATCTCACGCACTTTGCCGAGTTTCTCGCCGTCCTTCTTGTGGATTCTGGAGGACTTTTGGTTGCCGCTTCTGGTTTCCGAGAAGAGACCTAAATGGTCCTCAACGCGAGAAATATCCTCGTCTTCGGGGATTATATCTATCGGCTTAGCGTACAGAGTTTTACCCGTGCGTGAGACCTTAACCTGGCCCTCAAGAGGGTCCACGTAGGATGGATGGAGATCGTCGCCATTGACTTCGGCCGGTGGGGGTGGTTGAAGATCCATTGGCTGTTTGAAGAGTCTCAATGTGGGTGGCTTTTGGTACGAAGACTGCTCGTCGATAGTTACAATCATGACACTGCCGCGCCATATTTCGCCATCCTTCCCGCGACTTTTGTCGCGGCGGAGTCCAGTGTATCTTAGAAGAGGGCCGCATTTCAGATACAGAGGTGGATTGAATGAAGTCTGCGTTGTTGGCGCGTCCACATAGCCATCGTAGGTGGTCTCTGCATAGCCGCTCGATCGACGCTGTCGTGAGGATGCACTCTCCTCCCACCATGCTTTGTTGGCGCTGGTGCTATTGGACCGTTGGGGCGCTTCGAGATTGAGATCGTCCTCAAGGAGAAGCCCGATTGGAGCGTTTTTCCACTCCTCCAGCATCGTGGGTGGAACATACCGCCTGTCGGGATCATGGTGACGGGAAAACACATCGGGAAAGTGATGGTGGGAATTAGTAGAGTTTTCTGGTTCACGCTCAGGTGAGAGATCTGCAAAGCCTACACTGCGGCGATTTGAGATGGGAGCGACGGGCGCGTCCGTGGGTTGAAGATGGTCGAGTCCTCTTGGTTGATCGTTGCGCTGCCGCTCCATTTCCATCTGTGCAGCCATGATACCTCGACTATCTCTTCTTCTACCATTGCTGTTGGCCGTTTCCTTAGGGGTGGGAGGGAGATCTTTCGACAGCCTTGTACTGTCATACCGGGCCAAGTCTGCACCCACCTGGCGCGATGCGTTTGGGGGCTCGTCCACACCGAATAGACCCAGACCGGTAGGTACAGGTACTGGTTTGCGCTCGAATGGTTGACGAGGCTTTTCTGTTGCCTCCATACCTCTGGTTGTTCCCACTCGATCCCGGAAGCTGCCAGATCCTCGCGACACACCGACCGGCTCTTTGCCCTTAACACTTTGCGCACGTCCCACAGTGGCGTCCATATGATTCAGGGTGTGCTTCTGGCGCTGTGATCCTGATGACAGTCGCTGTGACTTCGAATGTGACGGCACACCATGTGGTCCGGTTGCCGTCTGGCCGCCTGCAGGGTCCCACGGCTCACTCAAGTCGTACCCATACCCGTCCTCGGACTCGCTCAGATCGCTCAGGAGCGGAGATTTTGGTGGTTGCTGTGCAGGCATCGATACATGTCGCCTCGTGCTCGTCGTGCGAGTTGGGGCTTGCTCCGCGGTTGGAGCAGGCCCAGAAACGATGCGCTGCTGCTTGGCTGCTGCTTCGCGCGCCCGGCGTGCCCTCATTTCTGCCTCTGCCTTCTCTTGCGCCGCCAGTTCTATCTCCAGAATCCTAGCTCTTCTCTCCTCTTTGCTTATGTCATCCAGCTTCCCCTCCAACTTCTGCAACGGAGACCGGTCCGGCACAGAAGGCCTGCGCCCAGAATCCCTCCTCGTTGGGCCCTCGATAGTTCCCGAAAGGGGCTCGACAGGCGTGTATGGAGGCGAGCGAAGCTGTTGCAACCGCTCGGCAGGTATTGTGATACTCGGTTGCTGTCTGCTCGCATTCAACTGGATGGGAGGATCGCGAGAGCGCCCAGAGTGATAGGGACGAGTAGGCACCCTGGAGCCTCCCTTCGGTGCGTATGGGTCTCGATAGGAAGTCGGCGGCGGCCCTCGCGGGACGTCTGGGGCGGCGGGGAGCGGTTCGACTGCTGTGCCGGTGGTCGGGGGAGGTATCTGCTGGCTCTGCCGCCGCCGATGCGAGGAGGTTCGTGTGACGCCATTGGCAGCAGGCGCGGCCGCGACGGGGCGTGCTGAATTGCTGGGTACGGGGTTTCCCGTTGCCTGTGCTGGTGGTGGTGCTTGCGCGGGCGTGGGTTGCGCATCAATTGGCCGCCGGTAGCTGGCACCCTTCTTCGAGTAGCCGTCCGGGAGCGGCTGTTGGGAGGGGTAGGTCCCCCGCGAGGAGTAGGAGGCGCTGTTCCCGCGGTTCTCCATCTTGCCACGAGGTCATGCAGAGGTGGGGAATGCGCGGCGGCCAGACTGCAGCGAGGGGTGACCGGGACGATGGCGCGAGTGGGCGGCGAGGTTGCACTGTACACGGATTCTTGTTCAGAGGCGTTCCATTGGACACGAGATGGAAGTGTAGCTACCTAAATCATGTGCGAAGCGGAGGTGGTGCGGAGGAGCGATGCGACGGGCGGGCGTGGGCAGAACAGGTGACTGCAGCACTAAAAGCGCGCAGGGAGAGCTACTCAATTTTGCACATGGAAGAATAAAAAGACTACACAGAATATATGTACATGCAGGGCGAGGGAGACGTGCAGCGGGCAGGCGATAGATATTCCACCGACAACGCATCACCGCACCAGAAAGTTGGGAGGTCGGGCGCTCCCAGCCACAGCCCTCACCGCCCGATTCTGCCGGGCGCCGCTTCCCCGTTCGCCTAGCGCCGGCTCGCCTGTCAAAGAAAAGGCCCAGGTGGCCAGTGTGAGTGGCGTCGCAGCGGCTGCGCCTGCGCGTTACGAACCTATGGCAGTCGCCGTACGCAGCAGCAACCGCCAGAACACTGCGCGTTTCAACCGTCGTGTGAGTGCACACTGCAGCCACAGCGCCAGAGACCGCACTCTTTCACCCATTCTCACCAACCCATTCTCACCACTCTGCATCTCTAATCCCCCCCATCCTCATCGCGGGCTCGGCGTTGCTCAGGCCCATGCGCGCTCCTGCATAATACCCGAGACCTCCCTCATTCATCCTCTCCCGACACTTTCACCAGCTGCATACGCCGAGGACACCGTCGCTCCTTCGGGTACCTCGTTCTTAAATCACTACCTCGCTGCCCGCCCCGTGTCCGATATTCAGCGAGGTACATGCTCTAACAACGGTCCGGGACCCTTGCCAACATCTTCAGTACCGCCCCTCGCCATCTCGCCATGCGTGTCTTCGGCATCTGGAGCCTGCTCTCAGCGGCGACGCTGGCGTCGGTAGCCCATCTCCCACCGCGCAACTACACCTCCCACGACTACTACGCCGTCCGCATCACCTCGTCCACCTCGCCGGCAGACCTAGCGGTGCATCTGGGGCTGACGTACGATGGCCCCCTAGGTGCGCTCGAAGACCACCACCTGTTCAGGGCCCCCAAGCACGACAACGATATCGTGGACGATGCCGTGCAAGAGCTCAAGAGGCGGCGGCGGAAACGGGAGGTTGGCGCCGAGTACAGCATCCTCGACAGCGTGAAATTTACCCAGAAGCAGAAGCTCAAGCCGCGGCACTGGAAACGCAGCGTGATACCGCGGGCTGGGACGGAGACGACCGAGGCGGTCAGAGCCCAGCGCGAAATCGCCAATAAGCTGGAAATCAAGGATCCCATCTTCGAGGAGCAATGGCATATCTTCAACGTAAAAACACCTGGCAACGACGTCAACGTTACGGATGTGTGGCTACAGGGTATCACCGGCAAGAACGTTACTGCCTGCATAGTTGACGATGGACTCGATATGGACAGCGATGATCTAAAGGACAACTTTTTTGCGGAAGGCTCTTACGACTTCAATGACCACACGGATCTGCCCAAGCCGCGGCTCTCCGACGACCGACACGGCACGCGGTGCGCCGGCGAAGTTGCTGCAGGGCGGAACAATGTTTGTGGTGTTGGTCTGGCCTACGACTCGAAGATCTCCGGCGTGCGTATTCTCTCCGGTGACATTTCGGACGTTGATGAGGCGCTTGCCATCAACTATGAGCTTCAGAAGAACGACATCTATTCATGCTCATGGGGACCTCCCGACGATGGTAAGACCATGCAGGCACCTGGTGTTCTTATTGAGAAGGCTATGATCACTGCCATTCAACAAGGTCGCGGCGGAAAGGGATCCATCTATGTTTTCGCAGCCGGCAATGGTGCAGCGGCTGACGACAATTGCAACTTTGACGGCTACACCAACAGCATCTACAGCATCACCGTCGGCGCTATCGACAAGAACAACCTGCACCCGTACTACTCCGAGGCCTGCTCCGCGCAGCTCGTCGTGACGTACAGCAGCGGAAGCGGCGATTCAATCCACACCACCGACGTGGGCACAAACAAGTGCACTAGCCAGCACGGCGGTACGTCTGCCGCTGGGCCCATCGCGGTCGGGGTGTTCGCCCTAGTCTTGGAAGCGCGCCCTGATCTGACGTGGCGCGACATGCAATGGCTCACCGTCCTGACCGCAGTGCCCTTTGATCAGCCCAGCGACTGGACCAAGACACCACTTGGCCCCATGTATAGCCATCAATTCGGCTATGGCAAGCTTGATGCCTATGCCATTGTTGAAAAAGCCAAGACTTGGGAGCTGGTTAAACCCCAGGCCTGGTTCTACTCGCCCTGGATGCATGTCCGGAAAGCGATTCCAGAAGGCGACAAGGGTCTTGCTAGCGTCTTTGAAGTGACCGAGCAGATGCTCAAAGACGCCAATCTAGAACGCGTGGAGCACATCACCGTAACCATGAACGTCGAACACCAACGCCGCGGAGATCTCAGCGTCGAGCTGATTAGCCCCCAGAAAATGACGAGCCATCTCTCGACTGCTCGCCGCGACGACGATGCTCCCTACGGCTACGTTGACTGGACCTTTATGAGCGTGGCACACTGGGGTGAGAAGGGCGTGGGCAAGTGGACTATCATCGTCAAGGATACCAAGATCAACCAAAAGAAGGGCACATTTACGGACTGGAGACTCCGACTCTGGGGCGAGTCTATTGATGCTTCCAAGGCCAAGCTTCGGCCTCTGCCTACTGAGCACGACGACGACGACCACGACGTCATTGACGACCACCCAGCTCACACCACCTCAATCATCATTCCTTCTGGTACCCCAAATCCCGCAAACCCTTCCGACATGCCCACCCGTCCCGTGAACCAAAAACCTACTGACACGGCGCAGAGCGCAGCTCATACTTCGCCTGCTACGTCTGCTCCCGCATCATCAACGCCTTCCGCCACCGCCGCACCTGAGAACTTTTTACCCTCTCCTTTCCCTACGTTTGGTGTGTCAAAGCGCACTCAAATCTGGATCTATGGGAGTATTGGGCTAATTGTCCTCTTTTGCGCGGGTCTAGGTACCTACTACTACATGGTCAGGCGGAAGCGAGCGCAAGCGAGCCGTGACAATTACGAGTTCGAAATTCTGGATGATGCGGACGACGATGAGGGCGGCGCAAGAACTGGCATGCTCAACGGGGCTGCGGGCCGCAAGGGCAGGAGAGCGAGGAGGGGTGGCGAGCTGTATGATGCATTTGCGGGTGAGAGTGATGAGGATCTCTTGAGCGAGAGTGAGGACGGGGACGCGCCATATCGGGATCGGGACATGAGTCCGTACAACGAGAAGGCGCAGAGTGATGCTGGGGGAAGCAGTGCGAGCGGGAGTTCTGGTGGAAAGAGGCAGTAAGAGGAGACTGTAGCTTTCTTGTATTCCTATCATTGGGCGGCGTTCCACTAGACTTTTTCATTTGGAAAATATATGGTTTGGCGGTGACAACGAGCCCGTAAGCGATTTGACCGTGCGTCGTCGTTGATTGCCTTTAAGCGGGGCGCGTTCCTAGGGCGGGCGGTGAGCTTAGTGGGCAGAAAAGGCTCCGTCTCACATCCCAGACTCTTGAAGTGTCGAGACCTTGGCCGCTCCCGCACGCCTGGCACTGCCTCTGCGAATCTCTCATCATGGCCGACGAAAACATCCAGAAACCTCTTCAATTTGAAGGGCACCGCCATCTGACCACACGCCTGCTTCTTGCGACGCTCACCGGCCGCCCGATACGCATATCAAAGATTCGACCCTCCTCAACCCGCCCCGGCCTTACACCGTACGAGACGAACTTCATACGGCTGCTCGACTCTATAACAAATGGCGCTCAAATACAATTTTCGATGACCGGTACCACGCTCGTATACCGACCCGGCCTCATAACCGGGAGCGCGGAGGGTTTGGGCGCGATGGGCGGAGTGGTCAGGCACGAGATTCCAAAGGAGTGCAGTAGGAGAGGTGTGAGTTGGTGGTTGATACCGCTAGCTTTGCTTGCTCCATTTAGCAAAGGTGCTGTTAATGTCGTCCTTCATGGCGAAGGGTGCATAACGGCCGCAACAACAGCGGGAGACGTCTCCGTGGACACCGTGCGCACAGCTATCCTGCCGCTTTACAAGAATTTTGGCATTGAAAGGAATATCGAGCTCAGGGTACTGAAACGCAGTTGCGCTCCTTCGCAAGGGAGAGGCGCGGGAGGAGAGGTCCAGCTAGTATTCGGACACCAGGTTCGGCTGCCCAAGACACTGCACCTAATGAACAAGGGGAGGGTCAAGAGGATAAGAGGTGTCGCATACGCAGTGGGCGTCAGCGGATCGAACAACCAGCGGATGATCGAGACGGCGCGTGGCGTCCTCAACAAGTTCGTCCCCGACACATACATCTTCTCCGACGTCTCCTCTGCGTCACTCATTCCCACGTACTCGAAAACGGAACCAAACAGTAAGACGAAAGGTGCCGTTGGGTTCGGTCTCTCGCTTGTAGCCGAGTCCTCTACAAACTGCCTATACTCTGCCGATGTCGCGTCACCACCACAAGGTGGCACAACACCAGAAGATATAGGAAAGCAGTGTGCCTATCAGCTGCTGGAGAAGATCAGCCATGGGGGCTGTGTGGAGGTCACAGCGGCAGATACGATATTGATGCTGATGGCAATGGGGACAGAGGATGTAGGGAGAGTCTGTCTAGGGAGGGAGGTCCTGGGTTCTGAGAGTGTTGTGCAGCTGGGGAGAGACGTGAGAGTGTTCACAGGAGTGGCGTGGGGCTTTAGGGGAAAGGGTGGCGATGATGAGGAAGATGAGATTGTTGTCAGCGTCGTTGGACGAGGAGTGGGTAACGTGGGGAGAAAGATTGGTTGAGTGAAGGAGATAGAGACAGTGATGGACCATGACAATGATAGCCCTTGCGGAAAGTGTTTCAGGAGTGCACTTTACACACATCGTTAGAGTTACTTTTTCTTACCTCTCAAGGATGTGTACGGTTTTAGAGGCGAACAATCGCACCTTCAAGTGTCTAACTCACTTCAAATATAGTCATCCAATCACTTGCATTCAGTTTTTCATTCAGTTTTGCATTCATTGATACCCGATTACTACTCCAAAAAAAAAACAAGATACTGATCAGAACAATGGTTGAGACCGTGCCCAATGTCTCAAGCATGTGGAGGGGACTCGGCGCACGGACACACTTCGGCGGCGCGTTCGAGGAAGTCGCGTCTCCTCGAGTCTACGCGTGCGACAATTAATTCAGATTCACAGTCTCGACCCCGCATCCGCCATTTCACTGCCGTTTCTCCTCCGCGTGACTTTACGCAATAGATTTATGCAGACGACGCATTGAGGGGTGGAAATGCCGCTATTGCCAAAACAAGGTGCGTCGAAGCTGTTGAAGATAGTAGGCGGCAAGCCGCATGCGAGCTCGGACGATCATGAGGAAGATGCAAGCCCTGCGGCATCAGCGAAGGAGATGACCGAAGAGGAAATCAACGCGGATCCTATAGACTCAGACAACGAGATCGAAGCTCAAGTTCCGCCTCCGCCGAGCCAAACGTCGCAAACCTCCACGGGCTCGAAGGCCTCCAGGAAGGCGAAGGCAGCTGGTGCGGAGCAGAAAGGAACGCGGAGGAGTGCTAAGGAAACAAAGATAAGACCTCCGCCACGGGGATCATATCATAAGGGGCAGGCGGCCAAGGGGGGAACAGGTGGAGAGGCAGAGAAGGAGAATGTAGATGAGGTTCCGACAAGCTCAGCGGAGAAGAGACCTGCAGAAGAGTCGATATTCGGAGGCATGCAGCACCAGGGCCCGAAACGGCTTAAGTCTGCGGCTACGTATAGGAGCAATCTGCACGCCAACCCGATTGGGTCCGAGATAAACCTGAAAAGAACGTTTAGCAAAGCTAGAGGTGGGTTTGTTCGTGAAAGATTGTTTTGGGGGAACTAACAGGAAACCAGCTGTTGATCCATACCATACTCAGTGGCACTCGACCAAAGCCGTGGACGACCTGGATAATATCGAAATGAAGGACGCAGAGCAGGACAAATCGTCGTCCACGTCGAGGAAAAAGAGGGGCTCCCAGAAGACCAGATCGTCAACATCGCAACCAGCGTCATCTCCTGCGAAACCCGCGAGGCCGAACCTCCTCGAAACATTAGGTGCCTACAAACAGCCCGCCTCTAGTCCCGCAGACAACGCCGATGGCTCAGACACAGATAAACCTACCACCGAAGCCCTCGATAACATGGAACAAGACGTAGCCGCTCTCCCCTCTCGGGACCGAGATTTGGTATGCAATCTATGCCAGGCACCCGTCGATCCTTCACACTCAATCGCTTTTTACGCAACTCGGAAAAGAACGGTCAGGAATCAAGCCCTCTTTTGCAAGGAACATAAACGCACCACTGCAGCAGCAGAGTACAAAACCCTTGGTTTTCCGCCAATCGATTGGGAAGCGTTAACTGGCAGGATACACAGTTTCAGACCTCAATTAGTGCAGTTGCTGCGAAACGAGACGGACGTGGAATCAGAGTTCCGGAAGCAACATGCAGAGAAGCTTCTATCAGGAAAAGCCGTGGCGCTCCCATCGCGAAGAAAGGATAAGAAGACGGAAGAGCTGGAGCAAGAGATGTTCGATAATGTCGACGGCGCGGAGGAATTTACGGGGTTCTATGGGCCACGTGGGAAACGCATCATGATGGAAGCAATCGGTGCCGAACTCGTCGATGATATAAAGGAGGCTGTAAAGACGGATCCAGTAGTGGGACGGAGTGGATTTGCTGCATTCGTTCAGGCCGTGCTGGTCCCGGAGCTCACTATACTGCTGGCTATGGAAGATCTCGGCGGCGTGAGTGAGGGCGTTGCAAAAGAGAAGATACAGAAGAGTGCCGAATTGGGCAGGCTTTTGCACGAGGATGTTGACGATCTGGTTGCTCGGGGCAGTGATGAGGAAATGAGCGACGAGGAAGAGGGGATAGATGAGGAAGACAAGTAATAGCTCAGGCAGATGATGAAGAGGCGGAGCATAAATACATATCGTACGGACTTCGGTCATATTACTGCTGGTAAGAGGATGGGTGGATTTTTGACTTTAGCTGCTTCGGCGGCGCGCATGGATCTGATACCACTGACGTTTTGCTGCGAATCATCATTACCATTGCTATTCATCCTCCTTGTTCTTTGGTTGTGCCACTCTGGGTAGCCCTAACGTCTTATTGTCCGTCCGGCATCTCATCTGTCATCCCATCTCTCTTCGCTCAGTTACTGTCTATATAAACTCCTCCTTCTGTTACTTCTTTTCTTCACCCATATCGCGGCTGTCAACCACTAAAAGGTTCGCACGCCGAGAACATGGCTGCCTGCTCTCTGCCCTGTCCCTGAAAACGAAGTCTTGACTTGCTATGTTGCGGGCGAGCAAGCCGTATGGAGGACTATTAGTAAGTATTGGAAGAACTTTGTGGTGATCACCATCACCATCATTTAATTCTTTCCCTCGTCTTCGACATTTGCGATTCGAATG
This sequence comes from Lentithecium fluviatile CBS 122367, assembly GCA_010405425.1. Classification (NCBI taxonomy): domain Eukaryota; kingdom Fungi; phylum Ascomycota; class Dothideomycetes; order Pleosporales; family Lentitheciaceae; genus Lentithecium; species Lentithecium fluviatile. The sequence goes on from MU005586.1 coordinate 599,064, forward strand.
CTAAACCTCATCCATGCTCTCACTTCTACTTTAATCACACATCCCGTACTACTTCGATTCTACATTTTCAGTCCCTCAGTCTTTGTCTTCTAGGACCTACTCCATCTCATCCCGATCTTCGCATATAAAAATACCTGGAGTCGCCCTTTCTCTTCTTCATACTCGCCGTGGGTCACGGTAACAAAAATGCTGAGACCCGCGCTCTATGGCTCTAATTGAAAACTCAGGAGACAAGGACCTATGCATTTGTTGGTGTCTGAAAAAGATCAAACCACCTCTATAGGTGGTTTGTGTTGGCTGTGTCTCAAATTGGAGGAACGAGTCCAGTATAGGCTCGGTGAGGAGTTTGTTGGAATTCTTGAAGTGGCTCTCCATTGGGCTTTGGGGAAGGTATAGATTCCTCGTGGTGATGATGATGATGATGATGACGGTGATGGTGAGTATCATGCCTTCCCGCTAAGACTCTCCTCGGTCAATTATTGTCCCTGCCTCCTCATCACAGCAAGCGGAGTCGAATTGGTTTCTCACCACTCGACTATGTCTGTATCCCTGCTTTCGCCATCTTCTCTTCTTCCTTTATACACTCACAGTACTTGGTCGGAAAAATTGGAAGCCAACGGATTGATGACTCACCTCAAAACTATGAAGGAAAAGCTAAGTAGTGCTGCGGTTGGTCTCTGTGTTTTGTGATGGAGAGGAGGCGTGTATGCTTTACAACCGTCATAGGCACAGACAGTGTGTCATGAGGTAGGGGGAGCTGGAGATCCCATGTTCTCCAGTGTTCATGTAAACGGTCCGAGTGAGCGTTAAGAAGGCCTGTCGATTGGACGTGGTGGCGGATGGTGAGCACCACACCTCTCTTCCAATGAGATTTATTTGCCACTTTTTAACGTCTCCAAGTATTTCCACGCACTGTTATACCTACTTAAATAAACCGTCTTAACCTTCCAGCCTTCCTCCTGCAATATATAAGCCCCCTCCATCTCCCACTTTGTCTCCTAAACACTCTCTCTCGCGGCGAGCTATATCCAGTAAATATGCGAGCTTACACGCATGGTTCGCTTCGGACCCTTTCCTCGGGTACTTGAGGATTTAGGGGGAACTTTTAAATGTGGTTGAAGGCCATGGATGGCTGGCTTCGATTCGCTCTTGAAACTTCGAGACTTTCTCATGTGTTGGGTGGAAGAAATTCCTTTAACACTCATCAAAGGTTTTCCATGTTAGGTCCGACACTTAGCAAATATGTATAGGAGCGGTGATGGTGAGCAGGAATTACTTCCAGTGGTGTTCAAGTATATGCGTTCCGGCGAGCTCACTTTTTAACTCGCCATATGGCGATGTATTTGCTGGCCGTCTCATTCGTCGAATCCTCGTGGCTAATGTACAAAGTCCTCCACTCCTCCCTTCTCCCACAAATTACCGCTGATGAAGTTACTAAAAGGGACAAAGCGAAAGTACATGACGCTGCGTGTCTCTCATAGGAATCATAGCTAACTCATGTCCGTTTCGTTTCCCAACCTGAAAAGATCGCCAATCGCCGGCCATGTGCCGGCGAAAGAAGTGCCTTCAGGATCCGTCAACTTTTGCAAAATCGGTTCGGAGAATCAATTCGCAAATGTGTGGGCGAGCGATGGTGCATGATGGGAATCACACCCCTGTCCAACTCTGTCCTTCATCGCATCTCTCCACTTAATTTGTGTAGTATATAAACCCCCATTGTCTCCTACTCAATTTCTCCACAAATTACTACAGACTAGAGCCACTAAAGTGACGAGGCGCAAAATGTATGGCTCGCGCCTGCCCCTCTTTCCTCAGGAGACGTGTGGCCGTGATGCACGTCTTTGAGAAAGTTCATTATAAGAAAGTTGGAATCTTGATGTCTGATTCATGTCGCCCTAAATTCGCGAGATTCAAGAGAAATGATATCCTTGGAGGACGTGTATGTAAAGTTGTTCGATCTTGAAATTGGACGGAGTGACCGTACAGAGGAGTATATGAGCGGCGATGATGAGCAGCACTCTATATATAGGCACGAGGCTGAACTCTCCTTCCACACCTCTAATTCATTACTCTACTCCGATGACAAAAGAGGCAAACCTGCAACTATTTGATTCTAACACCCGATGCTCGAAGTATAAAATCCCACCCAATACCCGTACGTTTTTTCCCTACACACCGCTGGCTGGCTCTACTAAACCACCATCCATCTGCCCTATGCTGTGTGTTTCTAAAAGCTGAAGCATACATTCCATGTCTGTTTTGTGCCAGCCCCGCAAAAAATCGCTCGAAACGCATAATATGTGTGGTGGATTTGAGAGATAGACGGATAGCTGGGTATGTGATCACTCTTCATGCACGACGTCAAGCTCTGCTTCATAAAGCCGCCATGGAGAAATAAGCCCGCTTTCGAGTCGTTTTGCAGAAAAGGGAACGAGAATGCTCAATATGTTTAACAGAGGCAGGACTCTAGAGGCTCTTGGAGGGACCTACTATGGCCTCCTCTAACTCGAAAAATCTCTGGGGATGCGATACATGTGCAGCTGGCTGCTGAATTCACTCATGGGCAATGTGTCCCTTTTCTTGAGCCGCACATTATTTCAATAAAGTCCACGGCTACTCTCAATCTCGAAAATTATCCGGAGACGAAGCCTGCGCAAACATGCGTACGTATTAGCTGTTTTTTTGGACCATCCGAGCGTTGTGCGACGTTTTCGTATTTTATGCAGGACAGTGATATCGAACATTGCAGTGCACAACACATGGTTGGGGGTCCCAATGCTTTTAGACCGACTAGTACTGAGTTGTGTTGCTTTTGTGCCAGTCTCCAAGACATGGTTCGGCACGTTCGAATGCATTAGACCCATGAGTCCCGACCCGTGTTTGTGAAAGCGAGGAAGACCGAGACCAGAAGAAGGAATCTTTGAGGCGGGTAAATGTGATGCTCATGATCCTTAACTTCCCGAGATTCCAAAGCTCTCCATTTCCATCTAAGTCAGTTCTTTTCCATTGTGTTCTCTCCGGAAGCCAGCCTCTCCATGAACTCAAGAGAAGCGGCTTTTGACTGCAGAGCCACACTCCAATATAGCTACTACCTCCAGGTTTTGTTCTGAGAAGCCAGCGAAACGCATGGGCTTTTAAGTCCCCTCTTTGTAGAACCCATGAAGAAAGGAGTATTTCCAAATCCACACTCTCATACCTCGTCTGTATGCTCGTGTTACTCCGAGAAGCCAGCCGGACACATGATCCTGCACAGTCTGTCTTTTAGAGTCCGTGAGTAGATATGTATTTGCTTCAAACCCACACCTTCATATACTGCTGAGTACTTTGTTTCCATTCCAAGAAGCCACCAAAGGACAGAACCCATGAACGAAGCATTCGCTCCAAAGCCGCACTCTCATGAATGCTCAATCTCAACTTTCTGTTCCAAAGAACCAACAGAAAAAACACACTCGTACTCAGACCAACCTCTGAGAGCCCGTGAAGAAAGATCGGTTTGATCCAAGGCTATACTCCCATTTTTTCAAGAGCTTGCAATTTAGAGCAGTGCTGGCACGGTAACATGTACCATCGCGAGCAGTCTTTTAGAACCAGTGGCTACAGGTAGAGCAGCGAGGTGAGAAAGGATTGGAGAAAGACAGGGAGAACTGCATTCATCTCCCATTTTATCCCAGTCAGACTTCAGACTCGATCGAAAGCATATTGATTATTCCCATGTGCGCAGCACTCAACCATATCACATCATACTCCCCGATACTCGAAGTCACCCCGCGGCTTTGCCCGGTAGTGCAATCGCAACGGTGACCGCACTGAGGTCACCAATGTATGACCTTGCCTTTCATCACCTAACCCCAGACCTCTTTTCAGTGCTTTGAGTAAAGAACGCAAGGATGTGGAGCGAAGATTAAGTGGAGCGGAATTAAGGCGATGCAGAATGGCGGGACCAGGAACTACGCAACAAGGAAACAAAGCTCAAAGATGCATGTACAATTAAACATGAATTCATAGGGTTTCCAGATACCACTACTAATTCCCCTCACAATTCATCCCTCTTCTGTGCCTCGCCTTCAGCTGCCGCCTGCTCCTGCAACAACTGCCGCTCGGCCTCCCTCTGCTGCTGTTCAAACTTCGCACTCTCGACGCCCTCATCCCACATCTTCTTCTTTGGATTCTTTGGACGATCTCTCTCCTGCAACACAGTTCCGTCGCCCCTGACCACGGGCTCGTTGCTATCCTCTTGTTGATGCTGGGATTGTTCCCGGAGCTGGGGGTGCACCGTCTCCTGCTGCTGTTGGTTTTGATCCGCCATTTGGCCTACTGATTGTGAGAGAGATTGGGGTGGGCTAGGATCTTGGCCTTGTGGGTATCCGCGACCGCCGCCTCCGACGCGTACGTATTTGGGATTGTTCTCGTTGGCTGGGCGCCTGGGGATTGCACCGGTTGCGCTAGGTTGGACAATGAGGCCCGTAGAGGTTTGGGAAGCCGTAGAAGAGAGGCTCGAGTTCGCGGTGGATGCGCCGATGGGGGCAACCGCGAAGGCGATGCGGAAGAGGATCTTCAATGGCCAGATGATAAACCACGATATCGGTCCGTAGAGCCAGCGGCGGAATATAAGCCAGATGAGCGTTGTAATGAGAATGTAAAAGGTTGTTTCAAGATACCACGTATCGCTCTTTTGGCTCTTGAGCAACGTAGTCACTAGTGTCCTACTGCTTGAGAGGAGTGAAGTTAGATTTGAGTATTTCTCCCCAAGATCTTCGAGTGCGGCTGTGGACTGTTCGAGGGTCTCCTGTGCAAATCGTGAGCGTGAGAGCTCGCTTTGCATCAATTGGTGTGTCCGGCGGAGGGCGGCAGTGACGTCCGAGGAAGCTTGTGCTACGATCTCGCCTTCTGCAAGTTGTGGATTATTTCGACGTCGGTAGGTAGAAGATGGAGTAGAGGAGCCTGATTGGAGGTTCGAGAAGAGGAGTTCGCGCTCTTTGAGTTTGGCGCGATCGGCGTTGTGTTTGGCTGTGAGCTGGGCTTTGCGAAACTGCGATCGTGAACTATGGCTTCTTGTTAGCACCTTCCTTGGACATGACGGTGTGAATCTTACATACAGCTTTAGATCCTCAGTCAGCCTCGCCAGCAGCACAGCAACCCTGCTTCTCTCACTTTCCCGATTGCTGTCCCTCGCGCTGTCCCTCCGTCTCGCAGTATCCCTTCCGCTAGCTCCGGCGTTGACAAGGTCTTCAACCTCTAATCTTAGAAGCTCAAGCTCTTCCTCAATGCCCTTTAAGCTCTCATGTATCTCAGCGCTCAACTCTAGCCTGACATCTCCCTCCTCAGTGTTCAGCGGCTGGCTTCCCGGCTGGAACTCGAGTTTCGCAAGCCGTTGTATGAGCTGTTGTATGGATTTGTTCGAATCGGAGAGCGCGGTCAGACGTTTTGTGAGGGTTTGCGTGGTGGGGGGAAAAGGGGGCATGGTGGGAGCGGGTTGGAATGCCGCCAGCGTGGAGGTAAAGTGCTATGACGGAAGGCACCCGGACGCGGAGGTCGGCCTTTGTGTTCTTCCTTCCCGGGTCCGCACGGGCCACGGGACTCTTTCGTAGGGCGCGAACAACTATCGCAGCGTCAAGCGGGCATTTGCGATCCGTCTGTCCTCCGGTCTGTCTTTGCTACCGTTCTAAAATGGAGACAGCTCGCTAACAGATGGTAGATATCTCGTAGACATCCTTCGCCACCCGTCCCAAGTCGCCTTCAAGATGATCACCCGATTCCTCACCAACGTCCGGGTCAAATTCAACCCCTTCTCACCTCGCGCAAAACCCGCACGCCTCTTTCTTTCCCTCATACCACCAGATGCGCGCGCAAGTGGCATGGTAATCGACACGAAAATGCTACCCAGGACGAGCAAGGAGCCTGCAACGCTGGGCGTGAAGTTCAGTACGCAGACACCACCCTACGAGTAGGAGCGACTAATGCAATGCAGAGGATGGGAAAGAGCTAAATCTCGAACTCGACAAGATGCGCATAACTGAGGTCATGGAAGAGGTTGACCGACATTCACGGATACTCGCGAGAAAGGAGGAGTTGACGGGCAATTAAAGGACCGAGTTGTACTAAACATCTGTATAAACACTGTACATCGGGCATTTGCATCATGAGGAGTCACGGTGTTGTGAGGGATTTTTAAAGCACACCAAGTCTAGTGATTGCTTATGGGTGCAGTGGTAGATCTACTTTTGATCGGGCATTCTATCCAGATATGCCTGGTATTGTTTGTTGCCAATCATTGCATTGCCCGGCTGGGGTGAGATCCACCCTCATGCTTTCTTGCTCCTCAGTACGAATATGTTGTCCTCATCCTAGTTGGACGGAGCTCCGGAGATGAAGAACCACTTGTCAATGCTAGGGTCGATCGGGGCGGGTGCCTGGTTTCCACCTGCGGGGATGTTGAGCTGGTTGGGGTCGGTGCGGTCGGGCGAGTGCTGGACGGTAGCGTTGGCGCTGTGAAGTGTTAGTCAAGGTCATTGAATACTAGGTGTATCGACTGACAGAGCAATGTCCCCGCGGGGGGTCTTGCCAGTGATGAGGCGCTCCCAGGCCTCAGCGCACTCGCGGACAATATCCATGGCGTACTTTTTGTTCTTGCACTCGCCGGAGAAAGCGAACTGGTTCTCGGGCTTGCCGTCCGGAATCTTGTAGATGCGGAACCACTCGTTGGTGGCCCTCAGGAGACCGGGCAGGTGACGCTCGACGTCCTCGACGTCGTTGAGCTTGGGAGCGAGTGGGTCGTTCACGTTGATAACAATGATCTTCCAGTCAGTCTCCTCCTCGTCGAGCAGCGCCATAACGCCGAGGACCTTGACCTGGATGACCTCGCCGGGCTTGGACACCAGCTCGCCAATCTCGCAAACGTCCAGCGGGTCATTGTCGCCCTTGGCCTTGGTCTCGGGATGGATGGCATTGGGGTCCTCCCACGTCTGCAAAAAGGAATCAGTGCTCGGTCCGATATCGGGTGCGGTGCCGTCGTACCTGCGGGAAGGCGCCATAGTTCCAGAGGTAGCCCTTGTGCGGGAAGCAGTTCCTCACGTAGCGGAGCTTTCCCTTCTTGATGTCCTGCTTGATGGGGTTGAGCGTCTCTTCCTTGGAGATCTGGAGGAAGGCGTCAGCAAATCTTCATGCGGGGTAGCCACTGGGACTTGGAGGCACGACACGCACCTCCATCTTCGCATTGGTCCAGCGGGGTACTTCGACAATCATGTTGAGGACCGTCTGCTGCTCGTTGGCATAGAGGGGGATGTCATGGAAGGGCGAGACGGGCACGCCATCCTTCTCGATGAAGATGCGGTGCTCGAGGGTGTTGGCAGCGCCAATCCGGCGCGCCGTGTACTGGCTCGGGGCCTTGGAGGGTAGGGATGACATTGTTCTGGTGGGTGGAGAGGAGTGTAAATGTCCTGCCAGCAGCCGTGTTCGCGAACTGATTTTGTTGACGGTAGCGGGATTGGTGGGGCGAGCAGGCGCGGGGGATCGCTGGTGATTAGCCAGTGTGACGAACGTCACCGACGCAACACGCGGTGGAAAGGAGCAATTTGGACGAGCAGCAGGAACAACACGCTGGCGGGCCAAATTAAGCCACGAAACAAGTGGCCGGCAGCTCATAAAGATACAAGTACTAATACAACACTAGAAAAGGCTAGGTAATGAGCGTCGGCGGCGGTTTTGCGGAGGATGAAGGCGATGCCGAGGGCAAGATTCCGTAGCCGTGCGTGCGACTGGACTGCAGCTTTCCGGACTGTCACGTGAACGGGCATGAACCCGCACGGATCACCTCATGTTGGAAGACCCGACCATCGATAGGAGTCAACAAATATGCGCGGACTGACATATATCGTTCCATCTCCATCCCCGGCCTGTCAATGATCGCTACCACACACAGTTTGCTTCGTTTTGAGCCCATTGTTTGCATGCTAATGAAATGAAACAGTATCCTACTCACATATTTGACTAGATTACAACTTCAATAGAGCCTATGAGGGCGCCAGAAACCAGAGTTGGCAACGAAATTGCTGCCCGGACCGATGTTGCTCTCGCCTTCATCGAGCTCAAGTCGCTCTTCCCTCTCATCTTCCAGTAAGGGGTCGTACTCTACCCCATCCAAATCACTTGGCTGCCCTTCCCACTCATGTGCGTCATAATCCACTTCTTCAAAATTCTCGCTGTTTACTTCGCTTTCGGACATGAATAGTCCCTGTGTATCGCATTCACGAACGAATATCTGTTGCTCGGCAAGAAGCTGTCGCTGTTGCTGCTGTTCATAGATGCTGGTACTTGTAGTTTCGGGCACTCGGGGGCGATATATCTGGTCGGCCCCCGAAAAACGCACTGTAGGCATCCACTGAATGATAGTAGAGGGTTCCAGGTGAGTAGGTCCTCTTCTCCGAAAGGTTGTTTCAGAGGGCGCCGTTGCGGCCATATTCGTCGGATACGTAGCCGCAACCCGACGCTGCTCTTGAAACGCGGTATTGCAATCTTCCAATATCCTTCCTAAGCTTGACAACGTTTGCGGATCAAGGTCTTCATTCACGGCTTGTCTTGACTCGTGACTAGGTGCAGGTGCAATGTCGGCAGACGGAAGGGAGTCCACGACCGGACCAGACAAAGAATCTTCCCTGGGTGTCGCTGCAACGGCGTTATAGACAGGCTGTTGGCGTTCACCCCGCGAACCCTCAGGGCCTGGGATAAAAGGCGGCATCGAAGATGGAGATTCTACGCTTTCGAGCGTCCGACGCTTTGCAGCTCGATCAACGAGGTTCACGCGGCGAGGTGAAGAGGTGTGCTGGGGGAATGAGTGTGACCGCGAGCCACGATCATTTGCTGGAGCCAGCGACGAAACCTGAAATCGCCCACCACTGCCCTCTGTCAGGTGTTGGGCCACGGTTGGAGGGGTAGGTCGTGAGTGCAACACCCGCCCACCATCAATGTTCCCTCCGTCCTGTCCGTCGAATATAGAGTCCAGCTGACCATTGTTGACGACAGATTCTATTCGAGGACGTGCAGGTGTTGCGCTAGGTGGCCATATTGACTCCGACCACGAAACGTAGCTCCCACTCTCGTGGCGCGGCCCTCTGCTTCCGAAGCCGAGATAGGATGCCTTGTCTGCCAATTCGACGGTTGGTATTGCGTTATCAATGACAGACGACGGGTCTTTCTCCCGGCGATCGATGTCCTGCAGCTGCTTCTTGGAAGCCTCCTTCGCTTGGATATTCACGTCTTTCTCTGCTAGCGCCGGTCGCACAGAAGTGAAGTATGCAGATATTGCTTCCTCCTTCGCATGGGCATTCTCTTCCTTGCGTTTCTTCTTCGACGGGCCTGGCCTAGTCTCTGCATCGGGTTGGGCTTTGTGCCCTTGCAGAAACCTCATCTCTGAAAATACCAGGTCGGGGACTATAACAAATCAGTCATCGGCTTAAGAGTGCGGGGCGCTGCAGAAGGGGGCTTACGACCACGGCCCTTGACTGGCGACGACGCCCTGCCCTTGCTGAACAATCCTAGTTTTTGTCGCGGCTTGAGCTGCACCAATCATTAGGACACTTCCCGAAGGCTAGGCATATAGTGGTACTCCTCACCGTCAATCGATCCTGGGGGATATTCTTGGCGTGGAAGCCCTGGACAATGCCAGTGCCCGGTTTGTCGGCCTTCTTGCGCTTGTGCTTGCGCTTTGTCTTGCTTGATTCGCCCTTCCGATGCCGGCGGGTATGCGTCCCCCGCTCCTTGACGTCCTTTGACGGGGGGCCGTAGCGCTCGGGGCGCGTCTTGCGTCGGGGTTTGCGAGCGTAGGGTTGGCTTGACATGCTGCTCCCCGAGCCACTCGAAGTGTGGGATGCATTGCTGCTGGCGTTCTCTTCTGCACTCTCCTCGACGACTTCCTGGGCTGCTATTGGGGGCATCTTCTCGCGTTGCGGCGGGGCCTCCAGGAGCGAGCTGTCCGTTGTGCTCCGCTTCCGCCCACGCTTCTTCTTGGGCGGCTGGGATCGATTTGCAGGAACCTTGGGTACCTCGCTGCGCTTGCTTTCGAGACATGGAGGTTGTTCTGGGAGCACTGTGTCGTCCAGCCACCTCTGAATGTCCATGCTAAGCTGAGGGTACCGCACCTATGGGTGCCCGACACTGGGGGCTGACAGAGCGAGCCGGGCCGCCGTAGGATCCGGAGGAATTGGTCACTTCACCGATCTTTCGAGGTCCGTGGGGTCAAGTCGCCGTCGTACGACATAGCAGAGGCGCGGGCAGACAAGAGAGTCGGTCAGAAGCCTAAAAGTGGCGTCCGCGGGCAATGGAGATTGGTGCTGTGGAACTGGCAGAGCATGGTGGTTGCACGGCCGGGAGAAGATATCGCAGTGTGCTAAGTCCGTCATGGTGGGCGAGGCTTCAGCATGGGAGGGAAGGAAGACTGGGCTCATGGGGCGAGCAGGGCAGGCACGATCGGGAGACAAGGCCACGCTCATGACTTGGTCCCGGCATCTCCAGGGCTCGAGGTTAAACACAGCTAGTGGGGGCAATGCCCTGGACGAAGACTCGAATTGCAGATCCGAAGGCGGTCACTTCTGATGGTTGAGGCTTCCAAGCGGCCATCTGATTGGCCGTACCACTCTTGTTGTAGAAACCGCACATGATGCAACTCTGCTACACGGCCCTTGGAGCAGATTCGAGGAGACGCTGCAATGCTGCCTCCGCTCGACGGCATTCATCTCGACAGGCGTGTATCACACAACGCGGTGCTCGATGTCGTCTGGAGGTCGTCGGGTCAGCTTCTTGGGTCCATGTCCATGTCGTCGCGACTGCTTCCTCCCTGCAGCCCTGGACCGCGCGCACGAGCCACCCTCTCCACACTCAAGTCCCAAGAGTCCACCTTCGCCTGATAGCGAACGGCTGATAAGCTCCTACCGCGCTCACCACCAGATGTGTCCCATGCCGCCCGGAGTACATATGTATGCACGCATATTCACGCGGCAGAATTGCTTTTGACAGCTCCCGCTGCACCAGGCTGCAATTGCTCCGCTGAAGGGTTTTCCTCCGCCGTCCACGCTGCAGTCAGCCCAGGGCGCGCCTCCGCGCAAGGCGGGAACGCTCCGTGTGAGAACTCGCGGCGAAGACCAGCCTATCACGAAATTCACGTCTCTGCTTTGCATGACGCACCAAAGAGCCGAGACGGCACCACCGCTCGTCGGACCACCATTGGGCTGCGTTGGTGTGAAACTAACAGCTCGGTGCATATAGCCAGCATGAGCGGCCAGCCACCTGACGACACTAGACAAACTCAGGCCAGTGTGTATGCCCCTCCACGCTGCGAAAGTGTACAAAAGGCTTGATCGCTCGGCCTTTACCTCGAGAAAATTCCAGCGTCGTTCGTCATTCTCCCAGAACTCACCTTCGGCACTAGTGGCCGAGACCAGTGGACTGTTTGCTCCTGCTTTCCCCGGCTGCGCTCGATAACCCCAACCCCTGCTCTCACGATTGCGTGAGTATTGGATACAGCTAGCGCTCTTTATCTCGTCGGAGGGGTCGTCTTCACATCCTTCACTGCCCCGCCTTCTCGACTCCACGCTCCACAATCTACTCGACAAACAGTGCTCTTTGTCGCAGACTCTTACTCTTTACTCCGGAACAGCATTCGCTTACGCCGTGTGCTCTTACTCTCGCGGAGACTCCCAGATCAAATGTTCGTTCCGTCATCCTGCTCTTTGTCGCCTGCAGTTTTCGTGCCTCCATGGCCTTGCTGCCCAACTTCACCTGAACTTCGTTCGCGCGATGCATCCTTCCTTCTCATACCAGTCATGTCATGAGGCGTTTTGTATCCTGCGATTGTTCCAAGCTTGAGAGTGCGCGAATTGAGACCGTTCAGTGCTACGTTCGATCTATCTACATCATGTCCAAACTCTTCATTGGGTAAGTCAGAACCGCAGCCGTCTGGTTTATGGATCTAATCGCGAGCAGTGGCCTTGCATGGCATACCGACGACACGGCGCTGCGCCAGAAGTTCGAGGAATTCGGCCAGGTTGAGGAAGCCGTGAGTCGCCCTTACTTTAAGCGCGTTCCGAAGGCCGTTCAAACATTGCGCGCTTGAACGAAGACCTATTTGCGCCCTTTCATGTACTAACACCGATGCAGGTCGTCGTCAAGGACCGCGACACCGGCCGTAGCCGTGGATTCGGTTTCGTTCGCTTCTCCCAGGACTCCGAGGCCGACACTGCGATGCAGAACATGAACAACGTCGAGTGAGTGCACTTACTCCTGCGCAGCCGAACGACACCGATCTGCTCATTGCCCTCTGTTTCAATGGAGCCGCCCTGTTAACGTACAGCAGGTTCGACGGGCGTACGATCCGCGTTGACAAGGCATCTGACCGTGCCGGCGGCGGCGGCGGTGGTGGTGGACGCGGAGGAGGCTATGGGGGATACCGCGGAGGCGGTGGCGGCGGTGGCTATGGCGGTGGACAAGGTGAGCTTCCTGCACATCCCTTCCCTGAATCCCATCACCAACATGCTCCAGGCGGCAGCTATGGCGGCGGACGTGGTGGTAAGCACCACGTGCAGCTCGTTCGCAAGACAGTTTCTAACTCTTCAAACAGGCTACGGTGGCGGCGGCGGCGGTGGATCTTGGGGCAACCAGCAAGGTGGCGGCGGTGGCGGATATGCTCCCCGCGGCGGCTACGGCGGTCAAGGCCAGGGCCAGAGCTATGGCGGTCAAGAAGGAGGACAAGGTGGTGGCCAGTGGTAGAAAACGGTCCCTTTCCCGGTCGGAGCTGTCTTCTTCCTTTGATCAAGACGACACTCCCAGTTCGCTGCAGGTGCTTGAATTGGTTGGCTTCTTCCTCGAACCTTGTCTTTTACTCTACCACACTTTAATGGGCGCTCACGACTCAAGGAGCTCTTGCTATTCCTCGTTGTCCTGGGGCAGGGCGGATTGATGATTGCAATTTGGGTCGGCAACTGATGAAGATTGATACCCATCAGGGCGTACTTTGTACTGGATCTTTTGGAACTGCTTTAGTTACCATGTCGCTCATTACAGTTGCTGTGTTTCCTCACGGACAGATGCTATAGTACCTTGTGATCGTACCAGAAGTTGTTCTCCACCCGCTGTCACCGCATGGAATCTAGACCCACGTGTGCCGTTGAAGATTGGCACCACGCCTCGTGCGACGTAGCCGAACAGGGAAATAATCGATATGCCGCTTGTTCCCACAGCAATATTGCCGCAATATGGCACTTCCTCCCACAATACCGGCGCGTATACCACGCAACCTAGCACAGCAAGCAATAGCAGATGCAGCCCAATACGGACTGGACATGCAGAGTTGTGACCAACTGCGCATGCATTGATTTGAGGCTGCAGCATGGCGCAAACTTAACACGATGGCACAAGAAACGATCACCGCGGGTCGCACATAAAGACCCATGTTAGGCGTCCAGTAGAAAGCGGAGGCATGCAGCGGAAGTGTCCCGCTCGTGCAGTTTTAGACGGGCGCAATGGCCAACGGCACCGCCACGCTCACGGTCACACCTGCTGCCTTGACGAGAATCGCGGGATCGTCGTGGCTGAGCGCGCTATCGCACCGATCTGATAACCTCCGACATCAACCTCACCTCGCCACGACCTTTCCCCTCCTCCCTACGCCTATTGTTACAGCAGCATGGATATCCGGAAAGATGGGGAGTATACGCCCCTGGTGGGACCGTGGGACCGTCTAGAATCGAAGAAGAGGCGGGTGAGGCTGGCGTTGGCATTGGGTGTTGCTATGCTTCTCCTGCTAGGCTTCTCCGACAACAGGCGGATGATTTTGCATTTGTTCAAGGGACACGGGGAGGATGACCCGGGGCGTGGGCGGGACTTTGACTGGGACTCTGTGAGTATTTTCGGGTCTTTTTTTCGGGGTCTACAACCGTTTGCACTTTTGGCCTACGTGCCGGCTGCAGCGGACTACAGCGCTTCCACTGGTATTCCTTTCTACCCACCTGAGCATTGAGTCACAGGGAGTGCCCAGGCGATAATTGACCGCACTCCCGCCACTCCCGTTTTAGCTTATCAGGTCTTACGCCTCACCCAGCTTTCCTTCGTTTTGCGTGTGGTAGACGCCAATTTGCTCAAAAGTATCAGACGGAACGCTCGTCTTCGAACTCTAGTTACTCTGCTGATTGTTCTAAGATACAAGCATCGGAGAACCTGGAGTTTCATTCATGCTTCGACTACTACCAATGCGCTAAATTGAAGGTACCCATCGATTACTTCAATGGAACACACCCCGACAGCACAGCTAGTATTGCAATCGCCAAACTTCCAGCAAAGGTCTCCATCGACGACCCCCGTTATGGAGGGCCCGTTCTCATCAACCCTGGCGGTCCGGGAGGCTCGGGAGTTATCACCGCACTTTCCGCTGGACTACAACTTCAGACGATCATTGATCCCGCAGGTAGTTCACACTGTTCCCTAAATTCTCATGGAAAGTTTTATGACATTATTGGATTCGACCCCCGGGGGATCGGCTATACGGAACCTGCAGCCAAGTGTATGCCCGATAGTCCTTCTGCGTGGTCTTGGAGGCTGCGCGAGACTACTGAGGGGTCACTTGAAAGCTCCGATGCTGCACTTGGTCGCCTTTGGTCCATGACTCATGCCTTTGGAACATCTTGCAAACAAGCTATGAGTACCGAGGAGGGGCCAGACATTAAACAGTACATGTCGACTGCGTCTGTGGCGCGCGACATGCTCGAAATCGCGGAGAAGCATGCCGAATGGGCAGCCGATCAGACGAAGTCAAAGGCTTTCAGCTATGAACGCGGGTCCGTCAAGCTTCAATACTGGGGGTTCTCTTACGGCACTTACCTGGGCTCGACATTTGCTTCCATGTTCCCTGACCGCGTAGGCCGCTTGGTTCTAGATGGTGTCGTCAACGTACACGACTACAACAACGCTCTTGGTCAAGGAAGTCTCCATGACACAGAAAAGGGGATGACCTCATTCTACACCTTCTGCCTCCTTTCCGGTCCCGAACATTGCCCGCTAGCTACCTCTACGTCCAGCCCTGAGGATGTTGAGCAGCGCGTTCAAAATATCATCAAATCCTTGTACCACCACCCCCTAGCCATCAACTCACCTCATGGTCCCGAGCTCTTCACTTACACCGACTTGAAGAACTTTATATTCTCCGCACTTTATACGCCAGCTTACGCTTTCAAGTTCGTAGCCGAAGTCCTCTCAGCTGTCGAAAATGGAGGCGGGCGCATCCTTGATGATTTCGCGACAGCCTTACGTTACCAGCACATCTACTCGTGCCCCATTAAAGGGTCTCCAGCCCCATCATTCTATTCGGATGTCCCACAGGATGCAATCCTTTGCGGAGACGGTACCGACCAGAGGGCCTTGGACCAAGATACCTTTGCAGAGTATTGGCATCTACTTCAAGGCATCTCACCTTCCGCAGGTTCGGCCTGGTCCATACTCAAGATGAAGTGCGCAGCCTGGGACATCAGGCCCTTGTATAGATTTGGAGATGACGAGAAATTCGGCGGCAACACGAGTTACCCTATTCTCTGGGTCTCCAATACGGCAGATCCAGTAACGCCGCTCAGGAGTGGAAGGCTCATGGCAGCAAGGTTCCCGGGCAGTGTTGTCCTTGTGCAAGACAGCTCTGGGCATTGCTCCATTTCCACGCCGACTCCATGCACGATGAAGGCGATTCGCGATTACTTCCAGACTGGTGCTCTACCTGATGAGGATACAGTGTGTATTCCTCCGACCTCGCCACTGTCCCTCAACTCGACAGACCCGAATTCTCCGTTTTACGACCCCTCGCTCGGGCAGGGGACTGTTCTCACTGAGAAGAACATGAAAATGGAGATGGTCGCGGGGACCCTGTTGCAGTCATGGAGCGCAGGAAACCAGTATTTTGGCAAAGGGCACATGGGACAGCGTGCGCATGATATCATGAAAAGCGCGGCGCAGTCTCAAAAGAGCAGGATTGGAGGTCCTGATGAGTTTTAAACTTGGCAGCTGGAGCGGCCATGTTCATTCGCTGATTGGTGCCAAGGGCAAAGCATCAAGAATTCGGGGGAAGTTGGAGATGCGTTGATTGCATCGCGATGGAGTTGGACCAGCAGTTGCACTCTCTTTCTGAACACTACATCTCTCATCCCTGCGGCATTCCTCACTCGGCTCTTTGTTTATCCCTAACCAATGTCTTCTCTAGCTTTTCGCTGTTGAGCGTTTTCTTAGCACGTAAATACCCCTCTTCGCTCGTTCATCTTGTTTACAGGCGTATCCCAACTCCTCATGCCAGTACAATTCTTCCACCATTCGCATTTCTTCTCTAAACCTTATGCAAAGGTCAAACCTCAAACCTTATACAACGGTCTCCCTTGTTGACGATGCTCAGAGACGGGACGAACTCCGAGGTCGGCCTCATGTCGTCCCCTCCGATATCGGCACGACTCTCGACGCAAGCCACAGCTGAGTGGATTGCTGCCACGTCGGAATGGCGGGATAAAATAAAGTCACTTCGGAAACTTCCAAGACGGCATTGATGACCCGAATACGAGATGGGATGGGATTGAGATGTGTTGTCCAGTTGACGTGGTGAGTGGCATCTTCGGTAGGTTTGTATGAAGTTGGTACAATCACAGGACCGCATCGGGACGAGCTTCATCGGACCCGGCTGATATCATGCAAACTCTTCTCTTGGGATGCCTTCTTTAACTGAGAGTCACGGTTCTTCGAACAAGACATGAATCCATTGTCCATGAATTTCTGAATACAGAAACTCGTTCTCAATATCCGATGCAGCAAATCCCCGTACTTCATACTCCGGCATTTGTTGTTGTTTTTCAAAAAAGGCGACCACATGTTAGATCGGCAATCGCCGAACGGCAAGTCCACATGTCTTGTGATTCTCGTTCTTTGAAAGCCGGCAGTAGACCAAGCCCTTCATTCGCGGCGTCCAGTCGGATTCCAAGACACAGTGGACACCATAATTGGCGCATGGTCGAGTTTTGAAAGTCGGAGAAGTCATTATCAGCATATGTGATGGTTTTCGGTGCGAAACCAGCTCCATAAATGCCTTTCCGTCAGCGCTTTTGGAGTAGAGATCCCCCAAACCAATGGAGAATCGGGCAGTCGAATTCTAGATTTACTCGCTTATTGAGTTGAATCAGAGACGGAGAATCCATGATTGAGGACCCACAGGCTGTTGGAAGGAGAGAAGAGAGGGCATGGAGCCGTACACTGTGGCATTTGAAATACCTCCATTCTTGTTCGCGGAGGTTGCAGAAAAAGAGGCAAAGCATTTTCTGTGTTCTTCCGATGTTTAGGTCTGTGGCGGGGGAGGTACAAGAAAATGAAGCTCTCCACAGAACAACATAGAGCGAGAATATTCTAAAATCTCGAAATTCACTCCTCATGCTTCACCTAGTTGTCGAGAGAGTCTTTTAAAAGAATTGGAATTATAGCTGGACAAGTCGCTTTGCCCACAGAGCTCATGTTTCCTGTTTGTTTCATTTTTAGATCCATACTCGCAGAAACGGATGATTGAAACCGCGTATGCAAAGACCTCACATTAGAACATGATACCTACTCTTCCGGAAAGAATTACTCTTGGGAATTCATGAAGTTGTAAGTGCTTCAATTTTACGGACTCCCGGGTCCCATTGTCTTGGTGTAAAGCGCGAACGCAGGATCCATGTACCCAAAAGTGTTGCTTTTTGGAAGAGAGGAGAGGGGCATGCGAAAGCTGAATCTCCATTTGAAGGCAGCCTCATCTGTGTTTGCGGGGGGGAGAAGGGAACAGCATTGCTCCGCCTGTAGATGATTTCGATTCACCTTGCGGAGATGGTTGGTAGAGGCCCTTCTGGCACGACCGTAGAAACGTCTGAAGGCGCAGTGAACACTCAGCTCCCACATCCACAAGCACAATAGCTCAATCCCTTTGATTCATCCCATGAAAGACCATATCCCCTTGTTTTGCCTAGTATACATAATCTTATCCCGTCCAATCCTCCAGCCCTCTTCCCCCTCCTGATGTTCAGTTCGTCCGCCCGTTCGCAAACGCCGTCCCAAAAGCCCACAGCCCATAAGTCGCGAGCAGACTCAAACCCATGGGCAGCGGCTTCTGCGTCTTAAGCGCACGTGGGATCGAGCTTCCGGCCAGCACGACGGAAGCGAGGAGCGCGAGTTCGACGCCGTAGGGTTGGCGGTTGCGAATTCGGAGACCGCCGAGAATATACTGGGGTGAGTTAGTGTTGGGAGCTTGGAGCGTAGGGAGCGGAGGGGATCCTGAACGTACGAGTATGCCAACGGTGACGCCTGCTGCGACGGAGGGGACGGAGCCGGTGCGCACGTAGCCTGTGATGCCGCCGCCTGCAGTGAGGGCGCCGAGGATGAGACCGATGGTGTCGAGGGGTGCCTGTAGAGGGGTCAGTAAGCCCTTCGTAGAGTTCCATGCCTGTGGTGGTTTATGCGCCGCCATAGCATCGGCCAGCTATCGTCGCGCGCTCGAGAGTTGCTTACCATTGCTCCTGATTTATTATTGTAGCTTCTTGATGTAGCGGCGCTGTATAACTTAGGAACTTGGTAGTTTTATTTCAAGCTGGTGGTAAGGTCTCGACTCGGTGTTGACAAAGCTACATATACAAGCGGGGAGCTCCAATACATCATCGCTCCGTGCCAAACCCCGACCCCGAGCCCCGACGCGACCCCACATCCCTGCCAGGAACCACTCAAACGTAAGCACCTCCGACGCACAGACCATCTCGAATCGCTGTCTGGCCTCAAGCTTCAAAAGTCACCACCAAAGCACCGCACGCTTCAATTCCACCCTCCTCTCCAATATACCCAGCTCCTCACTGCCAGCTCATCTCATCCGTTGAGCTGAATATCCGCACCGCCACAATGGCCCCGAAAACTCGCCAACCCGCCCAATCTACGGCTTCAGCAAGCAGCACCAGCGCCCCCGCGAGATCGAACAAGAGTAGCGGCTCGCTGGACGCCCAGGATATCGTACAGAGCGTATGGAGCAACTACCTCAAGAAGACGCCGCAGCGCGTTAAGCTGCTGGATAGCTTCATGGCGTTTCTGGTGGTGGTGGGCGCGCTACAGTTCTTGTATTGCTTGATCGTTGGGAACTTTGTAAGCCTCTTCCTTAAATCATGCCTGCTATGGCCGTATCTACATCGCCAATGGCGGCGGAAGAGCTGTTTCAAGGTGCTCGATTGTATGGGAAATGAAGCTAATTCGAAACTGTGCAGCCCTTCAACGCCTTCCTCTCCGGCTTCAGCGCAACAGTCGGCCAATTCGTCCTCACTGCCTCGCTGCGCATCCAAACGAATCCCGAGAATAAAGCAGACTTCGAGAGCATTTCGCATGAGCGGGCGTTTGCGGATTTTGTGCTGGGGTCGTTATTGCTGCACTTCTTCTGCATCAACTTCATCAACTAAGGTGTTTGGTGAACAGTGCATCAAGGGGGCTAACACACGTTTCGGAGGTCATTCGAGCTGGCTGCGGTGAGATGAAATATAGGGGAAAGACGTGTGGCAAGCGTTGGGCGTTCCGGACAGCTACGGGAAAGACGTTTTTGTGCAATACTTTCAAAATTAGGGACGGGTAAAATGCGAAGATTCTTGGTTCAAATATTGCCATCTACGCGATGCGCGTATACAAAGACAAAACGCCATGCCCTACCAAGAAAAACAACAATTAGCCGCCCTTACGCCAAAAAGGCGAAGCAGCGAAGCTAAGAGGCGAAGGCATTGTCTCTCTGCTGCTTTTCCGACCATCCCGTTGCTATCTCTCGTTCTCTGCTAGACGCATTCGCACGTCTCAATCTCTCAATCATTACGTCGTTATCTCTGACCCCTCAATGCCCGTTCGCATGCCGATTCTCCCCAGCAGCCCCCTTTTCCAACTTGAACTCCGCCCTGATAGCTTCGCCTAGTCTCCGGATGCCTTCGTCAATCTTCTCTGCCGGTGCCGCCGCGTAGGTAGCGCGGAAGAAAAGGGTATCATGTTTGTCCTCGCTATTGGCATAGAACCAGCTCCCCCTCATAACCAAAGTCCCGTGTTCAATAACCCGCATAAAAATCTCTTCCTCAATCGTCTCGATACTTTTCTCCGGATAGTCCGGATGCTTCCTGAAATCCACCTGCATCCAATGAAACATGCCCGCCATGGGCGGATTCCAGCTCACGATTTCCTTGGGCAGGTACTTCTCGCAGGCTTGCAGGATGACGTCGCGGCGAGAGGTGTACTGGATGCGGATGTGGATCAGCCAGTCTAGGTAGCCCGCGTGGCCCCAGTGCTCGTCAAGCAGTTTGAAGAGGATGAGTTGGGACATGCCGGCGGGATTCTGCGTTGACACGTCGGCGTGCCTGCCGTACTTTTCGATGATTTGGGCCGAGGCGGTGACCCAGCCGATGCGGGAACCTGGGGAGATGACTTTGGAGAAGGAGTCGAGGCGCATGACGCGGCCGTCTACGTCCATGCTCAGGAGGCTCGGTACGAGGGATTGCAGGAACTCGGCGTGCGAGGAAGGGGGCGGGATGTCGGGGGCGTTGGGGCCCGTGTAAGGCTGCATTTGGAGGAAGTAGTAGGGTTCGTCTTCGATTATGAAGATGTCGTGTTTTTGGCAGACGGCGTAGATGGCTTCGCGCCGGGCTTTGCCTTGTGTTGCGCCTGTGGGGTTTTGACCGGTGGGGACTGTGTAGAGGAGGTGTGGTTTGCGTGCGCCTTGGACGTTGACGTCCCAGTTCGAGAGTATGTCGTCCATGGAATCGGGGCGGAGGCCTTCAGCGTCGACGGGAACGCCTGCTATGCGGACGCCGAGGGGCAGAGCGGTCTCGACGGCGGCGGAGAACGTGTACGCTTCCGAGAGCATCATGTCGCCTGGCCGAGAGAGCATTCGCAGTGCCATGTCCAGACCGGATGTACTGCCTATGCTCATGGTGCAGCGCCAGTCTTCGTAGGGCGGGCTGTGGACAAGCTCCGTGTGCTCTGTTACATATCGGAGCAACTGTGCGGCACCAGAGCCCTGGCCATAGTTGAAAGCGGTGGCGATGTCGAAGATGGACTTGTCGTTAGCGAGGTCGTGTTTCCCAGCTGTGATGACTACCCCTGACTCCTTCGTTTCTTGCTCCGAGAAGTGTCCTACGACGGGTACCTTTACGCTCAACTCTTCAAAAGGAAAGTATTCACTCGACGGTAGCCCGCCACCTAGCGAGATCAGCCCGGGAGTACTCAGGAACTTGGCCGCTGCCTTCAACGAGTTCCCCTTCCTCACTTTGGCTTCGTGTGAGCAGTAATCTGTTCACCCTCATCAGCGTCAGACTATCAAACCTGGGAGGTGTGAACGAACGATCCCACCGTCTGGCCTTCGGCTTCCCCTCATAGCTTTTCAACCGAAAGTGACTAGTATCAGACGGAGCAGCAACACCCCACTGCCTTTTATCTGTCTTCTTCCTCCGCCCTAGAATCTCGTTGCTTCTGATAGGCGCGGACAGTGGATCCGGAATCGTAACACCAGACGTATCTGTTACAGCCTCGACCTCGATGGCAGACGGAGGAGCCATTTTGTTGCTTTCCAGACCGATTGAATCTCGAACTCAACGAAAAGTTGATAAGTTGAAGCGAACACCGTTGAATCTTGAACCTCGACAAAGGCAAATCCACCTTTTTAAAAGACCAAGCTCTTGCTTACTCGGGCCTAATCCAGGATTATCTTCCTAACACACACGCCCTACGCATGTACAGTATATATATGCAAGCCCACGCGCCAATCTTTTTTCTATCGCCCGAAGGAGTTCGGCTAGCCACGGGCTCGGGTCGGAGTGCACCTTAGTTACGCGTGCCAAGGACGATCGCTAGCAAGGAAACGAACCGCCCCCTCGCCCTTCGAGAAACCTCCGAGTATGCGTGAACGATTTTAGAGGGGAAGCGGAGCAATCGGAGTTCTTGGTGTGTGATTGAGACCCCACAAAACCTCAGGCCTCCGCTGCACTAAAGGCATCCGCCGGATGCATGCCACGCCTTTCGAAAATACTCTGAGTGTATGCTGATAAGCGGACGCGGGGCGGAATCTCAAAGTGTGCGTCAGTGTGATTGTAGGTGGTAGCTGACGCTCCTTGTTCCGGAAAAGGGAGGTGCGTACCTGGCTGCAGTTTCCTCCCTGCACGAAACCATGCAATGGGCTCGTACTTCAATCCAGGACCAAGCAGTTGAAAATAGTAAAAGTCAACTGGCCGATACAAACTCCCAACGCCCCAACGCACGTCATGCATCGGTGCCATGTGATCAATCCAACGTTCACGTTAGTCACTGGCTCCTCTCGGTACCCTATAAGCTCACCCAAAGCCGCGAACAACCGTCTCGAACAGACATTATCCTCAATTTACGACCACGATGCTACAGCTATTAAACCAACCACTGGTATCCGAACATTGAACAACGAGAAATTTTCCGACTCTAGGGAATATGCAAGCCCCCCGCGAAGAAAAGCGCGCACATTTTGGAAGATGCAACCAATCCCGATGCAAAGCCCCTTGAAAATGCCTTCAAAATGACAAAGAAAAGGTCAAGAAGGGAATAAAAGTCGCCGAGGATTAAACAAGACGTACGGCCCAAAGTGGAGGGTAACTAATAAAAGGGACATCAATGCAGGTCGCAAAAAGGATGCACAAGACGCGACTCAAGCTCAAGCACCAGCCTACATAACCAAGCAGTTCTCATCTTTTCCGCCCTTCTTGAGCTTGGATTTTTCGTTTTGTGGTGAAGCCACTTGACCGGATGCTGCCGCCTGAATGATGGCAAGACGCTGCTTTGCTCGCTCGTCTCCACGGTCGGCGGCTTTAACGTACCAGACGTTCGCTTCGAGGGGATCGCGTCGACATCCGATCCCCATCTCTGTGAAGTATCCGCACGCGTATTCGGCTTTTGGAAGACCTTGTGAAAGTTAGCAGTGTCCTTCTCAAGGCATTGTACCGCGACATACCATGCTCTGCAGCCTTCTTGGCCCATTCATACGCCTCATTCTCGTCCTTTTCCAGAACTGGCTCAGCACCGACCATGTACCACGCACAGAGGTTCATCATCGCTTCCGGAATGTCGGCTTGGGCGGCACAGTTGTAGTAGTGAACCGAGAGCGCGGCATCCTTGGGGCAGCGAAGATATCCATGCTCGTAAGCTTCTCCTAGCTTCAATGCTGCCTGCGGATGGCCGAGTTCTGCGGCCTGTGTAAAGAGTTGTACCGCGTACACCTCGTCCTTGAAAATGTCCTCGCCGTAGCCAGTCTCATGGAGCAGCCCAAGCTCGTAGGGTGCGTTGTTGTACTGATAGTCAGCCGACTCAGTTGCTCGCTTGAGCCACTTGACGCCCTCTCGATACTTGTTCTGGAGGCCCATGTCGCCTGTCAAGCATGCCTTGCCCAGCCGCGCCGCTGCACCTGGATGGTTCTTCGATGCAGCGGCACGATAGAACTGCACGGCTTTCGCGTAGTCTTTCCGGCAGCCCCACCCGAACTCGTAGCACAAGGCGGTGCGATACCCCGACTCTGCGTGACCGTGTTTGCTTGCAGCAACGAACAGGGGGAATGCGCGGTCATAGTCAGGTTTGTCTTTATTGAAGAGGCCTGATGCGTAGCCGTCTGCGAGGTAGTACTGCGCGAATGGGTAACTTCGATCTGCAAGGCGCTGCAATATTTGTCGTGCCTCACGGAGCAGCTCCGCTGGGTTCAGTCCATGACTCTCGACCGACTGGGGCAGGGCCATGACCTCCCGTGCGACTTGCACCATATATAAGGCGAATTCATACTGCACAGCATTATCTTGAGTTTTCACGTTCGCTCTGTACATGTCAAGCGTCTTCTTCGTGTCCATAAGCGATGCATTCTCGCCCACAGCATGTCGAAGCTGAGAGTTTCCCAGATTCGTGGTAGGCGCAATTTGCTGGTTGTATGGCAAATTTAACAAATCGACGTATGATGAAGACCTGTTTTCAGGGGATCGACGTTGGGCAGACAAATTCCGCGCGAAGCTAGCCTGCGATCCATTGGACACCGGGGAGCCTCCCACCGACAAATGCGGAGAATGTGTGACACCACGGGCGTTGTTGAGCTCGGAACCCAATGTATATGCAGAACTTGGTCTCTGGAGCGTGGTGCGGGGCACCTGTAGTGGACCGTCGAACCCAAAGTTGAAATTGCTGCGATTCCCACTGTTGTCGCTTGTTGATGAACGCTGCGAGCCAGCGCTCTGAGATTGGACATGTTCGCGCGGTGACATCGAGGGCGGCGGTGGGGTTGGCTGCTTGTAGTACTGCTGGTCGTACTGCTCTCTAGCACCGTAGATTGACGGATCGGGCTCATCATGTAAGTTTGCCATGTCCAATTCCGCCGCAGACGAATACCGCGAAGTGTGCGAGTTGTTGCTGATGTTTAGCTGCCGGATGGGAATGTCCCTCGTTACAGGATATGCATCTCTTGTCACCACATCCGTCGTGTCCCGCGAAGGTGTTCTCGAATGCCCGGTCGAGCTCGCGCCAAGCGACGAGCCAGACATCCGCGACTCTCGTCCACCCGCTACTGCATCCTCGTGTTCGTCGATATTGAAGGAGGGGATCGGATGTTGCACGGGGCCGGGGACTGGTTTACGGCGAAGGGAGCTGCTGGAGCGGCTTGATCGGCTCGAGTCAAATTGCTCTGGGGTTGGGGGGTTGTTCGCATCTTGGGGAATGGGCGGCAATGCCTTCTTCGGAGGCATGGGAGTGGCCTCGGCCATGGCCATGTATACAGAAGCGCGGCGGGCTTTGTGGAGTTTTCTGCCTTCTCTCGTACTATTAAATTCCAGACCCTGACTCGCATGCAGGAGCACGAGCACCGCGGGGTATTAAGTTCGGCCGGAGGGGCTGTTCATCAGCCGCAGGGTCAGGGGCAGCTACTTTCGGCGGCGGAGGCGCAAGATGTCCACAGATTCACTGCCTAGACGGCATCAGCACTTGCGTTGAGGACATCTCGCAGAACTTGGAAGTTTGGGACCGCGGCAGCGTGGTGGACGCGTCAAGCCCTAGCCCCGGATCGGCCGCCTGCAGGATCGGGAAAGGAAAGAGAACTTACTGGGGGACGTGGCGTTGCAACGGCGTGAATCTGAAGACCCTGGAATCTCAAAATAGATGAAAGGTTTTCCAGAGATCTGGCTCCTAGCAAAGATCGTAGGACTCTGGCTTTGTCTGCGCAGGAGCACTCGGGGCGGGATGAGGTTAAAAGTACCACCCCCCACAAATGTGTAGTGACGACGACTAATGGCCTCTCTTCGTATCGGACGGAGGCCGCTTTTGCTTAGGCAGCGGCAGAGCAGCTGTGTGACATCAAGTGATCAAAGGCGCTTGCTGAGGGCGAGACTGGAGTCGGATGTGTCCGGCGTGCGTGTCGATCAGAAACGTCTGGGGCTCAGTGCAGCAGCGGCGTGGCGGCGTCGAGAATTGGTGGCAGAAAAGCGGCTGAAGTGAAGAAGAAACACTCGTTCACGGGAGGGCGCCGCATGGATATTTTAATGCGAATGGGAGCTGTGGCCTCCGCAACTTGAGACAGAGACTCCGGAAGAGGCAGTCGTGGCGCCTCTCGCCATCTCGAGCCGGAAGACGACACTCTCGTCACCGCCATTGCCCAGCAGGCGGCGCTGGAATGCCCATGGGGCCAAGTGTGCTGGGAGGTATGCGGTATACTGGCCCCTCCCATGCAGCTCGACTCGATGCCGCGATCGAATCTTGCATGTGCGGGGGCGAGGATTGCCCGTCTACATGTACATGTACATGGTGCAGCGAGCAGCGCTTTTAGCCATTTATGCCTGCGGTTTGATGCCATCGCAGCAGCGTGCTACCTGCGATCTGCCATCTGTCAGAGACGAGCCATGGATCAGACCAGACGCCAGCAGCCGTGGCGTAGGCGCGCAGACGGGGGTTCGGATGGGCGTAATGCTCTGCAAACTGCCGTAGAATTGAAGCAGCTGCACGGCTCTGATTGGGGCAAGCAAAGGAACATGCACGTATAAATGCGGGCAATGCAGGAGTACGGGAACTGCTGTCGCGATCCGTCCTCACCGGCGCATCCGCCAATGAACGCAATCCACTTGGAGCATGTGCTTCGCGGCATCGTCCATAGCGGTGCATGGGTCAGCCAACAAGGCCAATTTTTGACTGAGAGCATTGGTCGAGGGCCTCGGCAGGAACACACGATCCCCCAGGATGATGATGACGATGTCTACACTTGAGTGAGCAATTTTATTCCTGGGTGATGAAAACAACGAGCAGGTCACATGATGCGGCTCAGGGCCCAGGCGTCTGCAGGGACGGCAGAAGCGAAAGTGAGATTGTCCACGAGCTGCCACGGCGGTGGTACCAAGGTTCATGTACAACTCCGGCTGCCTCATCCAGAGACGCGCCGGGCTCTACGTCTCGAAGCGTCGCGGGTGTCATCGTCCTCATCCACGGTGCTTCACTAAAAGGCTGTCATCAAGCCGTCAACTGGTGATTATTTATTGCGAGGCCCAGCGCTGCGCCATTCGCTAGAGGCTAGCCGTTCCTGGAGCAACCCAGAAATAGACAGAGCTCGGCGCTCCTCTTTCGCGCGGGGCCACTTTATTCGCCCGTGAGCCGGCCACATCAGGGGTTCACCCTCTCTGGCATTGCCCTCGCCCTGTCGTTGGCACCCCAACCCATCCCGCGACAAGCTGTCCCAGCCTGTTTTGCTTTCACTCGTTCTGACTGGTGATGCGTCGTTCTTTCCGCGTACCGTCGATGCATTAAGCCGTCACTCGCTGAAACCCTCGCTTCCGCCATACAAACATCCATTGCTAGCATCCTCACGCCGTCTGCCAACACCGCCGCCGTGCCTCCATTCGCGCCTCTCACTCTCGGCCCTCCTACTGATATTCTTTTCCAAGCTGTCGCCTTCTCGCAGTTGAGACGGCTGCTGCTGCTGTCTAAATCACAGCTCGGCTCGCCGAACTACGCTGCCGTGGAACGCAAACCGAGAGTGCATTCCGTAGCACCATGTCTTTGCCCCAACGACCAGACGCCTCGTCGCCGCGGCGCGACCAGCGCCATGTTTTCCGCGAGACATCTTCACGCCGACGTCGAACCTCTGACCTAGAGAACACGCGAACGCACGACCGGACGCCGAGCAAAAACGGAGCCTACTCCCTGTCGTCGAGACCGTTGCCCTCGCCGGGCACGCCGGTGCCCATGGACAGGGACCCGATGATGGCCACGCAGCACACTGCCGGAGCGCACGATCTGGGGAGGAAGCGCAGCCTGGTGCGGCCGGAGCGCCAGCGGTTCGACCCAAATCATCCCAACTATCACTACCGAAGACATGCACAGAAGATGGCCGTGCATCCCTCGACGACCGGCAATGACCCGATAAGAGAGGATTATCTTGAAGAGCAGACGATTAGCTCGGACAGCACCGACTTGAAGCCTCCGCATTTGCGCAATGCATCGGGTGGAGGATACAACGACAAGCAGGCACCCTTGGACGACGACGGTATGAAGCCGCAGCGCAGATTGACGAGGAGCAAGACCATGGAGAAGCTCGAGAAGCAACGGCAAAAGGAGAAGGATGCCATGCGGCCCCCGAGCTTGTGGAATGTCTACTGCGCCGTCATCACATTCTGGTGCCCCGATGCCGTTTTGCGATGCCTTGGAAAGCCGGCAAAGCCTCAGCAGCGCGCTTGGAGGGAAAAGATGGGACTCGTCAGCATCATCTTGCTCATCTGCGCCGCCGTTGGATACCTCACTTTCGGCTTTACCCAGACGGTCTGCCCGAACGGTGGTGGAGTACGCCTACGTAACAATCAAGTCGACAAGGGCTTCTTGATCATCCATGGTAAAGCGTACGATCTGGCTGGGTCCAAGCACCCTCAGGCGCTTGGGATGCGGGAAGGCATCAATGTTCTGTTCGACCCGCCGATCTCGGCTGGCGGGATGGACGCGAGCTTCCTGTTCCAGAATGTCAACGGAGCCTGCAAAGGCCTCATTACACCTGCTAAGAATTCCGACATCGTTACAAACCCGAACGGCGACTTGGCATGGTATCTCCCGTGCAACACCTTCAACCAGGATGGTTCAAGCAAGCCAAATATGACAATCGAGCGTTACCTATGGCACAATTGCCATACGTCGGATGCTGCCCGTAGAGCCTACTACGGCCTGAAAAGCTCGGGAGACGTCTTCTTCACCTGGGACGACGTTCGAAACAGCTCCCGCAATTTGATGGTCTGGGGAGGTGACGTGCTTGATCTCAATCTTCTGAACTGGTTCAACAGGACGCAGGTTGACATCCCCGACCGATTCGATCAGATTCGCCAGAACCCGTCCGTACGGGGTGTGGACGTCACCCGAACGTTCTCCTCAAGCTACGAAAAGCAGGTCGCCCGGTGCTTCACGGAGATCATCAAGGTTGGCTCCATCGACACGGAGAGCATCGGTTGCATCGCTTCTAAGGTCGTCCTTTACGTCTCTCTGATCTTCATCCTGGCCATTGTCGCGGCCAAATTTGTTCTCGCTCTTGCGTTTCAATGGTTCATCAGCAAGAAATTTGGAGCTACGAAAACCTCTCTGGGCAAGACCGACTCAAAGCAACGAAAGCAACAAATTGAAGAATGGAGCGACGACATCTACCGCCCACCGCCAAAGCTCATGGACCCCGCAGGCCCTGACAGGTCAAGCAAGCGTGTAAGCATCTTGCCTCAGACTTCAAGGTTCACCAGCCCCTACACGATGGAGAAGACGGTCAAGACTCGTGCGCCCCCGACCACGATGACCAGCCAAAGCGCCTCGTCCCGTCTCATGCCATCGCAGACTGGCAGCGGCGTATACAAGCAGCTCAACAACAGCATGGGCACCCTTCCAACATACGACGGAAAGCCTTCCGTTCAAGAGAGCCGCTCAAGCCTACTGCTCTCTGGAACCACTGAGCAACAGCGTTTCTCTAGCGTCATGGGTGAGGTCGAGGGGCCTGGACCCGCTGGTTTCATCCACGAAGCAGTCGTTCCCCAGCCTCCTCCGGAATGGCAACCTTTTGGTTATCCCTTGGCCCATGCGATCTGCCTGGTCACAGCATACTCGGAAGGCGCCGAGGGCTTGCGCACAACGCTTGACTCCATTGCTACCACCGATTATCCCAATAGCCACAAATTGATCTTGGTCATCTGTGACGGTATGATCAAGGGTCAAGGCGAAGATTTGACTACCCCGGAAATTGCTCTCGGCATGATGAAGGATCACGCGGTCCTGCCCCACGAGGTCGAGGCCTTTTCGTACGTCGCAGTTGCCAGCGGATCTAAGCGGCACAACATGGCTAAGGTCTACTCTGGCTTCTATCATTATGGCGAGGATACCCGTATTCCTATCGAGAAGCAACAACGTGTTCCCATGATGGTCGTTGTCAAGTGCGGCACCCCCGACGAGGCTCGCAAGTCCAAGCCCGGCAACCGTGGCAAGCGAGACAGCCAGATTATCCTCATGTCGTTCCTGCAAAAGGTTATGTTCGACGAGCGTATGACGGAGCTTGAGTTTGAAATGTTCAACGGCATCTGGAAGATCACCGGTATATCGCCCGACTTTTACGAGATTGTACTCATGGTGGACGCCGATACAAAGGTGTTCCCTGACAGCCTGACGCACATGATCTCTGCCATGGTGAAAGATCCAGAGATTATGGGCCTCTGTGGCGAAACCAAGATTGCCAACAAGCGCGATTCATGGGTCTCTATGATTCAGGTGTTTGAGTAAGTGTGGTTCTGACGTTTGATGATCGCGCCACTGACCGCCGCAGGTATTTCATATCCCACCACTTGTCAAAGTCATTCGAATCCGTCTTCGGTGGTGTAACATGCCTCCCCGGATGTTTCTGCATGTACCGCATTAAAGCACCCAAGGGTGGACAGAACTACTGGGTCCCCATTCTTGCCAACCCGGACGTGGTCGAGCACTATTCGGAAAACGTGGTCGACACGTTGCACAAGAAGAACCTGCTGCTACTAGGCGAGGATCGATACCTGTCAACGCTTATGCTCAAGACCTTCCCCAAGCGCAAACAAGTCTTCGTGCCGCAGGGCGTCTGCAAAACCACGGTGCCGGACAAGTTCAGCGTGCTACTATCACAGCGTAGGCGATGGATCAATAGTACGGTCCACAACTTGATGGAGTTGGTGCTCGTACGAGATCTCTGTGGCACCTTCTGCTTCAGCATGCAATTCGTCGTCTTCATTGAGCTGGTCGGCACCCTGGTCCTGCCCGCCGCCATCGCCTTTACCTTTTACCTAAGTGAGCCTGCCGTTCCTTTCCGATGCCTGTCCGGTGCTGACTCCTCTTTTAGTTGCGATCTCCATAAAAGCGGCTGTGCTTCACACCGAGGCGCCTGTTATCCCGCTCGTATTACTTGCCCTTATTTTAGGTTTGCCGGCCGTGCTCATCGTCGTGACGGCTCACCGATGGTCCTATGTGGCGTGGATGATGGTCTATCTGCTTTCGCTTCCCATCTGGAATTTCGTGCTCCCTGCGTACGCGTACTGGAAGTTCGACGATTTCAGCTGGGGCGATACTCGCAAGACGGCAGGCGAAAAGACGAAGAAGGCAGGCCTAGAATACGAGGGTGAATTTGACAGCAGCAAGATTACGATGAAACGATGGCACGACTTTGAAGCTGGTAAGTTGTACCCCTTGACTTTCCGATGATGCGGTTCCTTGACTGACATCTGGAATAGAACGCCGACTCAAGGCACCGAGTGGCGGCGGCGGCGGATGGTCGCAGCAGTCCACGACATCGGCTGGAGGATGGCCTCCGTCGCAACAAGGATACGAGGAGTCGTACTTCCAAAACTAGTCCTTGCAAGGGTTTCCTTCCGCGCTATTGTGGCGCTCGCATGGGAATGGGCATTGCATTGTTTGTGCTACATTGGCGAGCGCGCTTCTGTCTTCCATCCGTTCTTGCTGCATTTCGCTAGGGTACTCGCATTCCCGTGGAGCGATCTTTCTTCCGGCTCGGACCCAGTGATCTCGTTCTCTCATCTTCTCAGGTTCGGGGTCTTGTAGATTGATGAAGGAAAAGGCATGTATAGCTGCCATAGTGGTAATTCTAGTCATAGTGGTAATTATTCATATTCCGAGGACAAAGT
Source organism: Lentithecium fluviatile CBS 122367 (assembly GCA_010405425.1). Lineage (NCBI taxonomy): Eukaryota > Fungi > Ascomycota > Dothideomycetes > Pleosporales > Lentitheciaceae > Lentithecium > Lentithecium fluviatile. The sequence goes on from MU005586.1 coordinate 630,251, forward strand.
TGAGGGTGCAGATGCGGTGGCTGAGGTTGTGGATGGGCACGCCGCAGATCTGGGCGTCTCCTTGTTCTCTACAGCATCGTAAACTCGAACTCTGACACCTGACGGCTACCCGTGTCCACATTTACTCCTTGTGGCCCAACCTCTACCTCTTCCCGAATCCATTCCCTCGTGCCGCTCGGATGGAGAGAATCCGCAGCGGCGGTGAGATCCAGTGTTTGCTCGCTTTGATAGTGTCACAAGGCCGGCGAAGAGGCCCCCTATTCGCGTAATTCGTGCAACCAACAGCTGCGGCAATGCGTTGTGTCTGCGCTTCCGTCCCAAAGGGGACGTGACAATTCGCTTCTTGCTGCGAGTGAGGTGTTTAGGTAGTCGTACAGGCTAAGTCGTGGACCAGTGAGATGGTGGGGTTGGGACGGGGGTGCGGGGGCGGCGGTGCGATGGGGAGGCAGATGACTGTAGCTGACTATGGAGGAGGGAAATGGTGGATAGAGTTTGGGGTTGTTTAAGAGGGGAGTTGGGCGGACGGGGCATGCTCGTGGAGAGTTTATGCTTCACCTGTATACCTATGCGTGTTGGACGCATGTACAAGCCATGCACGCATCTCTCTGGCGTTCCAAGATCACAGTGCATTGGCGCCCCAAAGAAGAGCGAAACGGCCAGGCAGGCGCACAAGGGTCCGTGAGTGGGCGTTACGTGCTGGCATTGCCATGTGTGCTTGTGCAGCGGGCGAGGGGAGGCCACTGTCCCCCGCCTTTCGTGCTGCTCGCCGCTTTCGCTCGGGCAATGTTGCACTAAACGCTGCTGGAGGCCGCATGGGCGTGGAATGAGCGTGGTTGATTTTTGGCTTCGGGAGGTTCTTTTTGTGAGGGTGCTGAGTCGAAGTTGTGCTGTGCTGTGCTGTGCTAATGCTCTGGCCCCGCGGGTTCGTTCTAGATCATACGAGCGGCAAAGGCGTCTGGGGGCAGTCTGACCAGTCCATATGTGCCTCCCGCCTCTTTTATGCTCACCTTCCACCGCACAGCGGTACTGCGCCCGTCTGTCTGGCTGCCTGCTTCGGCAGGGTAAATCGAGGGCCCACTCCAGGCCTTTCGACGTGTCGCTTCATCCTGCATCCGCGCCGTCCGCGAAGCCGGCAACGTCGCATTTGCCCGAGCCTGCGTCGAGGTGAGCAAGAAATGAAGTCCTTTGCACGTCAGCTGTCCGGCGACGCTGACCTCGTCCCTTCTTCCTACTGCAGGCGCCAATAAGGGTGGGATATCCAGCATATCTAGCAATAATCCCGCATTGATCGGAGGAGTGTCGACACCACCCCTCTCATCGCACTCCCGAGGATTGCATACTCGTGCATTCGCGACGGCAGCACCACGCCCCCCACATCTGCCAGTCACCGCGCACGTCGCATGCGGTAGGCCGCGCTTCGGAAGGACGAGGCAGCGCACCATACAAAGTGCTGCATTGCGCTGAACTTCACTGGACCGCGACCTGCACAAAGACCTGCACCTGCGCTGTACCTTCCCCCACGCCCGACTCCTGCAGAAGCAACAGCCATACAGCCCGCGCGCTCGCGACTGCAAGCCCGAAAATCTTTGCGGCTCACGCGCGTACATATATACGGAGCCATTCGGTAGCCGGCGTCCTGGAAGACTGGCTGTCGCTGTTCCTGTCGCTGTCTGCGCGGACGGACATCGATGGCCAGCTCATACCCCTCCACACAGAGCGAGCACCCTTTCGCCGCGACCGCGACCACGACACCGCCCGACTCGACCGCCTCCCAGTACCCGGCGCCCACGTATACATACCCGCTCCACGAGGACAGCCAGCCGCCGTCGCCCAACGGCATTTCCGCCGCTGCGATACTCGCCACCCTCTCCGACACCAGGCCGCCCACCAGCCACGCCGAAGATGCGCAGGAGCTCGAAGAGGAGGACACTGAAACTGGAGGCATATCTTTGGAGAGTGAATGGGAAAGCATGATGGAGTTGCAGCCTCCGGAGGCGCCCTATTTTGCACACATATCCTCTTGGGATGGAGACTTCGCGAACCTACCTTCCTTCAGCGACTTGGAATTGGCGGCCCACAGCGCAGCCCTCGATGCTCTCCTCATGGAACCCCTTCCAGCCATGCCCGACATCCCTCCGCCATTACCCGATTTTTTCGTCACGCCACCCCCAAACTCAACTCACCCCCCAGACCTCATGCCGAGCGCCTACGAAGAGCATCTTAGCATTCAGGACACCACCGCTTTTTCGGAAATCTCCAAGTTTTTACGTCACTATGTTATGCCGCCGGGTACAGTGTACAAGGAACTGGAAGGGGAGATGCCGCCGGAAGTTGTCAGGCAGGAGGATCTGGAAGGCGACAAGTGCGATTACCAGGGGATTGACTGGACGGAGATATTGGGGAGGACAACCATTAGGAACAAGAGGGCGGCGTACGAGAGGGCGAGGTTGCCGCATAAAGCGTCTCAGGGGGGTAGAGGGATGCACAGACAGGTAGGCGGTCTTCAATTATGTACAAAGCGGCGCGTGAGAGAAGGTCCTTGTGCCCATAGGGACACGTGGTTGAGACTTCGCAAGTTGCAAACTAACGTTCTCCAGCAGTGCCATCGGATACCAAAGACCGAGAGCTTCTTCTCCTTCCGGAGGATGAACACCACGCACCGGGCATTTTACCCGCACTTTCAGCTGCGCAACCTCATGACGGCTACCTCGAGGAATGACATCTACTACGCCACCAAAGACGGAGTGATGCGCACGGATGCGTCTGGATCATCACGCGTACGGATCGTTGATCTGCGTAAACGCACAGTAAATGGGAATGGCTGTCAGATTACTACGCTAGCCGCATCGAATAACGTCCTGATCGCAGGTGGCTTTGAAGGCGAGTATTCTATCGCCGACCTTGCTTCTACCGAGATTCCGTCGTTCATTATGGGGACGATTCGAGACTGGTCGCCGGAGACCAAGTCGTATATCACCAACCATGTACACCTCTTCAACTCGCGCAGCTCGTACACGCCTCAAGCCGTTTTCTGCTCGAACGACGCTGGCCTTCGCGTTCTCGACTGCGAGACGAACATTTTCCAGTCGTCCTTCTCCTACCCTTCCGCCGTCAATTGCTCAGCAACAAGTCCTGACGGTCGCATGCGTGTTGTCGTAGGCGACTTTCAAGAAACACTTATCACGAACGCAGAAACGGGTCAGCCATTCGAAACGCTAAAGGCGCATGCCGACGACGCATTCGCTTGCGCCTGGGCGGACGACGGCATCCACGTTGCGTCCGCCGCGCAAGACTCCACGATCGCCGTCTGGGACGCTCGCTACTGGAGGACCCCTGTCGCCTTGATCTCCTCCGAACTGGCGGTACCCCGCGTGCTCCGCTTCTCACCGGTTGGAAGTGGTCCTCGCGTTCTCGTTGCGGCAGAAGCCGACGATTATGTCAATATCATCAATGCGCAGACGTTCGAATCGAAGCAGGTCTTTGACTTCTTCGGCCCTACGGCGGGGATCAGCATGACGCCCGACGGTCAGTCACTCTTCGTGGCCAACGCGGATAAGCGCTTTGGCGGCATTGTCGAATTGGAACGAACGGGCTGGGGCGAAGCAACCGGACCCAAGTGGTCGAACGGGCCCTACAGGGAAGACGAATGGATGGATTGGGCGTCCGACGATGGTATGGGCCTCGACCGTAGAGTGACGTGTGGCGCCGGTGAGCGCGAGAGAAGAGGTCTCGACCTCGGTGCGCTCGTCGTGTGACGGCGGCCTTGTAGATGTGCCGGGTGTGGGTGAGGGTATTTATGTTGGGATTACTACTCATGCTGGTATCGACTTCTCCCCTTTAATTGCAGATGTTCTTGATGAACCAATCTTGTATCGGTTCCCTTCTTGTCTTTGGTATTTTTAGATGGGTGGCTTTTTTTCTTTTTTTTTTTTTCGTTCTTGTTTCTTTGCATGGAATACGATGGGTTGGAGTGCGGTGGGGGACTAGATACCAAGAGGCATCGTGTGTGCATTTTCTTTGCGCGGCGGTGCTGCAGTCGTGCATGGAAAGACAGATGGATATAAGATTAGGGAAAACCCTCGCGGGTTAGGAATTTGGGATTAGCATACTTAGCGGGCTTGCAAATAAACAAGATTCTCTGGGCAGTGGTGGTTTTAATGGTCGTTTTCCAGTCGTGAGGGAGCCAAGAGTCGCCATCAAATCGCTCATATTTTGCTGGTGATACCCATGCGCTGGTATCAACCTATCCCGGCTCTCAAGCATAGCAAGTTCGCGCGCAAATCGCCGCCGTTATCTAATCGTACAGAAACCTGATGCTCCAACACCTCAATCGAGAGATTCGTGATGTCTTCGTATCGTTACATATAACGCTTTTGCTCCTTGGTTACCTCGCTCTTTAGTCATTCTTTCATCTCGTCATCCTTCACTTTGCGTGGTGAATTATCTCTTCGTACATGTCTTCCGGAATCTTGTTTGCACACGTTACTGCCATGCGAATAATTGCTTCGGCGTTCAGCGGAGGAAAGCTTCGCAACAGATTGTTCGGGCTGTCACAAATTAGCGGATGCTTGACACGTATCGGCTGGTACCTGCGACAGACCTTGAGCTTGTCAAAAGGCCATCGCGCTGCAAGAGGAGCTGGGCGACGATGCACAGAATGTTCAGGTGGGAACCATAGGCGAACAAAAAGTCCCACAACCGGAGGACTTCCGGCAAGGGCGGAGTGCAGGCGCACATGGTGAGTACGGAGGGGAAAGCGTAGATCCTGGCTTCCATCTTGTGGTTCATCAGATGGGCGAACAGCTTGGGGTCTACGACTTCGAGGACCCTATCCACCAAAGCCATGCCCTTGTGAACGCCATCCATAGACCCGCGCACGTAGCCCGGACATTCCTGCGTTATGAGCTTCTCGAAGCCGGTGAATGCCTCGGCCTCACTCCGCGCGGCGTAAAGGAACGGTCCGCATAGCACGTTCATGCCCTGCACATAGCCAATCTGTTCTGCGTCGTTGGTGGTTGACCCGTCCCCACGAACGCTTGTGTTGAAGGAATGCCGTGACAACATGGCCGTATCTGGGCTGCCGCCGAACTCTGAGAGGGTTGGCGGCGACTGCCAGCCGTTGACGCGCGCCTCATGGGCATCGTTCAGCCTCCACGCGACGGCATTCAAGACACGCGTGATGCTGTTCTGCGTGACGCGCCGGCGGAACAGCGCGTCGCCCTGGAATGTGCGGAAAGCATCGTTTGTGATCTTGGTGTGCGCAGGCGAAGCACCTTGTCGTACCAGGTCGAGATAGATGTCGGTGCGAAGCGGAGGCGCATTCAGCAGGATGAGCCAGACGTACATGCGCAGCTCTGACTGTGGAGGTCAGCACCATGTCAATATACTCAGTATGGACTAGTTTCGAGTGTCGAAGTAGCGGGACATTTGACAACCCGTCCAGCCCATGGTTGAATTGTCGCCAACGTACCATACCCTCGCTGTTCGCGGGAATGCCCTGGGTGAGGATCGTATAGCGCAGTTCGTTGAGGCCTTCCTCGGGATCGCTCCCGGTAGGCCCCTTGAGCAGCAGCATGTCCAGATTCGTCATGTTGCGTTGCGGCATCGGTTGCGTTCGAGTTGACGTTGTTGATGTCACTGTTTGGGATTTCCTATTTGGGGCTTCGCGATGCTTGGCACCGAGCCCTTCCGCTTCATGTCTCACCAGACGCCACACTGGTCACACACCTCGGCCATGAAAACGCCACACAGAGATGCTTGAGTATGGAGAGTATCTTACGAGCGATCGGAATCGCAAACGCCATGCCAAAGCCTGAAAGTGCACGAGAGTAAGCATTTGAGGCTTGCCATGGCTACCAATCATTCGAGTATCCGCCGGATCGAAGTCAACGATCCCGCTATTGCGCAATGAAGGACATACATCTCTCAACCAGCCACCGTTCTGCATCGTCCTGCGGTTAACCCATCCGCATGCATCGGGACTCGTATCGGTGGTTGTGTCCTATCCATGCAAGATCTTGGAGGTGCTGCACCTCCATCAATCATTCCTCCACGTGGCGTATTCTGACCACGCGGCCAGATGCACACCTCCGCCTCTTTAACGTCAACAATGGTACGTAGGATTAACGGCTCACTCCATCGTCTAGTGATGCTGAGGAGACGCGGACTACCGGTGTCGACCGGCCAAGCGCCAGAGGCGGTTGATCTGCCTTACGTCACCGCCTGCTAAGGCAAAACTCAAATCCTCGCTACGAAAAGCGCCCGATGCCGCACCGCACGAAGAAACGACATCGAGGACCTCAAGCACGCAATTGGAACACCGCGCACAACCATTGGACGGAGTCGCGGCCTGGATGGCACCGCGGCCAAGCCAGTCCTATTCCAGTGTGTCACCCCTGTCACTCCTATCCTAGCATCCCCACCAGCTCCATCAGGTCCGCCTGCGGCGCAAACATCAGTAGCATGGCTAAAATGCTGAGGAGTTATGTCATTTGTAAAACTCATCTATGCTTGGTGATGATGGGCATCCGCGGCATATTCAGAATACCCACCTCTTCTAATCTAGCTATACCCCTAGCTCTACACTCAATCTTCTCTTCGGTTCCTGATGTCAATGTTTCTACCTTTCCTTGTCGCTGTTGTCCCAGCTGCGTCCCCAGGAACCCACGTCTCCGGATGACACCTGCTCGTCACACAATATCGCCGCCGTATCACCAATCCAACGGAGCCAATCTTACCCTCCTTCCGGACTGGAAAGCGAGATAGTGAGCGCCAAGGTCCATAGCCACCTACACCCTACCCTGGATCTGTGGCTTTTTGAATCATTCGGTACCCACCCCGAGGGTCTCGAGCCTGCAAAAGCAAGGTGCCGTCTTTGCAATTCCGCTGTAGGTGCGCCGGCATCTATATAGCCCAGGCGCCAGGTCGGGTCTGTGGTAGCTTGTTAAAGCTTGTTGAGCTTGTCAGCCTGCGACAGGGTACACATTCGCAGGAAGTCTAGACGACTCTTTCTTATCATCCTCTGCTGCGACGCAACATCGAAGTTGCTCGCCATGGCTTCCACGAGTACCAAGATCGGCCATGGGCTTGCCAAAATCCTCGGTATCAACCTGCACTACCGTCATGAGACGGGATCCGAACGTGTTACACGAGGAGAGAGTGTCTTCTCTATCAACTCAGCCGACACTTATGTTGAAGAGGAGCCCACCGCCATTGAGTGGCTTCACGAGGTTATTCCCACTGGCCAGGATATTGCACATTACTTTATCCATTTGTTTCCTTTCTTACATTGGATCACTCGATACAATGTGCAATGGCTCATTGGAGACCTTGTTGCCGGTATGTTTCACCTGAGGAGGTTGACATCAAGCCTCTAATTATTGTAGGCATCACTGTCGGAGCCGTCGTCGTCCCGCAAAGTATGGCTTACGCAAAGCTCGCTCAGCTTCCAGTCGAGTTCGGACTGTACTCTTCCTTCATGGGTGTCTTGATTTACTGGTTCTTCGCCACTTCAAAGGATATCACGATCGGACCTGTTGCTGTTCTGTCAACCGTCACCGGGAACGTGGTCCTGAAGGTCGTCGACAAGTTGCCAGACGTGCCCAGAGACATCATCGCATCATCTTTGGCCATTATCGCTGGAGCGATTGTACTCTTCCTTGGTCTCGCTCGACTCGGATGGATCGTCGAATTCATTACTCTAGCAGCCATCTCAGCCTTTATGACCGGCTCGGCCCTCAATATCGCAGTCGGCCAGATGCCTGCCATGATGGGCCTCACAAGTTTTTCGACTCGAGAAGCGACGTACAAAGTTTTCATCAACATATTCAGGCATCTTGGAGAGACGAACCTGAATGCAGCGGTTGGCTTGACGGCGTTATTCCTGCTTTATCTTATCCGCTACTCGTGTACCACTCTGGCAAAGCGGTATCCCACGCGAGCGAAGATGTTTTTCTTCATCAGCACTCTACGCACGGCATTTGTCATCTTGTTATACATTCTTGTCAGCTATCTGGTCAATCGAAACCACCGAGGCAAGGGCCAGAAACCTAAGTTCACCACCCTTGGGGATGTTCCAAGAGGTATGCTGCACGAAACCTTTTGAACTTCACATTAGCTAACACAAATTTAGGTTTCAAGCATGCCCGTGTTCCCAACATTACGTCGGAGATCATCTCTGCGTTCGCGAGCGAGCTACCCTCAACAGTTATCGTGCTCTTGATTGAGCACATCTCCATCTCGAAGTCCTTCGGAAGGATCAACAACTATACTATTGACCCCTCGCAAGAGCTCGTAGCCATCGGCGTCACGAACGTCTTGGGCCCATTCCTAGGTGCTTATCCTGCCACCGGATCCTTCTCTCGTACCGCCATCAAATCTAAGGCAGGTGTGCGTACACCCTTTGCGGGAGTCATCACTGCGCTTGTGGTGCTGCTCGCCATCTACGCACTCCCGGCCATGTTTTGGTATATTCCGAATGCGGCACTTGCAGCTGTCATCATCCACGCTGTGGGAGATTTGATTACTCCGCCAAACGTTGTCTATCAGTTCTGGAGAATCTCGCCGCTGGAGGTGATCATCTTCTTTGCTGGAGTCATCGTGACCGTATTCACGACCATTGAGATCGGTATCTACGTGACGGTCTCTTTCTCAGCCGCTATGTGGTGGTTCAGGACATTCAAAGCCCGTGGAAGATTCTTGGGACGAGCAAAAGTCCATTCCGTCATTGGCGACCACTTGCTGAACCAGCCAGAGGACAACAAACCTAACAACAGCGCACCGCGTCAAAGTCCCACTGGAGGAGAGGATTCACTCCGCGACGTGTTCCTTCCCATTGATCACCACGACGGAAGTAATCATCAGATTCAGTTGGAAGATCCCTACCCCGGCATCTTCATCTACCGATTTGCTGAAGGCTTCATTTATCCCAACGCAAATCATCACCTAGACCTCCTCGTGACCACGATCTTCTCCAAAACTCGGCGGACCAACCCGGCCACCTATGGCAGACCTGGCGTAAGTTTGCTTGTTTCCGCAATAATGCTCAGTCACTGATCAATACAGGATCGGCCATGGAATGATCCCGGCCCACGGAAGGGCAAAGAAGTCGACCCGACTGACCACCGGCCAACCCTGAAGGCCATCATCCTCGACTTCTCGACCGTGAACCACGTCGACCTCACCTCGGTGCAGAATCTCATCGATGTCCGCAACCAACTTGATCGATACGCCGCGCCCGACACGGTCGACTGGCATTTCTGCAACCTCAATAGCCGCTGGAGTAAGCGTGCCCTCGCCGCGGCCGGCTTCGGCTACTACACCCCCGAACCCGAAGGCTCAGAAATCCACCGCTGGAAACCCGTCTTCAGCGTCGCGGAAATTGGCGGCAGTCACAGTGCCGCAGCGGAAGCTGAAGCGCGGGACAACAGGCGAGCATTGAAGGCGGCCGCGAGGCGCGACGGCCCGACGGATGAGATCGAAGTTAGGGATGGGGCATCGAGTGTGAGCTCTGAGGTGGATAGTTTGGAGAAGCAGCTCACGCACAGCAAAGCCTATGGCACGGTTGGGGCGAAACCGACCAAGATCGCGGTCGTGCAGGGACTGAACCGGCCGCTATTCCACGTCGACATTACGGCGGCGCTGAACAGCGCGCTCGCGAATGCTCAAAGAAAGGCGCATTGATGATTGATGTCGTTGTGGTAACATGAGGATATGGTTCTTTGTATATAGTTTACAGCCGCTTGACATAATACAAGCATACTGGGCGCGGCGGCATCTACGCATCTACGCATCTACACCATCATCGCAATATTTCGCGTCTTGATGTCGTGCAATCTGAGAATGCTTCGGCGTAACCAGCCACGAAGCTGGAGTGTCCGCTGGTTGACCGCAGCCACGTGCTGATGAGGCGTTTCGGCTGTTTCCGGCTAGCGCCCCGGGCCTCGTACCGTACCTTGAGCTAAAGCGTCCGGAGAGCATAAGGTGTCCTTTATTCAGCCGAAGCACCAAATAAGCTGCCACCACTCTGATCTTTTCGCTTCTTTCTGTATCATGATACAGACTCGTTAGCACTGTTTGTGCAATCTTTCACTCCTTTCAATTTACACGCGGATCAATTGCGCCGTTGAAAGCTGGCCGAGCAGTTGCTGTTCTTAGCCAGAAACCGAGCTCCGAACGACACTTTCTCTGTGCCACGACCACGGCTGCGCAGTGATTAACGGCGGTCCGGGAACGGGAGGGCACATCAACTATCGACTCGCACGCACGCATCCGCTCCAGCTCGAGGCTACCCAACCTCACCACCCTCGACCCTCAATCGCCCGTTCGACCCTTCACTCCCGCAGTGAGGCAGTTGACCAATCATGCCGGCCAAATCGCGCTTCACGCGCCTGGACGCTTTTACAAAGACGGTCGAAGATGCGCGCGTACGGACGACGTCGGGCGGGATCGTGACGATTGCGAGCTTGCTGGTTATTTTCTGGCTGTCTTGGGGCGAGTGGGCAGACTACAGGCGGGTTACTGTCAGGCCGGAATTGGTGGTTGATAAGGGGAGAGGTACGTCGGTCTTATGCTGAGTGCATTTGGGGGAGCATATGAGGCACAAGGAGATGATATATTAAGCACGGGAAAAGGACAATTGGGGGAGGCACAGGCTGGAAGGCGGTTCAGACCGGGCGTCGGGCCGGGCTAACTGGACTACAGGAGAGAAGATGGAGATCTCGATGAACATCTCGTTCCCCCGCGTTCCCTGCGAACTGATCACGCTCGACGTTATGGATGTCTCCGGCGAATTGCAAATGGGTGTCACACACGGTGTAAACAAGGTGCGGTTGTCGCCCGAGAGCGAAGGAAGCAAGGTCATTGAAGTCAAGGCGTTGGATCTGTAAGCTGTATCCTGCTCCGTCCGGTGTTCCCCCCCTAACACGGCATCCACAGCCACCAAGACGAAGCCCCGCACCTCGACCCGAACTACTGCGGCGAATGTTTCGGTGCCCCCGCGCCCTCCTCCGCTAGCAAGCCCGGCTGCTGTAACACCTGTGATGAAGTCCGCGAAGCGTATACCTCCATCTCCTGGTCCTTCGGCCGCGGCGAGGGTGTTGAACAATGCGAGCGCGAGCACTACGCCGAACATTTAGACGCCCAGCGCAAGGAAGGGTGTCGTCTCGAGGGCAGCGTTCGCGTGAACAAGGTCATTGGAAATTTCCACATCGCGCCCGGAAAATCTTTCTCCAACGGCAATCTCCACGTACACGATCTCGAGAACTACTTCAGAGATGAGTCGCATACGTTCACGCACAAGATCCACCACCTCAGATTCGGTCCGCAGTTGAGCGAAGCGGTCATTGCGGATATGCAGAAGAAGCATGCGAACACTGGGCCCGGTGGTTGGACCAACCATCACATCAACCCACTTGATGCCACGGAGCAGCAGACGACTGAGAAGGCCTTCAACTTCATGTACTTTATCAAGGTGGTCAGCACAGCCTATCTACCCATTGGCTGGGAGAAGGAGGCCGGCAGGCCTGCTAAGCATGAAGAACTGCTCGGTGCTACATACGATGGAAGTTACAAAGGCAGCATTGAAACGCACCAGTACTCTGTTACGAGCCACAAGCGTAATCTGGCGGGTGGTAACGATGAAGAGGCGGGTCACAAGGAGAGGATACACGCCCGTGGAGGAATTCCGGGCGTTTTCTTCTCATACGTAAGTCACAGCCCCTTTATCCCTACAATCACGGAAGAATGCTAATTGTGAACAGGACATCTCCCCCATGAAAGTCATCAACCGCGAAGTCCGTGAAAAGTCGTTCTCCGGCTTCCTCGTCGGCCTCTGCGCCGTCATTGGCGGTACTCTAACCGTTGCCGCGGCCGTCGACCGTGCGCTGTATGAGGGCGCCAACAAGATTAAGAAGATGCACGCGAATTAGTAGTTTGTGGTGTCTTTTTCTCTTGTTTCCTTCTCTCGTGTGCATTTCTCGCTGGTTCCGGCATCTCTGGGTTTCCGCGGTGGCGTTTGGGCGTGTCGCGGTTGGGGATCGTGGGTAGATTTCTGTTTTTGACGACGGAGGGGGTGGCTTGCGAATGGGTGAGGGTGCGGCATGAGCAAATGTACAATGTAGCGCGTTGGCGAGGGGATGCATATATGCCTGGCATAGTGGTAGATGCGAAAATGGGAGATGATATCGCAATTCAGCATGAGTGTTGCTTACCTTTCTCCATGTGTTGGCCAGATCCTTGTAGTCACGCTTCGACTCATCATACTCAAGATTACCAACAGGGTATAAAAGGAGCTCTTCGGTCTTGCAACCTTCTGCTTTTTTCTTCACACGCCTTCAATATTTTGCGGTCTGTAAAAGTCGATCTCGCCATACGTATGTTTGCGCTGTCGTGGGTTAAATCTTCATACGGCTCAAAACATGGTGCTTCTGGGGGTCGGAGTCTCAAAGCATCACATATCTAGCGACGTGGGCGTGCGTGTCCATTAATCGGACTCATCGGCGCGGATGTCCAGCGTTTTTTGTGTCTCGGCTTATCAGATTCGCAATACATGCGGTCGATGTTAGTTTAAGCGAGTTCGTTGCCCCGATATGCGACGTATGATTTCTTTCCCGACCGGCGTTGGAAGAACATGGCCTATCATGTCATGTGGCCTCATCCGAGCGGAGACGAAAATCTACCGATCAGTCTCTCAATGGAGTGGGCCTTGGCTTGTTTTGGTCGCCAAAAACGGGAAAGATGATTGATATGGAGACGGACCTCGTTCTCTGCTCTACAAGTCGCCACTTCGTCCAGTATCTCGACGCCGAAATTTCATGAGAGCCGGCGAAAATGGTTGAGCAGATGAGCGATGTGCTGGCTCTTCTCCGTGCCAAAAGTGCAGTTCAAGAAACACATGGTGGACGATCGGGGAGAATTATAATCCTATACCGAAATGTGGGAGAGGACGAACATGGGTTTTAATTGCGGTTTGAAGACAGACTGAAGCTCAGATATGGAGATGAGCCGGGATTTTCTCATTCAGACTTGGGAATCGACTATCCGCGACTGAATGGCGGCTCTGAACAGGCTTTCGGAATCGAAAGCAGCTGTCGAGCTTTCCGTGTTGGCTGGACGAAAAAAACTGCGGAGTTGCGCAACGTGTCTTTTATCTGCGAGGAGCATCCTGAATAAAACAATGAAATAGGCAGAGAACATCTCGCTAGCGTGTTCGGCTCACACAACTTACAGAGCAAGTCTACGGATCGTCCGCATCTCCTCAACCGGCATCCCTCCACCTTCTCCAGAGTGTTCTCAGTCAACAGACAGCTCAAGCCAAAAGCTGCTTGAACTTCCCATGGGGCTGCCACATGTCTGGTGGGAAGCACAACCTCATTGCTACAGACTAATGAGTTGATTTTACTTTCTCCGCAAGATTGAAATCCTCGAGTTCCGGCCCGTATGGTGGCGGTGTCGTGTCCGAGCCTCCAAAGCGTTTCCAAATGTGAAGTATGTGTGGTGTTTGGGACTCTCTTCTCAAATTATATGATCCGTTGTACATGGGAGGGATGCGTCCTTCTCTTGCGATCAAAAGAAAGAACTCGACAAGGCGATGGCCTAGCAGATCCTGGAATCGATGTATATCGAGGAGATGCTTGGTGTATGGAAAAATTATACCAGAAATGGCATGTTTGTCAGCCAAAAAGAAGCATCGGTTAACCCAATGTGTCGCTGTTCGCGGCCGCTTGCGGTTTGACTAGAATGAAAGCAGCAATGTGAGCTTAGTATGACTTCGCGTTTGCTGAACTGCGAAACTAAGAGATGTACTACATATGGGAGTATTTTGGCTTGGTGCTTGAAGAGTCTGCGGATGCAAACAATGTGGGTGTGTCGTCCGCCCTTCCCAACAAGGTATAAATGACGGCCGGCCGCGCTTCTTCGAGTCTTCTACTTTGCCCTTCTCTCCTAGGTTCAACAATCAAAAACGCGTGGTTCTAGTCCTCATGTTCCCTTTCGCATGCTGACACTACAACGAGTCGTGCGAAGACCAACTGGTCTTGCTTCCCGGAGACTGGGCTCGACTCACCTTCCATAAAAGACACGTATTCCTGTCGAACATGAGAGGCTGGTGCGTCTGCGGTTCCTTGAGGTCGATGGGCCAGTTGTGGCCTCAGCATGTCATGCCGCTTTCTGAGTGCTATCGGTATCCCACGAAAAAGAGGTGCGTGATCGAGCTGTTATACAACATTGGATCGCGGACGCTCGTGTGTTGTATCATCAGTGGGGCGTGATGTATATCCTCATGAACATGCCGTGGGCTTCATTTTGTGATATTTCCGGAATCCTCAAAAGCGTTGACTGAGTGCTTTGCGGTATGACATATGGAGCGTTTGAAGTAGGACAGACTGCGCGAACCTTAGACTGATTGGCTTTACCCCCAAGACCGCAGGCGCAGCTGCTGATGCAAGAGGGTTGTGGTCCCCAGGTGATCATTCTTGCTGTTACAGTGACTGGAACGAGCTGGGTGCTAGTCTTGTTTCGGTTAGTAGACCCCGAAGCTCACAAGCGCTATCGCCGAAACCTTTCAACATTTCCGCTCGAGTGTCCTCATTCACACGTCCGACGTCGTCGCGGCAACTCATATTTACACTGTGCGCAACTTGAATTCATTTGTAAACAACTTGAGCTTTTGTTTTTGAGGGATGTCACTCTGTGAGCCATGCCGACGCCTGCCCTTTCCTGTGATGCCAACATCCAACACTGCCGCTCCTACCTTGTAACCCGTATGTTGACTGTCCCTGCTCAGAGACTTTTCCCAGTCTTTCCGATATATGAATGACCCATCGGGACTACTTCTGCCCCTTAGGTCATTGACCGGTTTGCCAAACGTTTAGCCCTGCTACCTATTGAACGCGGGTCTATTCGATTATGCAGGGACGTATTCACTTGGTCCTTCACCTGATCTTCACCGTTTGTTGTCCAGGCAATTGAATAGGCCCAAGCGATCATCCGCCACGCGGCAAACGAAATCATGCCCACGCATTGTTTACTTCGTGATTTCCTCTGTCCCCATCTCCTGCTCCACAACGACACCTCGAGAGCTGATACCTAGGTCTCCCTACTACCTCGAGGTAGCTACGGACACCTCTTTTTGTCCATAACTCTCGGATTTCCGACCCTAGTCTCTCATTTACTCGGCGGTATGCTATACCTTCCGCTCCTTCTTTCCGCGATCGGCACTGCACGAGCCTTGTCAGAGAACTCATTGCTAAAATGGGTCGACCACCTGCCCCTCGCCTCCGAAATTATTCCCAATATACCTGAGCATTTTATGGGACACCATGCTAGGACTCCGTTTGCTGTAAGCACTTGTTGTTCTCATGTACGGTCGAGCTTGATTGACGGAAGATAATTAGATCTCTGAAGATGGCGGCACTCTCCACGTAGCCTACGTAGAGGGCAGTCGCTACCTCCCCAACTCTAATATGAAGGTAAGTAGTTGCCATCGTTATCCCACATATGGCTCAAATGTGCACCGACCGGTCATTCCCCCACCCATATATGTACAACTGTGCTAACTGATACCCCGCACGATAGGTCCATGTGCAAAAGCTGGCCCCTGCAGACTTTGAGATACTCGGAGGTCCATGTACCATCGATGGGGCAGAAGAGGGTACGTCCACTGTATCGGGGATTGTCTGGCCAATATCTAACTTGTATAGCCAGCGGCCTCGTTAGCCTCAATGATGGCGGTTTCGCTGCCCTGACTTCGATGAACTTCACCGGCGATACCGAGTATGATATTCCCGTCGTCGTCCGTTACGATCAAGACTGCAAATCCATCTGGACGAGACCAGTGGGCGGAAAGACAGTTCCTATGGCCTGGCTTGACGATTGGAAACAGCCTGCTTATTATCGGGCTCCTCGATTAGATGGAGACCTTAAGTACTCGCCCGGGAATCGCACCTTCGCTGCCTTCTTCCGCACGAGCTATTATGGCGAATGGCAGGGTCACGGCGGTGACATGATTGTCTACATCGACGATAACGACGACAAGGGTCAGATCATGGTAAATTACGGCACGAAACATAAAGGTACCGAAACCGTGACAGAGCCAATATCCAAGAGAGACAATAATTATTCTCTTGTTCAACGATGTCCGCACGAATACGGACTCGCTATAGCGCCTGCGAACGAAGCCCCGTTCCCTGCGGTCTGTACCGACGACGAGGGCAGCATCAGACTCGTAACGGACCTATGGCTTGGCGGAGGCAACGAAACCCGGATAGGACAACAGACACCTAGCGAAGCATTTGCCGGTGAAGCATTTGGTGGTGTCCAAGGCTCCTATAGCGTCATGGATCGAATCGGCGATGATGCCTATCTCATGGCATGGGTCTCGAGACCGACTATCCCTTGGGATGAGAAGCAGATTGATAACTGCGTTCCGATCCCCGGCAAGTGCACTACCGGGTGGTGTGGCAACAAATTCAAACAATGCGATGACGAAGCAAAGTCACGCAGCGTCCAGGTCATCCGGCTCGATAACAAAGTAATTGTCGGCGACAAAATTTTGGGAGATATTCGAAGGGTTCCCAAGGATCCTGTCACCATAACTCCATTTCGACAGAACGTTGATTGCTCCAACGCTCGCATTGGCACCTTTAACCGAGAAATCGCTTTGCTCACCTGGGAAGAGGACGAAGTGGAGGAATGCAAGATCCTTTCGGGCTGCAAGTCTCGGAAATACACGGGAACAGTGTTCCAGAAGCTAGACGAGAATGGCAACAAAGTGGAGGAATCCTTGAAGAGCACCGATGTGTTTGTGTCGGGGGATATCATCCAGATTTGGGATCAAATCTGCTGGCCATACGTCCACATGGACTGGAACACGACCAAGGAGGAGCTGGTCAAATACCCTACAGAGCACACTCACGAGCACGACGACAAGGCGGGACCATTCCCGACCGTGAATAAGCTTTCCTTTGCCTGCGTCGTCGGCATGGAATAGGCGGCTTTGCGTCTGACAGTATCCACAGCTTGATCACTTGAACGTAGGATGTATGCTAGTTTGGGTCGCGCCATATCTTCCTTTGCATGCCAACTATATATCTCTTCTTGTTTATTCCTAAGTAGATAGAAATTGATCACCTACCGTAGACATTGCTTGGCTCGAAAATCACGGCTGATGAGTGTGGTTGTGACTTGATAGCGCACGGTTGTTTCTGCTGAGAAGGCGTACCATGGTGCAGCCTTCGATGTCTAGTCCCCTTTCGACAACTTGAGCATCCTCCTTCTCCAGCCGATTAGTCGCTAACAGACCAGAAGGAAAGCTAGACAGACAGCCAGAAACTTGGCGCCCGCGTCGACTGCTGCTGATACTGCGAGCGGGTGTAGAAAGAACGTTTGCCGTGTTGGGAAAGTGCTGAGGCTGGAAATGGGAGTCCCAACCGCAATTCGAGGATGGGCGGAAGTCAGGTAGCGAGACCAAAGTAAGCAAAGGTGGACGCGGCTCAACATTCCATTTCTTCCCATGATGCAGCATAGGGCTCTCACCTTTTATCTCCACGCTTTTAAATTCTCACGGTGCTAAGACATCGCCTTCGCAATCTACGGAGCCGAATACCCTCATTTCTATGGATTCTGTCCACGATTTCGTCTCCCTCCCTTCAGGCGCCATGCCTCGACCGGAAAGACACATCTTGCTCGCCGAGACGCGGGGAGCGTTGGTTGCTCGCGCTAGTAGGAGGGTCTGCAGTGAAAGTGGGCAAGAGGTACGCAATTTCTATTGCCTGACGGCGCCCTTTAAAGTATATGCCGCGGACTGATTTCGCTAACTTCATGCCTTCACTTGGAGGCACCGTTTGCATGGCTCCCTCAAGAACTTGTCGATGAGGTCACGCAATATCTTACTTCCAAAGCCGATCTCCTTGCCGTGGCGCTTGTGCATCCATGCTTCCGAGAAGCTGTTCGGAGAGAGCTTTTCCGTGCTGTTACCCTTCGACAGGGACATTTAACTCGCATGCTCTTCCTTGTGGACCGACCACTTCTCAGAAAACATGTGAAAGTCGTGAATCTGGTGTGCGATTGGTCATCCGAATTCGACATATGCTGGGGACTGGAACATCTGCTTACAGGTACGTACGTATCCTTTGCATTGCTCAAAGCCGTGCTCTCGTAGTAAGGATTTCTCGGGAAATAAGCAGTCTGATAGTAGGTCCTGATTACCCTCACGTCCATAAGAGAAGTAAATTTGACTAACTCTACACACCCGTGGTAGGACTTGATGTAGTTTAGCTTATTTCCCGAGAATTGGTTTACCGCCAGAGCCCTGTCATGAGCAGCTGCGATCCAACCTCCAGATACGGCCTTTGGAGCACTTTACTGATTTTGTGTTAAAGACCTTTTGCCGCGAGCGGCCGAGTTTAGGATCACGATACAAGGCCTGGACCTAGTATTGACACATATCCACCAGAACCGAGAAGTGTTCCGCGACTTCCTCAGTCGGATGAGCTTGCCAAAGCGCGTGACGTTCACAGCCAGTGTGGCCACCCTCTCTCGGACCCCGTCACCGTTTGAATTCGAGAAGTTCCGGAATTTCAGAACCGTCTACGACCTCCTCCAGCAACCGAATGTCGAATATGTGACCGTAGCGCTAGATGAGTCCATCCATTCCAACACCATCGATAGCAATTTTCTCTCTCTGCCGGCAGAAGCCCACTACATTAATTTGAAAACGCTGGACTTTACCACCATGCCGATCCTCGTTCCGGAACTGAAGATTACCTGTAGCAATGCGCCGCACCTCACGGACCTGCGCGTACGCCTCGCTTCCAGAGCGGACGAACAATCAGTGACGAGGTTTCATGTTTCAGATGCACTATCAGGAGTCCGGAAAAGGTTGGAAAGGCTAAAGATTTACTGGTACGGATCGAGAGAGGCCCTCCACGGCGATCCGATTGATTTCAGCCGATTCACGAAGCTCGAGGTGCTGGAAGTCGAGCAAGAAATCTTCTTCGGAGCACTCCCTACTGCGGACAGATACGTGTGGGATCTGCAAGACCGTCGCGGCATCCCTTCAAGACTGCCTCCATCTCTTTCGGAGCTACGCATTGCCTTTCTAAGCGAGCAGCATATCTTTGCCACAGGTGACCAATCGCGTGTTTCACTTTTCTCTGTGCTTTATGGACGTACCCCGGCATTGGCATGGATCACCGAGCTCTTAGAGTGGCGGCCTGTTGGTGGAGGAGGTTTGCGAAAACTAGAGATGTGGGAGTCGCTCACGGAGGAAGTGTGGCATCCTGAAGCGCGTTCGCGGCAAAGCGGTTACTGGATCAGGCACTATAATCCCCTACGCTCTTGGGTCTTAGATCGCCTTCTACAAGAGTGGAATCTGCGAGGTGTGGATGTTAAGATTTCTTTGCGGAACTGGACTTACGAGGACAAGTGCGAGGCCTTGTCGTACGTTTTAGACTTAGGAGTGTAGCTGGACATTGCGATGTCGATTTCTCGTCGTCACTATCTTCGTATCTTCGAATTGCGAGAAAAGCATGTTTGGGAGCTTCATTGAGAGAGACTTGGTTCAAAAATGAGGGACGATGAGAAAGGTGTATTGCTGAAAGTGGTTGCGGGATCCGCAGAGTATACTATTGGCCTACTCAGATCCGGCCGTGTGGATCATTCATCCCAATTATCTCGAACCTGCTGAGCACACTCTCTGTCGAAGCTGAATATCCACCCCAACACTCATTTGTTCGAAAGTGTTCGTTAACTCTTCCGGTATACTCCAGGCTGCCCTCTGGTAGTGCTACGGCACGTCTTCAATCACCCTCACCATTCCCAGTTTCTGGAAGCGTGCCTGCCTTCCCCTTCCAATTTCAAGCAGCTATTCGTATGCGTCCGACAGCTTTGCGGAAGCTACGGCACCGCTCAGTTTGACTATCAGGAATTGTTGCCAACCACGCCACGAGACTTGATCCTCCGCTAAAAATGCCGCAGCTGGGCTGTTGAAAAAAACTTCTAGTGTCCGAAGGGAGTCCGGAAGGAGGTGTTGTACACTCGGCCTGCTTTTTATTCTCCCTCCACACGAAGAATATTCTCTCGTCCGAACAGCCGAAGGCTCCTTCCTTAAACCAAATACCCGCTGGAATTCGTAGATGTGCGAGCTTCGAGAATCTCGAGAAATCGAATGGACAGACGGGAACATGATCCCCTTTGCGCCATCCGCTCCGAAATTCAGTAATGGTGATATCAGTGAGTCCATCCTTTGAGGCGATTACCATTTGGGCTGAGCGGTCATCCCAGCAATGAGGGCAAAGTTCGAGGCCACTGAAAACGAGGCTGTGGGTGGGGAAATCAGCGAAGAATTTAGTGTAGTAATAGGCGAATGAAGCAAATAACTGAATAGTCAACGCTTTGGCACTTTGCTGGGCCTGTATGTGTGAAATGAGTGTGTTGAAGTCTTGATATTTCCCGCAAGCAGTACGTTCATCAAACGTTGAGGTGTTTGTAAATTCGACCGAGAGCGACTCCAATCCGCTTAGAAGAGGAAAGAAGTGTTCGAGTGCCGGGTCGATCGATGATGGCGTCATGCAGTCAAAGGAGAGGCTAAGATGACGCACGGTAGGTCCTAGGTTCCTCTCGCGGAGAGTGTCGGGTACAGCCGAACAATGGCCTGAGCCATTATATTGGACCGGAAGCCTGATTTTGTGGTAGATGATCTCTTCAACGATGCTAGACAAGTATTTGTTCTGTTTGGCGATCTCTCGAAGCTTGGCTTGATCGTGGCTGAGGTACGAGAAAATTTCACATAAGACTGACGTGGGTAGCTCAGGAAGGGATTTCGGAGGATACATTGTGCTGGTAGATATCTACTGAGAGACGGACCATCCCATCTTATATACTTAAGCTGCAAACTTGATGGAGTTTGCTGGTAATCATATGATCGGTTAAGCGAGAAGTTTGCCCGAGGGACCCACCATGTGTAACAAACAATCCATTGCATTAGAGGTGTCCGGTGAGAAATCGTATTTAGGGAGTAGGCAGACCTCTACGCCTTCGTACATGGCCAAATTGTCTTACCGGGCTTGCACCCACACCGGCCTGCATCGGTTTTTCGAGCCGTTGTATAATCCCTCTCGTAGCTTCAACGCAGGAGTAGATTCAGTGAGGGGTTGCAACTGCACTGTTACGCCGCCATATGCACAGCATCTGCGCGTCGGTTCCACATGGTGTAACAAACAACAGGGGGGTTTCCAGTCACATCATCACCTCTCAGCCGTATCTCCAACACCCGCGTCCGCGAAAGAAGCCTCCAGGTCATCCGGCATGTGCCAACCTATGCGCGAGAAATGGCGATCATCGTATAACAGCAGATCATCCTTGACCTTCACGTCCCTTACCTTCTTCGAACGCCCTTGCTTTTCCTTCGCAACTTCCAGAAGCCAGGGACACGAAAGGCTTATTCTCCCGCTGAATCCCGCAGCCTACTTCCGCCGGCCCAAGATATTGAATCAACTCATAACGTCTGGAGGGAGGATAGGAGATGCGATTTGATGCTTGGTCTGCTGTTGGATTGTTCCATATAAAGCCGTTGTCGTGAATAAACAAATGCTCCAAAACCGAACCATATGCCTGCGGTACGCCGTTTGGCTACACAATCAGCCTAACCGGGGACGCCTACCAAACTTCCACTCTCCCCAAACTTTCCCGTCTCCCCACTGCCAAACAGATGGCTCCCCCCCTTCGTCATCGCCAACGTCACGCGACGAGTCCAGAATGTCACCATCAGATGCAATCTCTCCGGAATCATCCCACATCAACATCCACCTGCCCCGTCCGTTCAAAATTGGCACTCCATTGCCAAACCTTTGCTGCAACTTCTGGACCATATCCACACTATCCTCCCTGTCCCTAGCCGCATCGCTCTCGAAACCGAAAATTCTGATGCACTTCAATGCGGGCCATTCGGCATCTTCCAATAGCACCGGAAGTACAATCGCCACAAAGCGTTGGTATCCCTCACCGTTGCAGTACGCGTCGACCCAGCTAGCACTGTCCATTCCATCAGGAGCATCTTCGTAGGCGACTGGTCTCTGATCGAGCGTCAGATGAGTAAGCATTTCCCTAGTACTTCGTATGAGCGATGCCCATTCCTTCAGGACCTTTTCATCTGATCTTATCGAGTGGTAGATTTCGTTGAACCAGTGATCTTCGTTATCGGGAGGGCCTTCGCATGGTCTACAGAGGGACAATCCCTCCAAAGAAGAGAAAGAAGAAATAAGACTTGGCGAGAGACATGCGAGGGGTCGCGGCGCAATCCGCTCGTGGTCAAAATCCTCCTCAGTTTCATCTTCAGGGTCCACCGGTGAGGCGGGAATGCCGCGTTTGCTCGGCAGGTTCGACCCAATAGGTGTATCAATAATGGCCAATTGAAGTTGCGTAATTTTCGCAGTATTTGCACAGGCAAACTGCACAAACTCCGCTGGAATGTACCCTCGGAGCTTGAGCGTCTTCAACATCGACATTGGTATGTGAGCGCCTCTAAACGGATGCAGAAATTTGGCAGGCCTCCAATAAGCAGATATCTCCAGATACTCGAGGTTAACGAACATTGCAAGCGCATTCCAGGTATCGGTCATTTTCTCGTCGTAATAAGTAGTCCACCCATTCACAGGCAAGCAAAGCCACCGTACTAGACTTGCGAGACGCTCGGCTCTCTTCCTGTCCACCGTGGTCCCCTCAGAGAAAACGTCAAGGAACAACATAGCCGTCCGGTGTTGTTCCAAGTCCCAACGAGTTATGTCGGGGTTTCCCCATACAGGATAGTGAGCTCCAGTCTCGCGGGTAGGCATATGTTCGGGACATTGGTATGGTCGCTGCAAGGCGGCTTCTTGCTCTCTTAGCGGTCTGAACGCCAAATCTTCGTGGAGTGAGAATCTATGTAGCTCGACATGCGTCCAAAGAACAGGTTCGATAAGGCTGTGGTATTGGCTTGAAACGCGTGCGAGTTGCGCCAAGTCATGATGGCGCAGATATTTCACGACGTCCAAGAACAGCTCAACTGGAAGAGTGCTGATAGGAGATGACATTGTGGCATAGGAAGAATAGATAGGGGCGCAAGACCAGAGAAGACCTCGCGTGCTGTTGATAGGAAGCAGCGACGGGCTCTGTTTATGATTCTTGTTGGAAGGATTACGCTAGGCTTTTGCTGGTCTAGCCCAGTCTCCGCCGCGACTATCCTTGTAGTGATTGGACCCATTACCCAGAGATTATAATTATATGAGTAAACTCATCGAGCCTTTCGCGAAGTTCATATGTTTTCTCATTTTGCGGTCCCCCACAACTACGGTTTTCTCAACTCTAGGCTTTAGTCTGTAAACTAACATAAATTCATAGGACATATCACGAATTAGGCAAAATAGAGTGTAAATCCCGGGCGTCCCCGTCAAAATTGACTACAGAAGAGACAAAGCTCAAAGAGTGACTATGAATTGAAACTCCCCCTAATATCAGTCCACATGCCACGCCCACCCAGCAAATTACGAAACTACAACCGTCTATCCTCTTTCCTCACACAATCCCTTCATACATCTGAGCAATCATCTAGCAAGTTGACCCAGAAGCGATAGCGCCGCGGATGAGCGAGTTTCCGAAGGTACCACACTGGCCAGACTGCGTGATCTGGTTGTGCTGTGCAAAGAAACTGCAGTCTGGGGTGTTGTAGACAGTGACTAGTCATTATTAGCACTTCTGATTCTCGCGTTCCCTTCCATACACTAAGATTCGGTCTTCACTTACTATTGCAGCCGGGGCGAATCACGTACTGCGACGACTCGACGCGGTAGCTGTCAGGCCCAGAGACGATGGGCGAGATGCCAAAGCAGGTGCCATCAGTCGGGACATTGGCAACAGTGATGGGAACGGGGTTGGTGTTGCAGCCAGTGCCCTCATAGATAGTAATGGGGACAGATGTCGCGCGACGGTCAGCGCTGGGAGCGGCGTTGATGCCGACAGTGGCGACGAAGAGGGCGACGATGGACTTGATCTGCATTTTCAAGTTTGTTGGTGAAAGCTGAAAGCTTGAGAAGATATTGTATGCTTGAAGTTTTGTGGAAGTGGATAATGTATTGTGTTGGATGAGGACTTGAAGAGAAAATCGAGGGGGTCTTTTATAGACTTTGAGAGAAGATGGGAGAGACACAACCATAGCCTTTAGTTCGGCATGACGCTTCAGAACACGAGCGTGATGCCTTGCTGACGGGTAGTATTGGCCGGTGTTCCGTGAAGCTGTTCCCACCCGAACGCAACATCGCCCCCGGCCGGCAATAAGATGACGAGGTAGCTGCGAGAGTTTTGTTTCTCATCACAGGTGCCTGTGTTGAGACGAGATCATTGGCCGCTATGATGCTCCCCGGAAACGCTTTGAGTTAGGCAGGGTCGAGTGGCATACGGCGTGATCAATCCGTTGAAGATCAGTTCTGACATGAGATCTCGATCTTGGAGTATCCAGTGAGCTTCGAGCCTTGATAAGAATGCTGTTTTGATTCGATCGTGAAGCCTTTTCTATGGTTACGTCCCGGGTATCGGCGGAATGCAACCGTCTCCCAGTGTTTGGTGTCTTGACGACGCCAATATAACGAGACCATCGAATGTGTCACAGCACTGTGAGCTGGGTAGATACGAAAGGCTACAATGCTCGAATGATCACTCTCGCACGGACTAAGCAGAAGCTCTGATGTAGGGCAGGATTGCTAAGGCTTCCTGCTTACTATTGGCTATAGTGGGCTATGTGCTATACATCAGCCTTCAAGGTTTCTTCTCGTGTTGTAGCACGCTTTGTTGAGTGGTAGTACGTACTCATGTATAAGCTGCCCACCTGATGACCGTCAGGCCACAGCAGCAAGAAGTGTGGGACTTATCGTTTGTTGGGAGTATCATCTCTTCCTTACTGCGTATAGCTGCTGAGTTGGGATCTAGCGATGAGTGGTGGCCAAGAAATTTTGTCGCCCCGTTCTCCATATTCTGCATGAAGCGTGAAGGAATCGCCACCTGCAGTGGCTGGGGGCTGTTACGGATCATTCTTGGTTCCCACGTGGTCGCTCCTTGGATTTTACTCGTACGCCTAAGCCGCAGGGTCGATCGCAGAGTCGTGCAAGTTGCCCGTAATTTCTCATGCTTCGCTCGATTTCGCTCCCCAGGCGCCTTCAGCCACGCCTCACAGTCGCATTCAGACATTGCCATATCTTCATAGAGGCCCAACGAATGGACAATATGTGGTCTGGCTAAACGTCCAGATTCCTGGATGCTCTCGATATGGGTCCACTCAAGCACTTCATGGTCCTGACCCACCCACCTGGTTTCTGAAGACCCGCGGAGGAAGCCACGAGCCTCCCAATCCACGATCCGCTGCGGGAGCAAAGGACTAAGCCACCAGGTGGTACTTACTTCTAGCGGCGGCCCTCTCACGATGGGTGGCGTAAGACGGGCCTGAGCATGGCCCGCGGAGTGATCCCATTGGGCATACATCGTGAACGTGTGGAGGCGTAAGCAGGGGACGTAAATTCTTATTGCATGCATAATCTCGACTCATGGTTCTATTCGGTTATTCAATTCACGGCGGATGGTGTTCGCACGGTTGTGTTGCCGTACATGTTGATATGCGCGACGAGCGAATGTGCTTCTGCGACCCTGTTAGCGTACAAAAACTCGTATGCATCAAACAGTATCAGTCACTAGAAGATGGACAGAAGATAAACAAGCCTTACAGCAAGCCATCACGCTTTATTGATATGGATCCCACACAGTCAGCGCGACTTTGGAGAAAGTGCGGACAAAGGTTGCTTACCGGGCGGCCTCGATTCGCCTGGCTAAATGGATGGTAAACGAACGCAGAAGGATGAACCGCGTCCCCGCCGGCTTCTGCCGTCACGGAACGGGATGGAACGTTCTTTCTAGCGGCCCGGATGAAACTGACATGCATACATGTAGGTCACGGCCCGAGAACGATCCATGCATCGCGTCGAGAAACTGCAGAAACGATGCGATAAGCAGCACAGCCTGTCACTCCACCACTTCCTCCGCCGAAGTTCATCTGCAGGTCGTGTTTAGTGTCCATTCCGCTGGACCATGGTTCTTTTGGAAATTTATAGGGCATACGAAACCGATGCTTCGGGAACAGTGCCATCACGCGATGGCATGAGTTCCGCGAAGGAATTGCTAGCGGTGAACGGGTCAGACCGAGACGAAGTTCGCAAGATGGCCTGTGTTCAATAAAACTCACAGAGTCGGCCACAACTACCGCACTGCAAACGCTGCCTCCTCTGTGGCCTACTGATGACATGCTCAAGAGACTCTATCCTATCACAATCGAGCTAGATGTTCTTGCCATGGCTCGCCCGGCCCGGCTTACGGCGTCGCTGATGCTAACGGTGGTCAGGAGACACTGCCTTGTGAGCACACACCGAAGATGATCGAATGGCAAATCTGCAGGAGAACCGGTGCATTGGGTATATTAAAGAAAAAGAGGAGCTGCGACGAATGCAACGAAAAAGCCGAGATGCGTCCCGCAGATATCGCAAACTTTTAGAGACACTGGTAATAATACGGCGGTGAGACGCCCTTGCACTGGTACGGGGACTACGTTCTATTGCGTTAGCAAGGCGACCATTAGTTGTAAACCCCGAATAGTGGATCACTGACCTCGCAAGTTTTACAGCCTTTCCAATCATTTCCACCACACTGATCCCAATGCTTCTGTCTGCATCCTCCATTACCCGGTGTACTCGTGGGTGGTCTCTGTATCGTTGTACTGGATGAGATAGGCTTCGACGTAGTTGTCGGCGGATTCGACGAGCTTGGTATTTTGGAACTGGTCGTAGACCTAATTGTCGAACTTGCTCTGGTGGTTGAGGACTTTGAAGGGGTCGGTCGGGGTGGACTCGTTCCGCCCTTTGTGGGCGTATCCACTTGGCTGCCATCGCAGTATACCGTGGGTCCGTCTAGGGCTAAGTTTTTGAGAATATTACTCATGAGACTTGTTCCTGGCCCAGTGCAGAGGTCGGTTTTTGCTGCCGCGGGGTTAAGAGGGTTTGGGTATTCGACATGGAAGACCGGCTTGCCAGATGCTAGGAAGTTGTTGTATCTTTCGCATTCAGTGAGCGAGGCACATTGTTCGTTGACGGCGAAGTCCATAATTGGAGCGAGAGTGTCCAGGATGTCGATACTGTTTTTGAGACCGACCTTCATGTTGTATCTTGCTGCTTCTTTTTGCATCCATTGCATGTAATTGATAGCGTCATTATTTTTCAGGTTCAGACCGTTGTCGTTTTGCTGAGACTTGTTAGTATAAAGGACTAGCTTATGCGTGCGGTTGGGGTAGGAAGCTCGTGGGCAATCTCGCCGGTTGCAGATAAAAGTATACGTACGTAGCCATCTGTCAAGGAAGTCAGTCAGGTATTCCCAAGTCGCACAAGCTCCAGCATGATGCTTGACTAAGCTTAGTTTTGCCGTGGGACATACCTATGTTGTCGGGATCTATCGCATCACACCCTCGATCCCCCGCCAGCTTGATGCGCTTCGCCATTATCTCTCTGATTTTCGTGCTTCCCGTGCGTATCCACTTTTCGTTCGGCCACTCTGGTAGTACTTTTCCTTGATCCGCAGCAGGGAAATCTTTCGCATCGTCTCTCCAGTCCTCTCTGGTGCCCGCGCTGAAGTAGCATATTACGGTCTTCCCGGCAGCCTTCAATCTGGTAATGGTCGAAGGATCGTTATCGAATAGGTCGATGTCCCAAACCTCGGCGTCGGTGGGTGGGAGGGGCATCTTGGACATGTCTGGTGTACCAAGCAAAATAATCTGCCATTTTTGACCGCGTGTGAAGTTTTGTGCAAAGCAAGGGACGGCGATAAGTGCTAACCAGAGCAGCCAGGAAAACATCTTGAAGGGGGGAACCGACATGCAGGCTGGAGCTCAAGGAGTGTATTTGTTCTGTATCCAAGTTGCAGGAAAGAAAGAAGGAATTGTTTGAGAGCAAGGTATTGAAGCCATGCGACGAAAGTTCGACGTGGCGGATGATCTCCCAGATTTGGCATTGTGAGCATATAAGAAGCGGCAAACTAATACAACGGCTGGCCAGGTGTTCTGTTTTACGTATTACAGTCGACGAAGCGTGTTGCGTGGATATTAACCGCCAAAAGGTCGATGTCTAGGGAGGCTTGCTCTTCTCTATATTCCCTCAAGATTGGTTTTTCGTAGCCGAGCCAACCAGGCGTAGGAGAGGCAAATATAAAGAAATTTCGGTAACACCCGGACGTCAAGGCGATGCTTTGTGCCACAGCCAATTTGCATTACGCGGTAGAGCCACAGCACGTCGTCAGGTGGGCGAAGCCATGTGGCGACGAGCATGCGGCTTATTTTGTGTTATGCAAGAAAAAGGGGTGGGAGGAAGCCTCCAGGAATATCTGGAGAATGTTCGAAGAATAAGATGGCATGGCGTGATACTACGAGGCGGAAAGGTTCCTGAAAGTAGGCATTCCGATCAGCTGCTAATGTCAGCTTGCATATTCGGCAGATCGATGCATTGCGGGGGAAAGCTTAGCTGCGAGATCCCCATATTCAAGCTCAGGGATCGGGTGCGGGAGATCTAGTGTTGCTGAGAGGGGTTGAGAATGTTCTAGAGTCTGTATGTCGGCTAAATCAAACCACAATATGCGAAGGCCCATATAAACTATATGCCAGGACGAGTCTCGCACGGTTGGCGAAAACATTGAAGAGAGAATTTAGATGAAAGATGGAAAACTTGATCCCGGGTATTCCACGTTGTCGGCAGTCCAGACGCTGGAAGGTGTAGCCCACCAATTGGCTAGCTCCGCGGGACCGAAATACTAGGGGTAGAGATGTAGGTACTTGCGGTCTTGCATGGAGCTTGCTTCGCACTGAACTCCCTGCTGGCCTCGTAAGCTCCACCTTTTGAGCGATGTGCGCAACGCATTGTGCGCACACCAGACTCCCGCTGCAGCTGAAAGCGTACCGTTGCCGTGTCTAAGCCCCAGCACGAATTGTAACCGGGCTTGACCGAAGGGCCCAGACCGGGTTTGAAGCTGCTGTAATGAACACAGGCTGCGAATTTGCATTTGTAGTGTGTGCTTATTGGGTGGCAATTGTCGCGACGGTATAGAGTACACAAGCAGAGATGATGTAGAGTCGACTGGTCGGAGTCGGAGTCGGAGTGTGCTAGCGGCACTTGAAGCGTCTTATCGATAAGGCACGTGAGCATATGCTAATCCCAAAAAGTCACCCTTCAGAATCACCAAAGTTTCTGGGCCGATGGAAATTTAAATGTCTTCATCACCACGCCAGAAACAACAGCACCGCTTTTGCCCTCGTTTATGCATCGTTAACTCGATTCTTATAAGTTGCAGATGGCCTGCTTATCTAGGAGGGAAATGATTGCACTGCACCGCAATCGCGACCTGTATATATCCTAATGCTCCTCGCGCTCAGATCTAGCCGCCCCCATTGCTCCTTGCGACCTCTCCACACACGCTTTCTGACGACATACCCGGACCCGATCCCGACTTACGAGACAGTATGGGACCCTACGAAATACTCGATCTTGCCGCCGCCAACTCCTACGACGAAGTCCGAAGTTGATCAACGCGAGGACGATGCACGACGAGATGAGCGTCGACAACTGCGGGACACACAAAGGGTTGGGATCATTCACCAGTTTACACAATTTAATAAATTGCACGCAATTAGGCGTTTAAACCTCTGTCTCTGGCTTGCTACTCAGAGAGGCAAGAACGGTCAGCGTCCCTTCCTCCTCTGGAGATCCTACGTTCGAGCGAAGGGCTGCATCCCCGAGTTGCTCTCTATGCTGCCGCATAGCGCTTGGGATGTGCTTTGGGATGTACAAGTGAAGCACAATCCACAAGAACGGTCCCGGCAATCCAACCTGGAGGAGCTTTACCGCGATATGAACTCAGCTGGGATGACGGCAACCGTCGGGCTAAGAATTGAATATTTGGAAAGTCTGTTTCTCAGCGGAAACGAAGAGGAGGCTTTGAAGGCTTGGGAGGACGACCACCGCGGCACAGATTCCTCGTCGCGACATGATTACAAGCCTGAGCACCTTGAACTGGGAGCAAGGCTGCACGCGCTCGCTGGACACCCTGACCGAGCACGGGAAATCATGGAGCAGCTCTTCGACTTATATCCCAAGTGGGACATGTCGGTCATGCTATCCGTCTTTCGTGCTCATACGGGAGTGAAGTCTGCGCCGCACCACGACACGGCTAAGACGATATATATCAATCTGAAAGAGCGTATGGGCAACACCATGACCTTGGAGCACTACGACACTTGCTTTGTCGGCTTCTTGCAGGCTCGGCATCTCCGGTACTCTCGACAAGTTTTCGGCGACATGGTCAAAGATGGACGCCTGGCAACCTCTTTTTTCCCCAAAGAAATCGAGGTAGTCCTCAAGCGGCTGCATATGCTCTATCGGCTTGGTACTGATATTGAGAAAATGACTAGTATTGCTCTGCAAGTCCTCAAAATCTTACCACAAGCCTATCACTCCCACATTTTCGATAGCTGGATGAGGTCAGCAGTTATCATGAAAGCGCCCGATGTAGCCACGCAGATACTGGATATGATGTTCAACCGAGGATACCGTCCAGAAACCATCCACTTTAACCTCCTTCTCAAAGCTCTCTTCCGGACAAAGGACGAGCCTCGGGTCTTAAAGGCCGAGAACATTGGCTGGCGTATGATCGAGGAGACTAGGAAAGCATCGTCAGAGAAGTCTTCTGCCGAACCAGCTCCCGAGATGATT
Organism: Lentithecium fluviatile CBS 122367; assembly: GCA_010405425.1. NCBI lineage: Eukaryota > Fungi > Ascomycota > Dothideomycetes > Pleosporales > Lentitheciaceae > Lentithecium > Lentithecium fluviatile. The sequence continues at coordinate 661,066 of MU005586.1, forward strand.
GCCAAAAAGGCGGCTCTAATCGCGGAGACGGTACTTGATAGTGACGCTGCGAGGAAGGTACCAAAGGCTAACATGACGACCTTCAGTCTCATAATGCAACATCATGCTACCAACCTTCAATGGGAACACGTCGACTATCTCACGCGGCAGCTGAAGGAGACCGACCTTCAGCCCAACGCCGATTTCATGAATGTTGTCATGGACAACTACTGTCGCAAAGGAAAATATGCTGATGCCTGGAAGACTTACAAGTCTCTGACTGATGTTCCCGAGGGAGCGCCAGAAGTCTTTCCGGACGGATCCAGCATTCGTTGCCTCTGGAAAGTGCTCCGCCTTGCGCTTGGTGACCACGCGACACAGGACGACTGCAACCTCCCCACGCCGCGTCAACTTTTAGCCGAAACAGTGCTTTGGTGGGCACGCTGCAGTAGCAGACGCGATATCGAGCGGTTTCGCACGGGTCTGGCAGCAGCCAATCACAAAGCCATAACGAGCTTGATGTTGCACTGCTTTAGTTACGTGCAAGACTTTGCAGGCTCGCTCGTTGCTCTGCACGTCATGCGCAGCCATCTCTCCATCTTTCCGACCGATGATACTGCCGAGATACTTCAAAAGCAAGCTGCGTGGGTAGATATGCAGCGCGAGACGAAATCTGTTCGATCGCAGTATTTCCACAGCCAGAACAACAAGATCAACCTCGAAAAACTTGGCCGGGTATATTACGTTCTCATGGAGAAGAGGTTGGAGCGAGCAGGCTTGACGGAAGATGATTTTGACCACATGAGTGACGAGGAGCTCGGCGATCTAGGTCTTAACCTTCTATCGGAGTTTGTTCGTGTGGTCTTGAAGCGGTCGTACCCTCCCGAGGCCGTGGAGGCGATGATTGACGATGCTAAGAAAGAGGTGGGCGTTCCAGACATGTCGACAGGAGACTTGGACGCTTTTGCTGTTGCTTAGGGTACGATATCAGGGGGTTGATGACATTGGACTTAGCATCTTATCTTCTGGCTTGATTGATTTCCCTTACTGTCGACTAGGCGCATTGGTTTGTGGCATACAGGCACCACGACGCTTGGCAGGTGTTCAGGTATAGCTCGGCTTTGTTTTCTTCTGATCACACTCAATCATGTACCATAGTTCTCATGATACCCAACCTTACTCATGTTCCTAGTCAACACATAATAAATTACTGTAGCATTTCCCATACCCCGACCCCAGTCTCCCGATCCATCCCATGTATATATTTTCCGGGCTCAGTTTCTCATCGACCATCCTCTCTCCTGACTACACTACAGCCCCAAGGGATTGCCCGCGCTCCCACCACCTTTTCCTCCACCCGTCACGCCGGGCCTCGACGCCATGATCGCCTTGGCTCCACCACCGGTACTGGTAAGGCCCAGAGGGTTCGTCTTCGTAGTGGCTCGTGCGCCGTTTGCACCAGTCACATCTTTGATTGAATTTCCGTATTCGCGAACGGCATCACCCCAGCTACGGGATGTGTTTGCGAGACTAGATGTTGTGAGTTTACACGGTTGCGGTGAGAAACAGTCTGACGCGTACCTTGATCCCGCTCCCTTTCCAGCACCCGCTACGCCATTGCCTGCTGCTGAGACGATGGCGCCTGCAAAGTTACCAACCCCAGAAGCAGCAGCACTGGTGGTGCGCGTGATCCACGACTGCTGCGCTGGCGGCTGTGGCTGCTTCTTGGGGGGCTGCGCTTTGGGGAGTGGTTTCTGGGGTTGTGTCTTTAGTAGGGGCTTCTGAGCTTGCGTCTTGGGAAGCGCCTTTGCAGGTTGTGTTTTGGGGAGCGGCTTCGGGGCCGGGGCCTTGGGAAGCGGCTTCTTAGTCTGAGCTTTGCGATGCATTTCAATAGTTTTGAAATGTGTCAATGTCAAGTCTGTCGAGTATCGTGGAGGAATGGTGGTTCGGAACCAAACCAGGATTCCAGAACAGAACAGCAAGTCGATCATGATGGCCTGTGGCGTCCAGATGATGTCAATCTGTGGCTTGCGGGATGTGTCTAACTGCATGGGATTAAGGTTGCATTAGCCATGGGTGCTGCAGTGTGCGTCGGGCTAGAGCTTGGCCGACGTCTGGAACAGCCTCAGACGGACTCTGGCGTTCGTGTCTCGCGAACCACCACGTCAACCACCTGCCACATTGCACCTCCGCAACCTTCTTTTCTTCTTCTCTTCTGTTCTTCTTTTCTTCTCATGTTCCCCCATATCGTGGGTTAGCACCGTGCTCCTCGTTCATTCCCGCGTTTGGCGCGTCGGTCGTTTGAGCCCCGGAGTGGAAGAGCGGAATCGGGAGCGTTGCAGTGCGAACTCGGCTTCACACCGACTACAGCCCAGCAACCATGAGCCTCATTCACCTCAGATGACGCTAGAGGCAGCTTCACCTTCAATCGCAGCAATGTAAGTAGAGCGTCCACTTTGAATCCACCCGCAACATTCGCGAGAGCTCCACACCCGACCGCATGGTGCTGCGCTCCGAAACGCCATGAACAAGCTCAAGCGCTCCAAAACGAGTGTGGGCGATCTCGACCACTTCGACGCCGACCTGCGGCTCAATGGCGATGGCGGACACAAAGCGGGCCCCCCCCCGCCGCCGCCACCGCCGCCAGAAGCCCCGGAGCGCGCGCGACCAAAGCGCGGCTTCTCCATGAGCAAGCTGACAGCCACAGTTGCATCCAAGAAGACACCCCGCAAATCAATTGAGAAAGCCACGATATCGCGACCAATCCCGCACCCCCGCAATCCCGTTATCCTGCCTTCGCCGAGCACAGTCCTTGGAGAGGTCTCCCCGCCGCCGTCCATCTTCGTCGCCGCTTCCACGAGCTCGAGTCCCGGTGGCAGTCTCCGTGACACCGCAAAGCCCCCGCCCCACCACACCCACTCCATATCTGACCCTGCAAAGGTCTGCCTTCCACCGCCCATTCGTCAGCCGTGGTTTGTCCCAGGTGCAAACGGCGAGGAGCGGCACGCGAGTCGGCACGCGAGCGGGCACGTAACACCTCTTACTGGCATCCCGGAGTCGCCGTTTGCGCTCGAGCAAGCCATCACCACCTTGAGCGCGCTGACCATACTGGACAAGCTGAAAAATATGGAGCCCGCACGATTGCAGCCGCCCGCGGTCGGCACCAAGGCCCGCGCTCTGCAGCAAGCAAAGGAGATGGAGGAATTGGTCGCTGAGAGGGCCAAGCGCACCGGCGACGAGCCTCCGCCATACGACTTCTTTGAGTTGATCGGCAAGGGCTCATACGGCCGTGTCTTCAAGGGGCAGAATCGCAATACAGGTTCACTCGTTGCCATCAAGATCATCGACATCGATAAAGTCGATTACGAGGAAATGACTACGAAGAACCTGTCTGAGACGCTCAAGGAGATCGATATCCTGCAGCAGCTGAGGGACAGCAAGGCGCGACCATATGTAAACATTATCGAGGAAGCTCGCTCGGTGCACAACGAGCTATGGATCGTCAGCGAGTACGCTAGCGGTGGTAGCGTCGCCACGTTGATGAAGCCGTGCATGGTCAAAGAGCCATTTGGGCTAGAGGAGAAATTCATCATCCCCATCGCGCGCGAACTTGCTCTTGGGTTGAAATACGTCCACGAGGCTGGTGTTATACACAGAGATCTCAAGTGTATGTGACTGACACGACTTTCACTCCGTCCACAGTCTCTAACCCATGCAGGTAACAACATCTTGATTCTTGAGGATGGGCGCGTGCAGTTGTGCGATTTCGGTGTCTCTGGCATCCTCGAGCCTGCCGTGAACAAGCGGTCAACCATTGTGGGCACACCCAACTGGATGGCCCCGGAGCTCCAGAAGGAATGGGTCAAAGATGCCAACCCTTCCAGTAGAATCACACCAGACAAGATCCTGTACGCCTCGGAAGTCGATATTTGGGCTTATGGATGCACTATCTACGAGATGGCCACCGGATTCCCGCCATTTCATAGAGTGCTCCCGTTCGATCTCCCCAACAGTGGAGTTCCCATACTGGAAGGCGAAAGGCACTCCCAAGAGCTTAAAGACTTCGTCGCATTCGTCTTCCAAACGAATCCACGGGACCGGCCCACTGCGGACGAAATCCTGGAACATCCCCTCCTAGCCAACTCGGTGAAGATGTACCCTACCGTCATGCTGGTAAAGCTCGTTGAGGATTATTATAAGTGGGAGCATGAAGGCGGTACCCGCGCCTCCCTGTTCAACCCATACGGAGCCCAGGCGCCTGATCCACTGGCGCCCGAGGACGAAGACGACGATGATGATTGGACATTCAGCACAAGCGACGAGTTCGGAAACAGACTGTCGCGGGCATTCCCCGATCCATTCACCGCACCCGGTCAACCTTTTACAGGTATAACTGCACCGCCCGACGACGAGGATAGATTCGCAAAGTTACAGGCTTCCATCAAGGAAGAGGCCATCAACCGGGCAGGGAGCCGTCTAAACCGGCTTTTCGACCAAAGCCTGACACCGTATCGATACAGTGGGATCGATAGTGGTGGCAATGGTCGGCCTCCTTCAGATCTCATTCTTCGTGATTTCAACCCCGGAGCGCCAAACCGAGAGACGGTCATTGACCTGGACTTCGCCGCCCCCACTACCGTCGATCTACCCAGTATTGATTTAGGCGAGGTGCCAACCCTCAAAGCCAACCGCGTGCAAAAGCTGCTCCGCGAGATGCAAATGGAAGACGAGGAACGGGATAGCTTCGATCAAGATGAACTCACTAAGCGAGCCACACGAGACTGGACATTCCCTTCGTCGAATGACCAATCAAATAGACGGACACAGGACTGGACATTTCCCAAGGCAAACGAGAACGAGAATCGAGCCACACGAGACTGGAAGTTTCCAACTGGCAATGAAAATCAGAATCGAGCTACAAGAGATTGGAAATTCCCTAGCATGGTAGAGGAGCCAGCCAATCGGAAAACACAGGATTTCAGGTTCCCTCCTGCTGCGCCGAAACCAAATAGAGCGACGAGAGAGTGGACGTTCAGCGCGGCTATGGCAGAAGCGAATAACCAAAACCAAAGAAACTCGCGTCGAGAAACGAAAGACTGGACTTTTCCAACGGCGACGCCAGCGGTACCACCATTGGACAATCGCAAGACACGAGATTTTGTTTTCCCTATGCGTTCTCCAGTTGAAGAGGAGGATGCTAGTTCTTCGGATCAAGGTCCAAATTTCTCATCGTCACCCACACTTGGACCCGGCTTCCGACCGAGCCTACGACATGCCGCAACTGAGCCTCCAGGCGCGTTTGACGATTACCCTACTATCATCAGCTCAGCACCGGCGTCTCCTTTACGAACCTCCATGATTGACCTAGACATGGCAATGGTTGACGACCTCCGACCATCCACATCGGGCTCCGGTTCGACCGCCACGTATACAGCCGGAATGGAGCAACTAAACGAGAACCCGTTCAATCTAGAAGACCAAGTCCACCTCTCGCAGAACAACAACCGTGCCTCCTACCACATGAAATCACAATCCGAACCCAATCACCCTATACCTGGCTTGCTGACACCCCAGCAATACGACGAGCAAGGACATCCAACAAATCAGGATCCGCATCATCCAAGCATGCATGCTCGTGGCGTTTCTTCGGTCTCCCAGATGCAAGCACAGGTCAAGCCACAACCCCACAATGCATACCACCGTCAAAACCAGCGCTCGCAGCAGCTCATCTGGGACGGCTGGTCACACTCTGCTGCCTACGCTCTTGGCAGCGACGAGTCACCTCCCACGAGCGTCTCTACCGATGCTTCCGTCGACTCAGATATCGACGAAGCATGGGACAACCTCGAAAAGCTTGCTCTGAGCCGTACGCGCTACGCTGCCCGCTCCCGCCGCACAGACAGTCGAGACGAGGACCCACGCTCCTCTGATACAGATGACGCGTACACCACTGACGCCACGTACGACGACTATCCCCGCCCCGTCCGCGTCTCGGTCGGTCCGAACGGCAAGCCGCTCGTCGATTTTCCCATCCCGAGGGGTCCGGGTGTGGAGTCTATGTTGGGTGTGGATGCGGATCCGTTGCTGTTGCAGAATGCGCTGTGGAAGAGTAGTGTGGAGTTGCGGGATGGACTCCGGGCGAGTCGCGATCTGTTGAAGGCGATGAAGCTCGAAGATGTCAAGCCGCCGCTGGAAGGGTTTCCGGAGGAGGGCGTAGAGGGTACCGATATGCAGGGCACGGTCAGGCCGTCGAGAACGTAAGTACATGCTTTTCATTTCATTCTTTTGTTTTATTATGGTCTGCCGGCTGCCGGACATGGGGTTCGTGGGAGTATGAGATTTACGGCGTTTGCCTGTATTTGGGATCGGGACATGGGTCGCGAAGCATATACGTTTTGCATGGCGCAAAAGGGCATCGAAGGTGCTGGATACTACTGGTTCGGGCGTACGGGTACGGATGGGTAGGATACCTCTTTCGCTCGCGAAGCATGGGTTCGGGTTCACCGGTGGGGTTGCAAGATAGATCAGTATCTGGTTGGCATTGTATACCGATGGGGTTGAAAAAGCTTTGTTACAGGTCGATTGGCGGTCTCGATATTACGCTCGAGCACCAGGTTGATGCCACTAGTAGCGGTGCGAGCGCTAGGTACAAATATCAAGATTGCTATGACAGCAGAACTTTGTGCGTCGAAGGACAATTGCGTTGAAGTAAGTGATTGTATAAACTTTTTATCCACATGCAGATATCCTATATGCCTGTATCCTAGCCATACCCATCATCATCATCAGAAAAGTCGCATCTCAAATCAAATACCCAGAGCTAAGCCAAGGTCGTTACGCTGAGATATCCTGAACCTGGTATATGCACCGCACTTTTGTCCCAACACCAAAGCCATGCAAAAGAAGCGTAAGAAGAAAAAAGAAGAAACCCTCGCTAAGAACTCGCATCTGTCACGGTGCCATCTTCCAGGTCGTCCTCGTCCTCGCCCGCAATGTGACTCTCCGTCTCGCTATCATCGTCCTCATCTTCTTCCTCATCGTCTTCATCTCTCTCAATCGGCATTCCAGGGATGGGTTTCCACTCCACGTAATCCCCAACCATCCACCTCTTACTCCGTGGAAGGCCATACGGATCAAAGGGAAAGTATGCGTCCAGCAAGAACCCTTCTTCGCCTTTCTTCATCGTGAGCGCCGTCTCCCTTGCCCCGACTCCATCATTATACCCGCCCACACTCCGCGCCAGCCTCACCCTCTTGTTCGTCTCGAGCAAAGGGAAGACGTAGACGAAATGGAAATGATGCGCCATCCGCGCGAACTGCTGCACGATGGACGGAGCGCAGATCTTGAGGGGGTTGAGCTTAGAGTAGATGTTACGACGGAGGATGTCGTGGATCGAATTGTGCCAGGTATAGTCGCCCTCATGGTAGATGATGTCCTCATCGGTGGGGGGAAGACCATCCGGTGTGGTGACGAGATCGCGCCATCGGAAGCAGAAGGCGTACAGTAGTGCTTGAGAGACCGCATAGTAAGTGCCGTAACGACGGAGATCAGGGCCCTTGCATCCCGGCTCATGTGCTATGCGTAAACTTTCGAGATGATGGCAGAGTAGGTCGAAGACGTCGCGGACGACGGGTCCAGAGACGTGGGCACCTCGGGCGATGAAAGAGGCGAGGTAGGCTGCGGCTGCGACACGGAGGATGTGCGGTCGACCAGAGTCGAACGCCAGATGGGAGCAGCATCCTGCAAAGCGTTCCATGAGATCAGGCGAGGTCTGGCTGAAGTGGAAAAGAAGGAATTGGGTATGTCGCGAACGGTATGTGGGTAGTATGATGTTCGCGAACTGTGAGATGAGGCTCTCGAACGTTTCATCGATGTCGGCGAGGTTGCCCTTGGCAAAGACAGAGTCGTAGTGGGAGAATAGAAGATCCATGATGTTGTCCAGCTTTGCAACCGAGTCTTTCAGTTCTTTGATGCGTCTCTCCTCATCGTCCAGACTTTCCTCACTCGACACCGAATCGTTGTCGCTTTCATAATCTTCATCGAGATCGCCAGTCGTATCCCCAAGCAAGCGATCCTCGATGTCGTCTTCCAAATCGTCCATGTCTACCTGGAGTTGCACGTCGATCTTGACAAGCTTATCCATGACAAGCGAGAGAATTTCGCCTTTGAGCTCCTGACAATAATCGGTGACTCTGAGGATGTTGGTGATGTATTGCTCATGTGCTTTCGATGTGTCAGTCGGGAACGGAAATGCCCGGGTGATAGTATGAGCAAGGTGCGTGCTGTTCATCGCATTCTGTCGAAGTATGAATCGAAGGCATTCGTGCATCCGATTTTGAATGCGCACCCGCTGGATCTTTGGGTCGTCTTTTTGGCGCAGCGATGGCGAGGGTGACTCAACGAACATGTTCACCAGCATGGAGAGAACGGTGGAAGTAAACCCTGGCTGTACCGACAGCAAAGAACTCAGGAAGCGTCGGTAGGAGCGTACGAAATCGTCGTTGCGGGCAATCCAGCTACAATCGATGATGGCATGGACCAGCCCTCGGCGGCTGTGGTCAAGGAGCGGCGCATTGTTGGTGAGGGCAACAAGGTACTTGTGGAGCACGCGAGTAAGAGGAGCGTTCGAGGAAGTAGGCTTTTCTGCAAATAGGCTTCGTATCTGGTCATACGCGATGGTGTCGCCGATCGCGTGCCTCTCAAGAGCGCGCTGGACCTCCTCGCCCACCAACTCCAGGCTCTTCTCATTGGGGTCGACTATGATCCGCACATCAACGTCGGGGTCGAATGTTACACGGCGGCGTTTGGTCTGGCTCGACAGGATAGCATCGCTATCGTCGTTCGCGTCGGGATGTTTGCGCTTAAGGCTGCCGCCAACGCTGGGTGCGATGACGCCAGGAGCTCTCTCGGTTGAAGCAAGAGATACCATGTTGAAGCACGGCGGGCTGCGAGGTTACATCGGACCGGCGGTGGAGGTAGAAAGGGTGCGTGTGAGCATGTTGACGTGAAGGTGAATAGGAAGATGTCGAAGGCGGGGATACGATCCGCTCTTCTGTGGGCAATTTTCCGTGCGGCCCGTGCATTGAGTCACGTGCCGTCGCGTTCACTAAGTATCAATTGATCCATGTCGCCTTCGCGTATCACCGCTTCCGAGACATGACCCATCAAGCGTCAATTTAGAAAAAACATTTGTTTTGGTCGACTCCCACTCAGGATCAAGTTTTGAACTGGACCGAAGATCTCTCCACATGCTCATTGATTGGACGTCACTGCCAGAGACATGTCACGCCAGGTTCCCCACAGATCCTCTACTTGGCTTCAGGGTTGCACAGATCTGAGTCCATGCCTTACTTCTACGGGTTGTTGACTTGTTTCAGCCACGCGCTCACATCTCACCGCACTGCGCGATCACAACATCTTGAACCGGCTTGCCCTCTGGATTTGCAACTGTCCGCGTATTCTCAATCTTTCTGACGACTTCCATGCCGTCTTCAATGACTTCTCCAAAGACGACGTGCTTGCCATTCAGATGCGGGGTTCCGCCGTCAGCGGTGATGATGAAGAATTGACAGCCGTTCGAATTGGGGCCGCTATTCTGGGAAACGTCAACACGAAGTCCGATATGAACTATATCCTCCTCTGGGAACTGTCGGCGGGCCGGTATCACTTACCGCCATGGAGAGAAGGCCGGACTTGTCGTGCTTGAGGATAAAGTTTTCGTCTGCGAATTTCTCCGTGCCGTATATCGTTCTTGAGCCGGTGCCATTGCCATTGATGAAGTCGCCTCCTTGGATCATGAAGCCTTTGATCTGAATGGTCAGTGGTGGTTCTCGAGTTGGTGGCTTTCCAGTCCAGACTTACAATGCGATGGAATTTACCTTGTTGCGAAGACAGTCAGCAAAGTTCGTCCAAAGGAGTGTCAGTACCGTCGTCCCAGACTATAGGCCGCATTGGCATCTGTATTTTGTATTTACGTACATCCCTTGTAGCCTTGCGGCTGGCCTCGATTGTTCTTGGTCTCCCCAGTGCAGAATTGGCGAAAGTTCTCAGCGGTCCTCGGGACCACATCCTTGAACAGCTTCATCTTGATCCTCCCCAGCTTTTCGCCTGCCGTGCATCTTAGCCACTCGATCCATAAAAGATAACAGACAGGCGTGACAAGACAGTGTGTAAACTGCATGCAGGCGTACCTCCTAGCGTGATATCGAAGAACACGATTGGATTGGCTTCAGCGGAGTCTGCCATGGCTGGGGCAGTGCAAATCTGCAAGCCCGTTGGTTTTGATTAAGTGCAGATGACGTTAGGACTCAAGTCGTGCAATCGGACTTGGGGGCACAGTGCGGCGCGATATTGAGCCGCGAAGCCGAGACGCAAAAGTCAGGTGGGCTGCAAAATACGCAGAGCGGGAGGGGCAGTCGAGCTGCAGACTGTGCAGAGGAATCTCCGGTAGTTGGCTGCCCTGGAGCGAGGCTTGGGAAGGTCAAGCGGTGACATGGACTGACCGGGCAAGCCTGCAATCGGCGGCGCCAAACGCAACCCTTGGCGCTGGGGTATGCAGAAGGCGGTAGGCTGTGACAAACGCGTAAGTGTGCGCTGATTTCGGAGAACTCTATGTGCCGTTCTCACGACGGCTTCATGTGTAGTGTGCGTGCATGAAGCATGCCGTTGCGGATAGATAGACAGCTAAGACGGAAGGTCCGCAGAGCCTGCAATTAAGCGATAGCATCTCGGATTCGTCGCGCTGGCGGGCCGTGGATGCACTGGAGCGCACTGGGCACGCAGGGCTGCGGGGATGAGACGGCGAAGGGTGAGGATGAGGGTTCGCCCAGCGTCTCCACCTCCACGCGCTGGCTTGCACCATTGCACCACCACATCGACAGCGTCCACAGACAGGCTGTGGACTGGGCTCAACTTACTCGCCTCCAGTGTGCGTCGCCACTTTTCGACGACTTCACCACCTGCGTCCACTGCATCCGGGCGGCCATTCATCCGGGGACTGCGTGAATTGTCATCACTGGATCGTCGCAGCCACACCTAAATTAGTGTTGGCGCGCAAGCGAGTGCTCCTTCCCCCATCCTTTGTCCACCACCCTGCTTTCCCAGCAGCGACCGCGACAACACGACCCGGCAATACCGTACAAGCGCCGCGCCTCACACCATCGACTGCACGCTGTCGCTGTCGCTGTCGCTGTCGCTGTCGCTGTCGCTGTCGTTGTCGGAGGGCATGGCCAGAACCGTGGTTGAGTCCACTCACTGATTCTATTGTCGCCCCCGGCATTTCACAGCCCCAGCGCTGTCCCGCGCGAGCCCGGCTCAGCTGCTCGCCCCGTCGCTATCTCGCCGTCACCACCGCCTTCACCACCTCGGCCGTCGCACACAACCTTCGCCCACGCGAGCGTACGTCGAGACAAGCGCAACCCGCCTGCAACCTCGACTACAGTCGGTTCGCCCCCGACCCGACCTCGACCCGCAACCTCGCCGTCGGTCCCGCGTAAGACAAAGCACGCCGCCCGCTTCCGCTTGCGGCAACGACACCTCGTTTGACTGCCAACCATCTTTATCTCGCCGTGTAAATATTGCAGCACACTCGCCCGTCTTGGCCAGCACACGCTACCATTCCTCGTGAACGCATGGAAACTTGCCAGGCATAATGTCTTCAACAACGACAGCAGCTGTGCCCTCGCCCACCAGCGCGCAGGGCAACGGCGGCGGTAGCAATGGCGGTCCGACCAGCTCGCCATTGCTCTTCTTCGTTGCGCTTGGTTTTGGCGTTGTCTTCACCAATCTCTGGTATGTCTGCATCATATCGCCCCAGTTACCCGATCTGTCTGACATGCGTGCTTTTTAGGATCATCGTGGGTGTCAAGTACTGCTTTCGTTACAACCAACGCAATCGTGCCGCTCGGGCCGCCGCAGATGGAGAGCCCATCGACCTCACAGCCATGCCACGGCCGCACCGGAGGAGGCGGGAAAAGAAGCTGATGACCATGGACGAAGTCAATGAACGCTTCCCCCTCACCAAGTACAAGCAATGGAAGGCAAGCCGGGAGACAGAAGGGTTACCAACGTCCGGAGGCATTGCTACCGCACCGCAGAGCAGAGCGAACAGCATCAAGGACGTGGAGGCCATTGCAGATCCCGTTCGAGATGACGGTGCTTCAAGTCCTAGACCTACCACTGCCATCTCAATAGCTCGCGATGACCACGCTACGAAGCCGTCCTCAACAAAGGAGGTCGCGTCACCACGAACCAGCTTAGCCGCCAAAGAGGAAAGGGAGATGGAGAAAAAAGAAAACAAAGATGCAGGCGATAAGCATGCCGACCTTGCACCGACCGAAACCGCCGCAAGTCACTACACCCCGGCTAAGGACACTGCCCAGAGCGCCGACCACGACGAGGAGGACTCGGACGACGATGATCCAATCCGCACTGCCACTGCGCCTGAGATGTTGACGGAGCCTGGTGACACATGTGCCATCTGCTTGGATACGTTGGAGGACACCGACGATGTGAGGGGCTTGACGTGTGGTCACGCCTTCCACGCAAGCTGTGTTGACCCATGGCTAACGAGTCGCCGTGCTTGCTGTCCGCTTTGCAAGGCCGACTACTATGTGCCTAAGCCTCGCCCTGAGGGTGAGAATGCGGACCAGCCTTCCTCTGGTCGCCGCTCGAACACTACAGGTCTAAGGTCACCTACATCTCCCCAGGCTGCTTATCGAGGCAACCCCTTCTCGCGATCTCGGGTCATCATCATTAACAATGTTGATCGACACAACGGTAGCAACAACCGTTCAGGGTCTGGCGCGTTTGGATTGGTCACCTTTGCTCGTCCAAGTCGGAGGGATCGCACAACTACTACAACGGACACTCCTGCTTCGGCCCCAGAAGTCAGCAGTCAGCAGACTTCGGGATGGCGGTCGCGGCTGGCAGCGCCGTCCTGGCTGAGTCGCAACCGTGGCGCCAACGCGCCGAACACTGCCGATCCCCAACTCACTCCAGGTCAGCTTGAAGCTGGTAATCGGTAGTACGCAATCAGCGGCTCCGCCTCGCGCGGACATTCGACCGACATTACACGACACTCCCGGTATCATAACTCTCACGCCCTCACGACTCCAAGATTCCCCCTCATGTTTTCTCAGCGCGGATACAGCTGCGCTTTCCTACCTTTTTCGTCTGACTCAGCGACATCTTTCTGGCGTTTACATCAGACTTGACCAAATGTTTAGTGGTTATCTTCCCTCTCCCTTTAGTCGGTGAAGCATATTCTGGCAGACCTGCAGGCGGTTGGAACATTGTTAGCTTCCCGTTTAGGGGACGTGGGTGCTGCTTTGGCGACTCCACGATGTTGCTATGGTTTCAGTGTAACGTATGCGAGTATGAAATACCGCGATTGGGGAGCACGGTTCAGTGTAATGAATTAGCTCATGCTTTTTGGGAAGGCAGTGTATATGCGAATGGATATGGCATTCTGTGTAATATCTAAATTTCGGCAAATATGATAAATCATGCGTCTGTACTTTAGGTCATGTTTTCTTGATGTCTGGGGTTGGGCCAGTGTTGGCGGGCTGTGCACGAGCATAGGCTTTGTAAGGATTGCGAGGATGAGGTGGGACTATGGGAGGCGTGAGCTGATGATCTGGCGAGGTTTGAGGCGAGGGTGAAATTGTGGTTGGACCTGTATCAGCTAGGTTTGCAATAGCGAGTGGGAGTGAGATTGGGGGGGAGTTTGGCTGTGCGGCCTGTGCGTTGGCTTGGTTAGCGGAAGTGTCTTAGATACGACGGTGCTCAGACTGCGACGGAACCGGTAAGAACAGTTTCGTTGGCTTCTTTTTCGCGTCTGTTTCCACTTGTATTGTCTCTTTGCCATTTCTCCCGCTGGTTCGGAGTTGGGACGTGGTTTCGGTAGTAAAGGGACGCATGTCAATCGCGAGATCTTCTACTTCTCTCATGTACCTCTGACCTCGCCATCGCTTGCTGAAAGCTCGTCCTGGTACTCTCACTTTTAAGTGAAAAGACCAAATACTCGACACCTGTGTTAGTTATTCTGTCCCACAATAGTCTTGTCTCTTTTACATTCACTGTCAAATGCTCTCATCTATCACCTCACCCTCACTTGTCCTCGTCTCAAGTGACGTCACCTTCACTCCCACAAACCGCTGCCACGCTCCGTGTATATTTAAGTGCACCAGAACCTGCAACCTCCCCACCTTTAGCAACCTTCCTTGTTATCGACAACCCTCTACTCCATTTGTCCAGCAGCAATGACTCCACACAAGAATTCGACACCTCCGGACCCCAAGAGCCCGAGCGTCTTCGGACCTGCGCCCTCGAAAGTAAGCAATTCGAAGCAGCTAGTGTCGAGCAAAGTGCGAGATCGAACGTTGTCACATCCGGTCGAAGAGACGTACAAAATGACTATTCTCAAAAATGGCCTCGTCGGCATGGAGCATACACCGGACCATTTGGTTGAGACGTGATCCGCATATCACGCTTGAGAGAGTGGCAGAGAAGGTGCTGATAGCTAATCTTTCCAAGTGTCAAGTGCAACGCGGAACAATCGCCACTTCTACATCTTCCTGCCGAGCCCAGGAAGATGACCTGGGAGTTAGCGATGGGCAGACAGAGAGTTCAGATGCGCATTTACGATGATGAATTCGCGGAATCTTTCGGCCAAGAATACGTGACTCGTGGACGCGCATACGAAAGGCACGGTTGAAAAACCAACTGCCTACCATCGGCCTTTCATTTGCCCGAAATATCCTGCTGAGTTTACTCCGAGACATCTATCTTCGGGTGCTCTCGGAACATTTTCGAATTCAACAATGGAAATCCCCTGGACAATTACGGGCTTATGCATGCATGGGCCGAAACGCTTGCGCCGGCTCACCTCAATGCCATCACGGACGTTGGTGTAGATGAAGCTTGGTTCGGCAAGAACTATGTATTTTACTGTTTACTGGGAAGTCCGTGGCGCTTTACATCTATACTTCCGGCGCCCAAGCACCTCCACCTGCCGAGTTCTCTACTCACTGCTCGAGAAGACTATCTGGGAAAGGGAAAAGAGCAGGAAGCCAGGTTCATTCAGAATCTTTTCGAGAAACGAGGCAATGCTAATGTCAAGGTAGTCTTCCACGAAGACCCAGCTTAACGGACGCCTTCGCTTGACAGGACAACGTCTCAGGTCGGATAACACCGCATGACAACACTAGGATGATCGAATCAGAAGTATCGACTGGAAACACTGTACGGATCGACCCAGGATCATTTGCAGATTTCTCTACCTTCCATTTCTACATCTCGCGATCCACCCTCGGGGTTGGACTTATGCATCCGACGACTCCCTTCATTCAAAAAGCGGATTTCTGGGTTTAATTTGTCCTTTCCGAAAAGTTTGGCGACGGTATTTGGCTCCAGACTCAGTTCGCTGGGCCCCATTTCATGCTCGAGCGAGATGTTATTCTTGCCGGGTGGGCTTTTGATTATCTTCGAAATCCCTTTCCTGTATGGAATTTTTCTCTCCATAATTTCCTCCTGAATGACCATTCTGAATCCATCTATGTTCAAATCGGTTCTCCTTACTAACAGATGGTCCTTGTGGGTTATCTCCTTGAATTTTGTCACTTCTTCTACACTTGTAGGGCCATCCCAACATGGCCATCGAAACTCCTCTTTCTTCCAGCTACACCCACGCCACGCAGCTCGCCCTCCATAAGAAGAAAACAATACTTTTACCACCGCGGTTCTAACGCCTCTCATCAGCCTACATTTTACAAACCATCTCCGCTCCGGCGTTTGCTTTCAGCCCAAACCATGCAGTCTTGTCTTCATGCCGGCGGCTCCACGTCGCTAGAGGCCTGCTGATGCATATATTTTCAGACCTTGACCCAAATCTAGACGCTACTGGCCTCATTAAAGTCCCTTGCTTGATATATGTATATTGGATTCTTTAATTGGATGAGAGATCCCGCTGGATTAGAGGTCAAAATGTCTGCCAAGACACTAATCTTGATCCGTTCAAGCACCAGCCGGCAACCTCCAAGCTCATCATCGCAAGCTCGCGAAACACCACCACTAACACCCCCACACGCCATGCAGTCGCTCCGCAGGACAGCAGTGACTGCTGCCCGCAAGGGCCGGACCACCCTCTCGCGCCAGCCGCGCCGGTATGCCCACGATGCCCACGGCCACGGCCATGCCGAGCCCGTCAACGAGCCCATGGGAGTACGCCGACCCGTCCCCGCACCCGTTGCACCCTCCCTGAAGCCCCGACAGTTCTCTCACCACTTCATCCATGAAATTATAGATCATGCTAACCAATTGGCCGTATAGACTGGCTTCTGGATTACTATGGGCTTTATTCCCGCGGGGTGGGCTATCTATTGGGTATCCAGCTCCGACGACCCGAACGCGCCTCCCTTCTTCACCCGCATGATCGACAAGTACACAGCAGTGCAGGAATATTGGGCGGATAGGAACGATATGCACGTGCAGCTGATTGAGAGGGCCGGATCGGATAGGGTGCTCTTCGTGAACACCAAGCCGCAGGAATACATTGCTATGAAGTTTCCCGAGTACGTGCTTCCTCGCCGCTAGGATCCCGAGATAGCAAGAGACGGACTCGCAATTTGGAATTCAGGATGCAGGGCAGTCGCGCTTGGATGGAGGGCGTCTTAGGAGTCAGAGAATGCAACATAGGATGCATCGCTAACAGGAGCCAGGATCATGAACCAGGGCTCGCCATACAACATACCAGCCGGCAGCCAAAACAACATGGAAAAAGTCATCGCAAAGTACAGGAAGGAAGCAGCCGAAGACAATGAGCGCAAGCTGGAGGCGATAAGGAACAATACGGTCAAGGGCGAGCAACCCTTCGAGCGTTTCCCCGACACCAACAAGTAACGGCCCAACTGATAGCATCGCACGGGCTCTGTACATATTCAGGAATGATATCCGCTTTCTTTTGTCCTTGAAGCTGGGCGTATCGCAATCCTCTTGCCATTTGTTGGTCATCTATATATGCATGTTGCGCGCCGAGATACATGCACGTCTGATTCGTTCACGGGCCCATACCTCACATTATAGACCTCCCACTTGGGTATGGTGCTTCCGCATACTCTGGGCCCCAAACTCTGGTCACCGCTTTCTGACCCCTGTCTTGCTAACAAAGCTAGCCGAGCTCCATACAAACTGGCGGTGTTCTATTATTTCACGATCAAACAAGCTTTTCTTGCTTTGCCGTGTGGCACCACTTACCTTCCCTCCTCTTCCGTGTGGCGCGACGGCTTCTCCACTTATAGATTAGGCATTTGTGCTATGGAGTGCGGTTTCATGTGCTGGGTGCTCTGAGTTGTGGCCACCGCTGGAATACTCCTGTTGCCCCAGCGAAGCAATGGAGAACTGTGGGGGAAGAGCGGTGATGGGTATATTGGCTTATTGGCGAGGGGTATGCAGGTGTGGCGTTTGGCATGGGGGTTGCCGAGGCGTCTCCCGTGGCGATGCTTGATGGGTTGTCGATGCGTGCGAAAGGTGCGTATTGGGGGAAGGTCTTGAGATATTGTGAGCGTTACACGGGACTTCACGGTAGAGAAGTATGAGGATGGATAGAGCCCTAGAGCTCGTGTTCTCTAAGTGGGCACAAGGCGCAGTAGACAATACAAATCAAATGATAACTTTACGCAATGAAACGGGCGGAGGATATGCCTCAACGCCCAGTATACGATTCCCGCTATTCTTCCTGGTCGTCCAAGCTTGCCCCAAGTTCCCCTCCACTTGCACATACTACCCCCCCATCTGCATGCTTCCCTTCCCAAACCCCTTGCTCCCTAGTTTATACTTCGCATACTCCTCCCTCCTCTTCTGGTCCTCCACCTCCCGTTTTTTCATCTTCGCAAATTCCTCCTCCGACCTTGGGAGGGCCTCGCTATTCTTGCTGGAATGAGAGGAAGGGGAGAGCTTGTGGGCAGCTTTGGAGAGGACGGCACGCATGCTGGATTTGGGTTTCGGTGGGGCTCTGGGTTCGTTGTATCAGCTGGGACTCAGGTGAAGGTGTGACGTTCGGACGTAGCAGGAAAGGTTTACTGTTCTTTCTGTTGTGATGGCGAGTCAAGAGACTCGTTTGAGCGTCTAGGGGAGGCTTCGATGTCCTGCGCTTTACTCTTCCCTTTGAAAGCGTCTGAAGGTGAGCAGCTGAATACACTGATTGGTTGGCTGGACACAGGGTGACGGGGTGAAGCGACGAACTCTCCGGCCATTTTGCTGTTGCTTGTATATCTGATTTGATTGAGTGGTGTTTCAGTTCGACGACTGGATGATTCCTGGATAGGCGGGTTGGGATTGTAGATGCTCAGAGAATCGCATCAGTTCGATCGTTGTAAGTGAGGACAATCTAATGCCGTGCGGATGAGAGTCTGGAGAGATTCCAAGGTAGTATTTATATCCTCCGTTGAACGACCCGATGAGGTGTGTACGTGGTTATCGTCGTAGGCTTGCAGAGGATGATTTGAATTGTGGAAGGGGTGCTAGCAATTGCTATCGAATTCTCAGAAGATTCTGATATGGCGTAGGAAGGTGTACGTAGACAGATTGCCTGAAAAGTATACAAGTGATGATAGTCGAGAATGATGATCGTCAAGTTGATGATGCGGCCTCGACTGCCTGAGGCTAGGCATCTTATATGCCCACGCAAGCACCCACCTATGACAACTCTACGGTTAGTTTGCACAATACCACTGGACATGGGTGAGTCTGCGTGATATCGGGGGTATTGCAGGGCTGTGTCAATCGCTGGGACCGCTTCGAGCATCCATCCGTGGTGAATCCGATGCGCAGTAGGCTACGTGAAGAGCCAATGGCTTTCTAACGAGATGGACGGGATTCCCATTTGAGCAGTGTTCACGCGCACAGACTGTGCCGTTAATACATAGCAAGCCGTATGACTCATACCCGCATACGCCATGGCGTGCCCGTGAACATCTCCATTGCTTATTTCCAGACCGATGAGCGCGAACGACACAAAGCCTTGCTTGGCCTTGCTTGATGATACTACCTTGTCAGACGCTAATTTAGTGGGGCTATGTGTTTATTGCCGATGAATGTGTAGGAGCGAAGGCCATATGCTCTGTCTGCCTTATCGTGCGAACGGCTGACTGCGAACCGCTTCGTCAGAATGACAACATTTATACGTGCCCTACGATTCCTAGAATTAGTCCTCCGTCCTTCTCTGTTGCAGTGAATCCTTTGGCCGGTGAGAGCAAATCACAAACCTCCGAAAGGGCGGAAGACCTTCGAAGTAGCCATCTCTGCCGCAAGCATTGTTGTCACATCCACCCGTCAAAGTCGCCATGATTGGCTGTCTGCTCCGAAAAGTCGATGAATCAGCGTCGAAACGATGACTGGAGAATCTTGGTATGCTTGCCATCGTGTAGTGTGACGCGGCTGTGTTGTTTGCATGGGGATGGGGAGGGCGGACGTGGGGTTGCACTACTTTCCTAATTAGTCCAGGTTAGGAGTCATCGTTTTCCAAGCCTCGCGCCAAATACCAGCAAGGACAAAAAGATAATCATATGCGAAATACGAGACTTTTGATACTAGGAAAGTGGCAGTGTTTAGTGAGTCACAGAGCGGTGCAATTGCAAGTCATCTGTCGTCGAAAATTCTATCGTTCTTTCGGGGTTCTATACAAGTGCTGATAGAGTCTCCTTCCATGCTCCCACACTATCGTACTCCCGAGCTTGTACCTCCCACCATGCGCGTCTGTATGTACAGCAAAGAAGAAAGTTGTGGCCGTCGTCGACTGAGTTGCGAGAATAAACCCAGGCCAACCATCACCTGCGGAGTTATACATTCAGGGCTAGACAGCGGGGTCCCGAACAGCTCGTCCTGATGAGAAGAAGAAATGAAAAAAAAAGGTCCGGGATATAACAGGATGAAAAGAAAGCGTACCAGATGTTGGTACGGTATATGAGAAGCATGCCGTCCCACCACCCGATGCTGCGAATAGCGCCTGACCCTCGAAATGCTCACTCGTACCCAACGCCTAGTGGAGATATCGTACAGATTCCTTTTATCCCGGGTTGATCGTTACGGTCGTTATTGGAAATGAGCCAAGTGCACGAGCTCAGTTGTCGCCCTGTCGCTTCTTCTGAGCCATGACCCACTTCATTTTGTCCCTCGTCTCCTCCAGCTCTGCGACCAGTACAGTTGCCTGCTTCTCTTTCTCCGGAAGTGTGATGCGTAGGCGCTCTGCTTCCTTGACCATGTCGTCTACCTCTTTGCGTTGCTCCCGCTTGTATTCGCCCATCATGTCGAACATCCTATTTTCGGATCGCTTGGTTCGAGCTAGCTCATGCTGGAGTTGGTCGCTTATGATGGCTTGCCGCTTGATCTTGTCCGCGTCCTCATACCGTTGTCGTCGAAGCTCGTTCAACTCATCGTTGATGTGTTTGAGCCTCTTCTCGTAGCTATCGGTGATCCGCTTGTAGCCTTCCCTCGCGGCGTCTAGGTTCAGCTCGGCGAGGTGCTTCTGCTCGTATGCGGCGGCGAGTTGACGTTGTGTCTCCGATCGTGTATCTCCTAGCATCTTCAACGCCTCTTCTGCCCGCTGCTCGGCAACCTTCCTTCTCTTAGATTCTTGTTCCAGCTGCGCTTTGAGCTCTTCCACCTTTCGATCCTTTCTCTCCAGGGCCCTCGAGTTTGTGTCGACGAGTAGTTGAAGATGCTGGTGCTCCTGGCGGGAGTCTTCGGCTTTCGATCGTGCGGCTGACACCCGCTTTGCTTCATCCTCGCGGGCAAGTCTTTCGGCCTTGAGCTCTCTCTTAAGTTTCTCATTTTCCGAGGTGATCTTCTCGATGTATTGGGAGGTCTTCGACTGCGCTGTGGCATGTGAGTTCGATCGGCTCCAGGACGCGGGCATGGGGTTTGGATCTGGAGCCATAGCGAGGTTGTCGACTGCCAGCGGACCAGATATGTTGCGAGAAGAGGTGAGCATGGGCATGACCGAGCCAGGAGTCGTCGGATCTGTGCGAGTGTTGTACGCCGTGGTGGGTCTGTTGATGGGCAAGGCAGATGTCTTCACATTCTCGTCGGACAGTCCAAAGTCAAGCGGCGGGAGAATTGGTGCTGCGATCGTCGTTACGGATCAGCATAAGAATTGATCTGAGTATAGTGCAAAGTGGGAGTGAAAGTGGACGTGGAAAGTGCGGTGAGTAGCGTCTATGCGAGCGCGGATAAAGAAGGATGGATGATGGACCCCCGGGTTTTGTTTTGGGCAGGGGACATGGATGTCAGACGGGGCTTACCAGTCTTGGATGGCGGCGGCACACTAGTCTTTGGCCGGGGCTTGTTGAACGACAGGGCCCGGGGCCGGCGCCAAAACGGTATATTTGGCATCTGCACTTCTAGTGAGCTCGACTTCGCGTGATTCTTTGGACTCCAACAAGTCATGATGAAAAGTGACGCTGGCCTTGACGGTGGGATGCGACTCACCTCGCCCAGCACTTTCAAGAAGTATGTATGAACCTTGTCACCCCCTGGGATTACCAGCGGGGCCGCAGCGCGGTGCTTCTGCGCGTCCGATTCTCTTGAGATCCTTGCACAGCTAAACTGCAGGATGTTACCTGTCCACAGAGTTAGTTAGGACCCTACAGAGCGAAAGAGAATGTGCAAAGTCCCCATTGTGAAGTGATCCTCAAAATGCCAAGACTCACGATACTCCAAGCGAGCCAATCAGTACTGGTTTAGTCAGCTGCTTGCTCGCTTGATCTACGCTAGACAGGATTCGCAACAATGGTAATGCTTCCTGAGCCCTGCCTCGCCTATTCTCACCCGCCCAGGTTGTACCTGGTGAAGTGGGGACTTGAAACCACGGCAACAGGTGCAAGCGCGCTGAACAGTGACGCGTGCGCGTTCATCATCCCATCTCGCCCGGGTTTCTCAACGACGCCCCATCCGAACCCGGCTCGCATCGCAACCACGATTCGATATATATTCAGCCCACTAACACGCCACAAACAGACTCCCTGCTCAGCCCTCCGCCAAAGATGGCCAGTGGCTTATCTGAAACACCCAGGTACAGTTTCAGCTATCGATAGCACGCGCGCGCCTTCATGGGAATGGCTGCATCCTCAGGTGAATCAAATATGCATTGTGCGAGGACATTGCCACAAATAGGAGGTCAGGGGTGTAGCATTGAGAACTTGTAGGTTTCATGAGCATCTCGAGATTGCGCAAGCGGAGATGACCCCGGTAGCCCACATGAGGAAGAAGGGATAGGATTGGGAGGAGATGCAGAATAGGCAAAGATTGTTTCACGATGGTGCGGGTCGGGAATGCGTATAGGGCTGATAGAGCTGGATGCTTTGTTGGCAGTTTCTTTCGTGGGGAAGACCCTGTGACGAAAAGGGCCGAGTACGTGTCTAATGTGTAGCTCTAACTCTACGCCGAACTCCTGGTTCATGCGATCCAGCTTGCCTGAAAAATTGGGGTTTGCCCTGCAGGACTGATCAGCGGTCTTTCGCGACTCCCCTTCTTGTCACCGTCTTCCTCATGGCGTCAATCACGGCTCTCCTCGATCCCGCAGCGGAGCCTTCTCAGTATCCTCCCGTCCAACCTCTACGCCCAAAAGCCTCTGCATACCCTGAGCAACATAATCCAACGCCTTTTTGTCAGCCTCCAATCCAGACAGAAAGCCCAGCATGTGGAACCCTCTCGTACACCTTCGACTTCATCTCAACACCTGCAGCTCAGCAGTGAAATCTCCACCAGAGGAGCCATCGCTGATCGTAAAGCCTTTCTTTTGGGATCCGCTCCGAGACTACCCGCGTGATGAGCATTTCATTCCAAGATATCCTACGCATCGTTCACACCGGTTGGGAACGAGTGCTCGAGAGCAAGCCGATATAAGGGGCGTACGAATACAGCATCGTAGATCCGTACAGAGGCTCGTGCATATGATGTCATACCCTCAGGCCGCCAACGGATCAAGATGATGTGCTTATGACTATCGAGATTCAGGCCGCCTGCAGTGCCTTGAAGACGGCACACGTCCCAAAAGCACCCGTACGATACTCGCTGTCCGAAACGCTAACGGCTGCCAGGCCAGAATACTCTCGTCCGAGAATACGAACCCCGCGCATTCAAACCCCATCTCAAACCACCAACCCCTCAATTTTCCGCAGCTCATCCATCTGAACCATTTGGCCTGCGGTCGGTCTCTCCCTCTTCCCCAAGCAGGCCCTCAACTGCGCGATACTACCCGTCCCCTTCTTGGGAAGCCTCCAATGTACACCCGAGTCCGGGCTCACCACCTCCTCGAGCTCATCCGCATGCACATAGTACTCTTGATCGATCCTCAAGTACGAGCCCTTCCGGAACCACTGAAACACACCCGGTGCCTCCTGTATGAGCTGTAGCTGCATGAGGTACCGCTTCCCGATGTTGCGGATGGGCGCGAAGGGAATGAAGTTGTCGTACTCGTCGCCCTGGGTGTAGATATCGCCGTGTTTTGATGTGATCTGTGAGGGCGTTAGTGATAGCGTACGAATTGTTCGGTGGAGGACATCCACCGTCATGACTCTCCAGCAATTCGGTCGACCAAGCTTTCGACCGAGCACTAGCACCATATGGCGGCGTGCTCCCTTGGTAACGTCCGTTGCGATACCAAGATCCGTGCAGTCCTTTGCGGAAAGAAAATGATAGACAGCCCCCTCAACGATACGCCGGGATTTGTTCTTGGAAGGCATTGTCTTCTGAAGACGAGGGTTTCGAGCGTGGGAAGTGCTAATTGCGCAGTGCTACACTCGACTTTAAAGCCACTAGCTAATGTCGGCCTCGGGCAGACATTGCGGCTTAGCTGCGGCACGGCAAGGTGTTGTAATGAGCACGGTCCAAACTGCTGTGGCAATGCCCTGAACTCCGGTGAAAGGCATCAGTATAATGTTTAATTTGATAGGTGGGCAGAAACTCGTGAAAATCATTACCTAGACGGTCCGTTTCGTTCATGCATTTATTCCTGCTCTATTCTGTCGACGGAATTACCACTACGACTTCCCACAAAGTGCATTATGGTTCCCTGATTCCCGTTCTATTCGAGAAGGAAGTGCATCCTCGGTACGTTTACCTGCTGTTGCGTCGATCTCTGGACAATAGTCCGCACTCACTACCACATTATCGACATCGAGCCTCCAGCAACCGCCAGGACGACACCCCAGATCGAGCCCCCTCTTACAGTATACGCCGCACTTAGGCCTGACTGGCCTGTAGCAGTCGCAGAAGGACTGGCTGTAGCAGTCGCGCTATAAGACACAGTCTGCGATGTTCCACTATCGATGATAAGAGCCGCAGGCATCGGATCGCCATCGTCGATATCGGCCACGTCGAAATCAATCGACTTCTGCCCGCCATTATCGGACACTGGGGCATGCTCGGACATGTAGTACTGGTCTCCGTCACTGTCGAGAATGGAGATGCCCGTAACGCCGCCTTCGAATGAGGCCTCGACACGGTAATGTCCGTTGACGAGATCGTCGAAGGGAACATAGATGAAGCTACTCGCGTTTCCGAAATCGCGAAGTTCATTTCCTGAGGCGGCAAAGGTCGTCGAGTTTGACGCAGTGTTCTCTTGTCGTGCCGAGAGAGGGAGAACTGAATCGAAATCGCGCTTGCGGAGCCCACTGCAGCCACCTTGCATACGGACTACGAAATTGCTACCTTTCGTCGGTTTGCACTTGCTCACAAACTCGCTGAGCCGTTTGCCTTGTTCGCCGCTGTTCTGGGCCGCCGGGATGCACGTACGAAATGCGCCCGATCCGCCTTCGGACGACATTGCTGCATCATATCAGCGACTGACCATTGTTTCTGTCGGGATCTCGGTCTCACCTGGAGGGTACTCGTCGCATTCAAGGCGATCGGGATCACTGAACACGCGTTTTTGTTCCGCACAGTAGCCAGCACATTGCGCATCCTTTCGACGCCTCCGTTTTCCTCTCTTTCCATCTCCAGCATATGTCAGAACATCCCAATCTTTGCTATTGCCTGTACCACGGACGCCTCCAGTGTTCTTGATTCCAGAACACATGCTAATGTAGAGCTGATCCGTTCGACCGGAAATGTTTGGAATCTCTACAACTGGAAGCCACTTGCCCTTCCAGCACTCGTAACTGCAACCGGAAAGCGCGGCCGTATTTTCAGCTGGACATTCATCTGAGCTTGTAGTAGGCGACGCCTCCATCGACGTGCTGGTCGTTGTACGAGTAGAAGTGGAGGTTGAGGTAGATGTACTTGTGCTTGTGCTTGAGGTCGAACTCTGGCATAACCCGGCCGAACCGCATTCGCTTCCTGCAGGGCAACCTGTAAAGTATAAGCACTCGAATTGCGCCCGACTGGCGAGACCTACATCCGCCGTCACACTTGATCTCATCCGAAGCACAGCAACTATTTCCTCCGCTGGTATTGCATTCGTAGCTGGATGGACACACAATGTCGCCGCAGCATATCGATCCAGCTTCTGCGCAGGCCGTTCCCTCACACGTTTCCGCTGTTTTTGGACAGCATCCATCTCTCGGGGTCGAGATACAATTTGAATCGGTCGGACAGCATTTGATTCCGGTGCCACACTACGGAAAAATACCAGTGTCAGTAAACACACCAAGTTAGTAGCTTGGGGAAGGAAGGATAAGGAGAGCATCGTACACAATTGGTCCCGGACGGACAGCATGTTGTTGCAGAGCACATCACTGGATATGGGCAACTGCTAGATTGCCTTCTATTCAAGCTTGCGCCGACGAAGTTGAGAGGATCCAGTGATCTCTCGATGAGAGCGGATCCATCGTCGGTGTTGAAGAGAAGACTTCCAGCGTGGGGGCCAGTGCTAACGTTGAAGATTTCTATGCCATCGCCCGCGGCCACAAAGGACGCCGAAAGAAAGCACGCTAAAGGGATCAATCGCCGCATCTTGAGGAAGTGTCGCGAAAAAGATCCGAAGATGCAAAAGCCTCATGCGAGGCGGGAGGCTGCAGCATCTTAATAGTTATTGCCGAGCGGGGAAACACGGATCGCCCGATGTTTATTTCTTCGTTTTCCTCGTATTGAATGACCGCTAATCATGACAACCCTGGTTTTCATTTCCTCATCGTGGATTTTGCAGTGCGTGGTAGCCTCGCCCAACTGCCAAGCAGAGGAAGCGGTTGAATACGAGCCAATGGCCCTCAAAGGTGGCGCGCTTGTGAGATATGAATAGCTATCGAACTTCGGCAAGCCGAAGATTCCCCCAGGGCTATTCCTCACTCGTGTGAGCAAGCCAAAAAGTGCTAGAGCTGCACTTAGGTACATTTGAGCCTCAGGACTGGGATGGAGCTCCTTGCAGTCCTAAGTGCGAGGCGCGCTCGCAGCGATTGTTTCCCAAGTCTGATACGGGGGCAACGGCAGAACTACTCGAATACGGTAGGGAGAGCGAGATCGTGAACAACTTCGTAAATGTCGAGGTGGAAATTGAGACACGCCATTTGTTTGCGATAGCCAGTGCGAGGCTGCAGCTCTCGTGCGTTTCGTGAGGTCCGGAATTAGGCCATGCACGCCCATTGCGACATCGGATGTGCATTAGCTAGTACCACTGAGGCTGCTAGACCTCGGCCATCTTTGCATCAACCGTTGCAAGCTGTTTGGACTGCGTCGCGATGAGGCTACGAAGAGAATCGGTACTCTCTCTGCTCTGATCCTAAGCACTCACCGGGGCCGTGTTGAGGTTGCGAACAAGATATCGCGTGATCGGCGGGCCGTCGACCAGGACGTGCGTGCGCTTGGGGGCCCGTTCCAACTTCTCCAGGTTGTGGAAAGCTGGCGCACCCAAGGACTTTGGTGGCTTCAGGGAAACGGCCGGACATTTAGATCTTGCTGATGGATCATCGAGGGATGTGACGCTGATGGGCTCAAGGTCTGACACGTCAACTGGTCTTCGCAACGGCTGATCGCTCTTCCCTCCTGATAAATCCTAGCGCCACCATGCAGCATCTGGGGCGGGCTCGGGACCGAACAAGAAAGTATTGGAAACCGCCGCCTGCAATCGCCTCGTTCCCTATTCCTCGCTTTGCACCTTAAAACCAGCGAATTCTTCCATCCCCTCGTGCTGCCCTGCTGCATCCTCCTCTAAATCGCGCAAGTGGGCAACCACCTCTGCAAGCTTTAGCTTGATTCCCACTCTTACCCTTCGGCGCTGCGCTCAGCCTCATTGCCCTACAATCCTTACCCTCTGTCCATTTCTCGGTTGCCTTCATAGTGTCGTGTTTGCCATTGACTGGTTGACGCCGTGGTGTCGCTGCGGTCTGGTAGTCAAGCGGGGCCCTTACATACTGGCCTATTGGTCCCGGACCGGCGCCGGTGCTGTGCTGAGATGCTCAGTGTACAGCGCACGAGTCCCTCATCAAGCTAATTGATCCAGGATCACCCAGGCCCGTCATCATCTCGCTACCACCAGCTGCACCTGTCGTTGATCACGCCCGATGCCTCGGACACTGTATGGAACGTCCCGAGCGCCTCCTGCCGCCGTTTTCATGACCCGACCATGCCACAGCCGAGAGATAATTGGCAGCACCGAGCCTCCTCGAGTCGTACCGCACCTTTCTGGCACTAGTGTTGGTAAATAATAGGGCTGCCTATGGTACGCACAGGGTGGATCATGACTGGTAAGGCCTGAGAGGAAGACAACCATGGTGCATGGAGCTATCCGTACATTCGCCCGGAGCCATCCAGTCAGGCGGCACATACTGTGTGGTTGTCTCTTGTTGGCCAAAGGGCTCGGTTGGGTGCTGAGTCTGCAAGAGGACGACGATGCGTTGTAGTCCCGGAGTCCCGACTTAGAACTGGTGAAAAACCAACTCGGCTCACGATGCCCTGTGCCAGACTCTCATCCCTTCAGCCTGGACACCGGACTCGGTTGCAACATTGCTTCCTCGAAAGCCTGTTGAGAGGGCCGCCTTGTACCATAAAACATTCGGAACGAACCCCGCTTCGAAGCCTAGCCTCGCCGCCGTAGTAAGGCGAAGACGACATGGTGAGCGACGATCCGTTCGTGGCATACACACGTACTGACACAAAGTCAAGGGTGACATGTATAGCGAAGAGGACAGTGATCCCTTCTATCCGGCTCCAGGGTGGGAGAAGAGGCGATCCGATGTCGTGAGAACTCCGACGACGAACCCATATGCACATCCTTACACACCATGGACTCCAGCCGTTGTCGACCCCAGGAGACTCCCGCCGTCGGTTCAAAAAGCTTGGGTTGCCTCTTGCAATGGAACCCCGATGGCAGACGCCGTTGCCTATGTCCAAGACCCTTTTTCGACACATCTCTTCCCTGTGTCGCCCGCGAACGCGTACCCGCTGCGTGATAGAGCCAATGTTACGCCTCCTTCGAACACTCCGCCGTCCATGACTGTCAACTACTTCAACGGATCTATGGCCACGACGGCTCCTTCACCACCAGCAGCGCCGGCAACACCTCCAAAGCACCAAGGCCATTCAGCTCTGTCATTTGCGTAAGCGGTCAATACATGAACACTATGGGCAGTTGCTGAAAGTGAACAGGCAACGCAGCGCTGACAACTTTGATTCTTGGGAGGCGTCTTTCCCTTCCCAATACACACCGCAAAGCATAGCCGGCAGCCCGCCCTCGCCACCACCACCACCACCACCACCACCAGCGTACGTCTTTCATCCATAGGCAGGATCCGTGGTCGAGCAACGTAGGCTAACGAGGTCTAACAGGCAATCCCCCAACATCTGCTCCGAATGTGGGAGGTCCTTCAGCGGAGAATATGCTCCCGGAAATTTGAAGCGCCACCTCAGGTCCTCGCACAGCAACATCAAAAGCATTTGTGAGGCGGACGGATGTGGGCGTGAATTCAAACGGAGTGACGCTCGCCGTGAGCACTACAAGAAGTGCCACCAGGAACTTCTTTAATCTGAAATCTCCCGCTGGAATCGACCATCGATTCGCCGACATTCGAGTATCATGAGGGCAGCCCAAGGGCATGATAGAACAATAGGGACCCGAACGAGGATAAGATGCCAGCGTTCCGTAATGAGAATGAGTAATGAGTAAAGATTCGGTTCAACAAGGGCCAAAGGAAACCGGAAGGAAAAGGGGACCAAGGAGATGGCGAGAGCATGAGGGGCAGCAAAAGAGTTTGATTGACTATGGAAGGCGTAACGTCCATCCGTAGGTTTCCAAGATCCAGCTACTTGTCTGTCCAGCTTATGGCCTCGTTTCTTTCCCGGCGTTCTCACGTTAGTCTTATTTCTTCTTGTTATCCCCCTTTCCTTGGTTGCGGAGGCTACAGTGTCCAAGATCCTCGTATTAGTAACGGCCGCTTTCTTTTCCTAGCATCTCCATAGTATCTTCATAGCGTCCACCTCTTGTATTAGACTACGCTCTCATTGTTGATTACTTCCACCTAATGATGCACCTGCAACACCATTAGAAAGTAAGATATTCCTTTCCACATTAGCGTCGACGTTGAGACAAGGTTTTCGTGACGCAACGAGACCCACGCGCTCCCACAAGAAACGTGCCAATCGCTCGTGGCAAACCAGCGGGTACTCGCGCCAATCCAATGCGCAAGTCCCTTCCCGAACGAATCCCACACAACAAGGGTTTCCGACTGGTCAATGCAAATTAATCAAAAAAATATCCGAAAAACACAGGGCTGACGATCCGAAGTCCTCGTTTCTGCAGCAAGCAATGATGCCAGGCAAAGGCACACCAGCACCCATCCCAATGCCTAAATATCCGCAAACGCAACCCCACGTCACATTCCTCTGACTCCTCCCCAGCGAAAATTTGCACCCTCGCTGTACCTTCGGGCAAGCATGAAGTTGGGAGCGTGCTGCACGTTGCATAGCGGCCCCACCAACCACGGGCGTCCACGCTGCTGGGTGCGGCCCTCGAGCATGGTTGGGCGCCAGGGTGTCGCAGGGCTGCGCCAATCCCGTGGGCTAGCGGCCGCCGCGACGGGTGTTTGGGTTCGTTGCGGGACTGAAAATTTCGAGGGGTGGGCTTTGTGGAATGCTGTGGAAGGTTTCTGGGTGTTGGGTTTGAGTGCGTTGGGGGAGCTGGGAAAGAGCGGTGTACACGTGGGTTGGCGGGATACGTGCGTGTAAGGAGGGTTTGCGTACGGTGGGTTGGGCTGTGGATGTGCGACTGGGTCATGTGTGCGCTGTGGCGGGTGCTGGTGTGCGTAAGGGTAGTGTTTCTTGGTAGACGTTCTGCATGTGGTGGACTATTCGTCAACGCCTGAGACGGCACTGTGCTGGGGAGCACAGCCTCATCAATGCGACGCGGTGTGTATATTGAAGCACATGGAAGAGTGAGTGCCCAATGCTGGTATCCTAGTAAGGAGTTTACTTTGCTGCGAAGTACTTGGTTCCAAAGAGCAGCGTGGTTGGCTAGATCCCGCCATTGAACGAGGTCCACTATGAGAGAAAGGGATTGTATGGCTACATGCGGTGTTTCGTACATAAAGTATGATTGTGCGGGATCGGAATTCCCATCGCAATGTGTCCGACTCGTCTGCCGCCAAGACCTGCGCGCGCTCGCTATCATTTATATGCGGCACCTTCGTCTACCCTGGTCTACATTGACGCAATCATCAGACATGAGATCCACCTGCCACGCCCTCTTAGCATCTGGCAGCTGATGGGCAAGTCGGAAGAATGTAAGTCCGCTGCCCTATACGATACTAGGATGTGTACATAACATGACAGCTCGTTGCTGGAAATTGATCAAAGATATACTCGTCACCAACATTTCCATGAAAGCTGCGCCTCAAAATCTGTCGCCTCGAGGAAGCCTTGCCGAGCAATGCTGTTCCGCTCACTTGAACCCAAATGTCAGGCATACCATTGGTATCAACCTCTGGAGAACGCCTGCAGCCGACTTGATGCTTCAAACAAACAAAGGTCGTCCCGATGACTGGAAGGAGGCAGTGCAAACTTCCAAGCAGTGCCAGTTTGCCAATTAAGAGGGGTTGAGGTTGGGCAAACCAGCCAGATCATCGAAAAAGGCAACGAGGCAAAGGGCATAGAGCCTCAACGATCTCACACGCCTGTTCAGCCTAACGAGGCTCACTACCCTGTCACTTTGATGTTACCGCCGGATCGAGCATCTGCACCCAGATATCTGCATATGTGTCTTCTCGCTCTTAAATTTGTGTCCTGTCCGCCGCGTGTGCGCGATGGAGCCTCGATTAACCGGCGAGTATACGTACAAGGACTCGAAGCCCTGTGTTCGTTTCTGCCTCGAACTGCGACGGGCCGATGATGGAAAGCGCATGAGGGTATGGACTCAAAGATGAGGCAGCCGTGGGTCTAGGTCTAGATGCATGTCAGTCTCGGCTCCCACCATCAGCTCACCGCCTGCTGTATAGTCGAGACGTGATCCGGTACCATGCCGCATCGTATACTGTTCTCGAAGTACCATAGGTAGGCATGATGGGCGAAAGCGTGTGGCACCGCCTTGCGGGCACGACAGTGCGTGCGTCCAAAGCGGTGACTCCGCGGCGCGACGCATAACCAAGGGGCGCTGGACGTTCATCGTTGCGGTGCATTTGTGTTCTCGTCTGGTGCTGTGTTGTAGTATTGCCAGGAGATATTCTCGTCGTGTGTACCTCCGAGTGATTCCTGGTGCTTGTTTTGCTCTTCAAGATGAAGTGACGTGATCGTCTTCTGCACGACGATCCTGGCCCCAGCACTGGTGCATTGGGTCATACCATCGACCACGTCGCTTGTCTCGAGGGTTTTCGCGAGGAAGTACTCCTGGGTCAGCCTCGGTGGACGTAAGGCTCGGATGAAGCCGAATGGGGCTCGTACGGAGGCTCTGGTGTGGCCTGCCTCTCGATGCTGGGAGCAGAAGGAAAACAGATGCGTGGCGCCTAGCGACGCGTAGTGCATCGAGGAGCCGCCGTCCCAACCAATCGTACGTATGTCTGCACCCCCCTGATGGGCAGAAGTAAATTGATGTGCAGAAGTCGAAAAATGACAAAACCACCCGATATTACACGGTCGCCACCGCGTTTAGTATTCGGGTGAATAGGCGTGTTTGGCGTCCCTCGAGGTGCGGGATGGTGGAGGCGTTAGGGTCCACTTTGGCGCCAGCTCTAAGCGTTTTTTGGCACCGCCGAGGTGCTCGTGACCTTCGTAGCCAACGAATCTCCTCGTTGATGAGGTGGACACAATCAATCGACTTCCTATCAGGGCCGTGCATCCTCTAGTAGGCAAGGAACGGGCCGAAGGGGGCACCGGAGCGGAAGCGAGAGGCCACTGCTGTGCCGTGTCAACGGCCCTGAAAATATATAGCAGCTCAGGTGTGGTCCAAGGCAGGCGGGGAATCAGTACTCAGCACCTAAGTCATAACGTGCTCATCCATAGAAGCTAGAGCTCGTGGATATGCCAGATGTTCTGCGACGGTGATGGGGCCAACTTGGTCGATGGATGTGTCCAGAAGGCAGAAAACAGTCTGGTGGCCTAGGCTATCCCATGCATTATTCCACAAGCGGAACCGTACATTTCGCTCGAAAGGCAGCTGAGCCCAGAGCACTGGGTCCAAGGATGACTATTCTCTGTCGGGGCAGCTGCAGTTTCGGTGTTAGACGTGCAGATCAGGCTGACCATAACACACAACAGAGGAGTCTGTGGAAACAAGGGTGGGGCGTTTCGAGCCTTGGGATCAACCTTCGGGGAGCCTTGACTCTGGAACGCCGGTTGATACTTCTTGCTGGGCTTGCTGGCCGGTGAATCAAGTGTTCTTCTGGAAAAGCGAGCTGTCCTCCGGAGGGCTGTGTTATGAGTCGGTGAGGTGTGATGGAGCTGGCCAGGGTGACATGACTTTCTTTGTCTTTCCCACGCATCTTGGAGCCATGCCCTCCTCAAACGGAGCAGTCGCAATGCAACGCGCCGCACACATACGGTACGGTTTTCATTCGGGTCTTGCAACGCTAGCCGGGGTAAACTGCCCGCAAGCACCGCGACGGGAGGCAGACGAGCATGGATCAGCCGGACCATGCAATATTGGCACAGCAGCCATTGGTGTGGACGGCGCGCTCTGGAAGCCAGGCCTCCGGTACTTTTTAGTGAGCCCATTGCCTTCCTGACAAAAGAACAGGAGGGCAACAATGGCCTTGCGAAGAACCATGTTTCCGGCGGCAGGATGTTAGCGAGGCGTATTGGGGGTGCTCCGATGGCATGTCCTACCGATCGCCCTAGTACCGACATGGTGTGCCGTGAGAAGCCTTACATCTACGGACGCACATTTATACCTCGTGAAACCACCCCCGTCCTCCAGCATGTACAGTGGTATCTCGCCCGCTATTGTTGAACACCCTCTCTCTTCCCAGCAGACTGCATCCAACGCGTCCAAATCCACTCTTGAGACCCACACGGCGAACGCACACGCGCGTAGGTGAGCTTCTCGCGGAGGGGTAGGGTATGATGCTGACCAGCATCTAGGAACGCACCCACTACATATCGAGACCGACCACAGCCTCGAAAGTCCCGTGCCCTCTTCGCAATACTGTCCGAAGGCTACAGCCCAATTCCAATGAACGTTGCATGAAGTCGTCCACGTACGTACCGACCTCGCCGACCAACAACACAAGGTGTTTCGGAATCCGAAACACAGCTCAATACCTCAATAGCGAAGGTAGGATGAGAACAATGACTGCCGAAGCCCTCGATGAGACGGGAGAGGACGCTGATCTTCGGACAGAGTCTAGTTTCCGAAACCTGTGTACGGCGCGATGGACTCGAATCCAAACAAGACGCTAGGGTCGTGGCAGTGGCAAGAGACGCCCGAGGGGGATGAAGGCCAGTCATCGGGCGGACAACAAATGGAATGGGGTACCCAGCATCCCAACATGAATCAAGAGTCGTATGGGGCACCGACGGACGATTCAGCGAGCGGCACCATTCCGATGTACATCAGTCATCCGGTTTCCGGGGTCTCGACTGATGCAACGGTTCCGGAATACATGCCACCACCGTATAATGAACAGAGCGTTCAAGGAGGGGACCTCGGAAACGCGGCGAATGCTATCGGGTGGACCAACGTTGTCCCAGAGGCGGGATCTGGAGCATACAACGAAGGAGATAGATACAATGAGAGTGTTTCAAAGTGAGTAAAGAGATGTTGAGTAGAGAGTTCAGACCTGGATTGACTGATGTCCTCCAGCCAGCATGATCCGTACACATATCCGCCCAGCGGTGGGACCGAACACAGTGTCGCTCAATCGGATGCCGAAATTCCATACACCAGCCCCAACCACTTTACGGTTCCGCAACCGTCCATCGTGCAACAGTAAGGAATGCAATAACCTGTTGGGGATATCATGGTTGACGACCTAGTAGACCTTACGAGAATCCCAGTCCGTCGGTAACTGAACCAGCCTACCCAGGTTCCACGACGCCTCAAATGACGGATCTTACTCAAGCTCAGGGGGGAACGGAGTTTGCCATCAGATGTGACAATTGCAACACCATCCTGACGGGGGCCCATGCCGTTGGCAACCTGACACGTCACAAGCGTAGTTTAAAATGTGGATCATCGGGGCAAAGGAAGGATTATGCGTGCCCTAGATGTGGCAAAGTGTATCATCGGTCCGATGCTCTGTTGAATCACAACAGGAAACACCACGGCGCTCCGCCAGGTGCACCACGATATCCCGGCCAATCTCCCGAATCCTGAGTAGAGTTCCGGAGCGTTGGTTTACCTCCTTGCCTTATATGCCGTATGGAATCAGGTATGGAAGTATGTGTTGCGGGTTGGGTGGTTTGCTCTGTGTTGAAAAGGCGTCTGGATGGCGTGTTCGAGGTGGGATTGGGCGGTGAGGATGGTGGTTATTCGAGGTTGTCTTTCATCGTTGACATTCTATGCACTCTTTTCATTGGGATTCCAGTCTGCTGATTGAGAGTAGAAGCTGGGCGGCTCGTCATGGTGGTCGGTGAAGAGATGCTGCGGGGTCTTGCGGTCGCGCGATTGTCGTTTAGGGCGGGTATCTGCTAATTTTTTCTGGGCTTGACCATCCCTATGAGGGTCATTCGTGTCGATAGAAGGGAAGTCAAAACACGGCTCATGACTAGATTGCAACTATGTTCAAGGAGTTGGGAAGAAGAAGCACCCAGGTACAAGAGAGGGCTGACGTTGAAACAAAGTTCACGACAATCATGGAGGGCTCGGTCCTAGAGGCCAGGGGGCTAAACAGGCTAGGCACAAACCGCTCTAGGTTACCATGAAAGAACGACTGGGATCGGGCAGCATCTCCCTCGACGATGATATGTCGCAGCCTCCCAATGAGATGAGATGGACGGCCGTCTGCGTACCAGTGGCGACCTGGCATGCAGGCGCTCGGAGGCGAGGCGTATTCATGGGGCGCTTCGGCGCAGTTTGCTAGCGGTTCGAACGCGATCCTTCCTCCCCGGGCACCCGTCCATACACACCGGCTTCCTCCTCTGCTCGCACTAGAGCATCTACTTACCAGTCAGCATCGGAGACTGGGCGCCTCACAGCGCTGCTTCCCAACAGCGACCCCGTAGACCCGCTGGGAGATGCCCAACGCTAGCACGTGCTGAACGACACCCTGGAGCTGTCACGGTCGATCCACTTAAAGCTCTGGACGTCGATGTTTCTCGCTGCAGCCTGCAATCAACGGCAGTCAGCCTAAGCCCTGATGGCGTCCAGAGGGTACTGCAGCGCACTGCAATATGCCGCCTCACCCTTCGCACGCAGATCACAGCTCGCTTCACACCAGACCTACCAAGGATGCGGCTTCACAACGTCGGCAAGTAGACCACTGAGCAGTGTCTCTGTAGGAATCGCATGTAATTGAGGTATGCAGAGCTGGACCAATTACCACCATCCTCGCTTCCCGTATGCAGGGCGCATGGGTCCAGGATATTCTCCGAGTCCTCCATTTGCCAGCCACGTCATGGCGGTTGGACTGGGTTCATGGGAGAGAGCACGACGAAGCAGGTTTGGTTCGGTTCACTTCCGTCAAACAAGGAATACAGAGGGAGGAGACGCATAGGGCGGCGTTCTCGATCATCAACGTGTGCGAACGATTGGACTTTGACACTCTGGACGCTAATGGAGGTCCTTGGGACGGCTTGCAGGAGGCTTTCCGAGAGAATGTGACAGAGCACCCTCTCAGCAACCAATCCCCAAACAACATGATAAAAAAGTGATAGCTGCACCTTCGTGCTCCTCTCAATGCACAAATTGAGAATGAGCAAGAATCGCGGAAATGCAGCTCTCAATCAATGGCGTATGGTAAATACGCCCCAAATGTCCGTGCCGCACCAGCCGCGACGACTGCTGCTACTGCAGCAAGTGAGGGAAGGAGGAACTTTCGGTATTGCAAAATCGTCGAGGCTCTGATTCCCCAGATGGCTATTTCGCATTACTACAAAAAGGGACGGTCGAATTTGGCCGGTGCCAGTTGGTCCAGGCGAAGAGATGCACCTTGGCATTGATAAGGGACGTAGTCGTTGTATCCCCACGGTCACTTCTGTCACCGAACGAGTTTGAACCCGTCCGTTGCAACCCGCAATTCGGTTCGACGTCGACCAGAAGCGTCCACCGCCACCTGTAGGTATTCTGGCGGATCCTCGCGGAGGTGGTGGGTCGCCTGGCGAGCAGGCTGATGCTCCGGGGCTCTTTGAGCATGTTGGCAAAAGTATAGTGTATTGCATGTATTGGTGTGAGGAGCTAGCTACTGAGAAGGTGCTATTGACTAGCCCTAGGTCCTGCCGTCGTCCGAGAAGGCGCGACTACTCAAGGCAATAGGGCACATATCAGGATGATGGCTGTCGGCCTTAACGGCCCCCAGAATCCTCCTGGTCTCCAAAACGCGGCCTTTTTCGAGTCGGGAAAAGCCTTTTGTTGCGATCGGACGAATCGAACAGTTGCTGCGCAATCCGCTCCAAGCTCTATGGGGACCCTCTCCAACCGCATTACAGCAGACAACAGAGGCCCAGAAAACAGCAATAGAAGATGCTTGGTATGCTAATCAATTGTTGAATCATTATGTACTAGTAGAGAAGGGTAGCTCTGATGCCGCCTGGTATCCTAGGAAATGGAAAACCCTAATACAAGGCCGATAAATCTAGATATCCAAGAGATGTACACATTATCCCTCGAACTCCCAATATGTGAGACAATCCGGCCATAAAACGAAAAAGAAAATCGTGTTCGCAGTGTGATGCAGATACAAAAACGCCCCAAAGAAATCTTCCCAGTACTCATTAATCCGATGCATAAAGAACGTCAAATGCTCGTAACTCTCACGCCTGGCCCGGCCGTCCTCTGTGGCCTGAGATTGATGACTGATTCCAACTCTTTTAGCATGCTGGTGCTCGCGTCTCGTTGCTCTCGGAGGGACGCTTGCCGCGCACGATCCTCTTGGATCTTCTGCATCCGTTCTTCCCTTGTCATCGTCGCTCTGGTCTTCGGTATGGCGATGGCTTCAAAGATTTCGTCATCTGAGTTACTCCCCACGCTCGGAGGTGCCGATTGCTGTGGGCTGAGCAGGTCGCCGTTGAGGGCGCGAAGTGCGTCCGAAGGGCTACCTTCGTCCACGGCAGTAAGACCACCGAGGCTTGGTACAGGCGACCGCAACCCGCTGGAGGCCTGGGATATGCGTCGCTCGTGCCGGTCTATATTCAGGGCAAGGGCGCTCCTTCCTGCCTCCCAAGCCTGCATCAAGTTCTTCAAGTCGGCACCAATGGAGTCATACTGTGCGATGAGATGGTTGCCGAGCTCAGACACGTCCTCAGTCTCCTCTAAGCTCATGTGGGACTCCTCGCGAAGAATCTGCATCTTGGCTTGCAGACCGCGGATACCTTGAGATAGACCGCTCAGCTTGCGGACGGAGTTGCGCAAGCGGTCGCGGCCTGGAGTGGGCTGGAACTTTTGCGGCGATGGAAGCACGAACTGCTCTTCCTCCGCCAGTACAAGGTTGAAATTCTCGCTCCACTCTCCTGTGGCGGCAGCCAAGGTTAGCATCGAATCGACCACGGCACTCCAACGAGCAAAGTCTGGCTTTCCGCCGTCCGCCTC
This sequence comes from Lentithecium fluviatile CBS 122367, assembly GCA_010405425.1. Lineage (NCBI taxonomy): Eukaryota > Fungi > Ascomycota > Dothideomycetes > Pleosporales > Lentitheciaceae > Lentithecium > Lentithecium fluviatile. Next base: position 699,140 of record MU005586.1, read on the forward strand.
GAGAGCAAGCAGCGAGCACAGATACACCCGACGCAGTGTGCCCAAGCGATATTGCAATATCCTGAGAACTTTGAGAGTCTCGGCATCTTCAAACTCGGATTCGGTATATCCCTGTGCTGCCTCTTGCAGATCTGGATTGCTGACATCATAAACATCGAGATATTTTTCCAAATCGTCTTCTTTGACCAAATGCTTGAGAGATGCACATTGTTCCGAGAATACGGGTATTATTTCAGCGAAGGCGGCACGGAGGTTCTTGCGTAGGCGGTGGCACCGGCGGGCTTGGCCCTTCTCTTCGATGCGCGAGATGGGTGGCAGGGGGCTGCTCCTAGGATAAGGTCAGTGTTTGGTCGCTTGATTAGGCAAAAAATTTCCTTACAGTCGATAGCCCCTTGAAACAAGTTCCACCTCTTGGATCAATGCGAGCGCCGATGACGTCGAGGCTTCGAAAGCTTGCAGATTTGTGACAAGGGTCGAGGCGCCTTCCACAGCTTGCTGTCGGAGATAGTGAAGCCATTGCCGGCGGACGTAGGCGTAGAGGGCGGTGACCAGGGCAGCGAATACCACGACGACGACGACGAACCTGCCCTTGCTAAAGCCAGACGGGCGGCTGCGCGACCAGTGCACCAGCCAGACCAGAATGAAGGCAGTTGCGGCCGTCAAGGCAGCACCCGTCAGATTGATAGTGGCGACCTGCAACTCAGGCGGGCCATTTCGTCCGTCGGCAGTATAGCTAGGGACGGCGGTCGCACGCAACCCCCCCGACTCATTCAGCAGCTGGGAGGCAACCACAACGTAGCGAAACTGTTCGAGGAACCGATGGTTGTCAGCGCGGCCTAGCGTCGAGTTCACCGCTTTCTGGACCATGTATTAGCAGGTGTACGTAGACGAAGCGCCCGGAGGGGTGTACGCACCGAACAGGCGTGGTGGATGTGCGCAACGGAGCCAGGCCGCCCTACCCGCACCCGGAGCGGCCGCGGCAGCTTATCCCGTATGCGTGACTGTAGCGTCGAGGGGCCCCGGGGCGCGAAGCTCTGGACTTCTGAGGTGGGCGAGTTGGCCGTCGAGGGCGGGGCGCATCCTCGTCCTTCGCCTGGCCAAGCTGTCAACTGGAGAGTCCTCATAGCAGTAGACGCGATGGACACTCACCCTCGAGGAGTTCGGCCGCCAGGGGCGAGTCTTGCAATATAACGTGGTCCATCTACCTCATGATGCGCCGGCGGGTGGCTTTGCTGGAATGCGCGCGCGTCTCGGCTGGGGCATGCGCGTGAGCAGTCGCGATGATTGGCGCAGGGGGCTCGAGAAGACGGTGTCATGCGGGAGGCGAAGCAGCGTGCGCGGAAAGGTGAGAGGGCCTCGACGGGTTCGGAGAGTCGGGGGAGGTTGTTGCGGAGTGAAAGGAGATGCAAACACACACCGCACACAGGCACCCTAGCTTGACGGTTGTAATTGCGGGCCAGGGTCCAGGGTCGGGGTCGGGGTTGGCCGATTTGTCCGGGGAGTGAATAGGGCTGGCTAGCCGGCAGGGGGCCAGGAACCGCAGACGTCACGCAACCCTCCAGCCTTGCGCATACCTCACTTCATGCAGGCCATCTCACTGGCTCATCTTACACATCTCCCGCATTTGTCAGGCAAGGGAGATACGAGAAGATCGCCTCTGAGGTCTCGATGGTGCTCGAAGTGCGTGGATGCTCCCCCCGCGTGGTTATTAATCAAAGCTTGTGGTTGCAGGACTGGAGACCTCAGTGCCGGCTTTAAGGACAGCTGTGCCTGGTGCGCGCCGTGATCACGGAGCGTGGTGGGCGCGAGAACAGCCTCGCCGCCTCTCCAGGTCCGATCAGACGAGCATCGTTGGTTTGTCATCGCTCTGGCCTCGCTGATAGGGCTACTATAGACGACATGCAAGCCAGCTTACCTCTATCCTCAATCGACACGTACCGTATCGCTAGATTCGCGTCTATCTTAGATCCCCAACGCATTGCGCCGTTGACGTCGCGGATCCAATCGGGACCACTAGGCTAGCTTGACTTCGCTTCCTAACCCATCCCTACCGTTGCTTATCCGGTTACGACAGCCCGCTGAACTATGCCTGGTGTGCCTCGACACACCTTGCCACCGAGCTGAGAGTGAGAAAGAGTCGGAAGCAGGCGGATTACGTCGAGCGGTCTGCCATCGTGGCTTTTGCTCACTCTACGCATCGTGCTTCTCGCGGCTGTGGCAACTGCTCCTAGACCAGTCAGACGATGTGCTGGATACAGCTCCCATTGCGAACACCAAGCCTTGACGGTGTAACCACGCCCAGGGGTCTCAGGGAAGTTCCACTCCCTACATTCTTTCGATTGCACAGTTGTCTGCATGGCCAGGCAGGCACTTCTCATAATTAGTAGGTAAAGGCCAGCACTCTAGCTAGCAGCATTCTATATATCTCGAGGACTTGTATCAGCCTCTCGTCACTTCTCATCCGTGCACCTTGCTTTTCCACCTACACTTCTTTGGGTTCTGCTCAGTTACCTCTCATCCTTCCAACTACTCTCGTAAGCAACTGCAGTGTCACTCTCCACCGCTCCGGTACTATGGACGCCAAGGCTATTGAGGCTCTCGTCTCCACGGCGGATTTGATAGCTGCTACTCTTGACTCGGCTCCTGACAGTTGGAGAGATCATTTGCAGGCTGTCCGTACTATCACCACCTCGTTAGAGCTCACCGACTCTTTTCCAGATGATATCCGCAAACAATGGCAGCTGTCCCTTATCAGCGTCTTCCAGCGTGTGGCTTTTGCGGATGCTGACCACGGAGGCGTTCCGGATATCGCAAATTGTAAGCAAGTCGAGGACAGGAGGAGTCAAGAAATGTACTGACCCATGCTCAGGGTGCTTGAGACAAGCTCTGAATCTCCTTCAAGTCTATCCTGAAGATGTTGATCTCCTCACTCGTGAGTTTCCGAACAATGTACACTTCGCGTCTCTGATTCCAGGCAGTCATCGGACAGAGCTGGCTTCTACGAGCTCAGAAGCCACTCTCGAGCATTCATCATACTGAACAAAGCTCGTGCAGTAGCGGGGGAAGCCAAGGGCCACCGTTATCGTCAAGCGAAGAGCAGAGACGGATCGTCAAAGCGACCATCGAAGCAGAAGACCGACTCCATGCAGCAGAATATGTGGAAGCAAGAGGAATACTCCTACCGGCAATAGAATATCTCAAGCATGCCGTGGATGCAGCAATTTCTCAAGACAAGCTCAGCGGCACCCTCCTTTCGCTGGTATGTACCAAACATCCCAGGTTACTCTCCCTTACTGATCTTCTCGATAGGCGGCTGAAGCGTACATGAGTCTCGGCAACGTCTCATCAGCTAGAACCAATGGGCAGCACTTCCACGAAGCTCTCGTATATCTCAGGAGAGCAACCGAAATACCCAATTTTGAATTGCCGCTTCATCTGCAACAGTACGTTTCTTTCGGACCGCATGATGGCCAACTGACAGATTCAGATACCTGGACGAATACGGACCGCTAGACTCGCTTGGGTAGAACTCATCGTTCTAAGTTTTTGGGTGTTTGCAGCGTATTGGTGAAAAGCTCCATATCTAAAGGCCTGGTGCCTCTGTTAGACCGTCTTTAGCATAGAATCCAACCACTCTTCTCAAATGCCAGCGTCCACGTGCGCAGGTTCGATTGCGGCTTATGACTCGGGTGAGTTTTTAGATAATTCTAGACTGGTTACCAAGGTGTGTGCGATGTTTGGTGGTACTGGGTGAAAAAACGTAGATCGTCGAATTTCAAGTTTGCCGTTGACAGTCGCTTGATGTTGAAAAAGAAGCGGTCCGTGCGTGCGTGCGGCCACAGAACAAGTTCGCTGGACCGACGGACAGGCGTCAACCCGCTACCTCCAACCCGCGATTTTGCACTTCGCACGTATCGTCTAGCACCTACAGAAACCCCGTGGCCAGTCTCACCACCTACGCCTTTCCGACCTCTCCGAATCGCGCCGAAGCTAGTTAGCTGCGGTATCTCCACCCACGACCGTGAGACCTTGGCCATTGTATTAGCCCGTTCTTCGGCCGACGTACAGATTCCGGACCACCACGCATCAAGAACTCTCTGCACATCTCCGCATAGCCGACTATCGTCGATACCGCATCCACAATGAACGACGAACGGGAACTAGCCATTAGCCCGATTGTAATGACCAGCGTGCAACACAACACTCAGGTACATCTCGCACTGTTTCTGGCGGAGCTCCGCTGTGCATACATGGATCTGACAATTGCCACGCAGGTCGTCTCGAACATTCGCAATCTGACCGCTTCTCTCTTCGGCGTCGCCGCGGGAACGCTGGGCTTCGAGTCTTATACCGGCTTCATCTTCTACCTTGTTGGGTCTTTCATCGTATCAGCGTTGATATTCGCATTCCGTGCGGAGGGAAAACCGACCGAATACTTCCATCGATCGCTTGGAGACCTGTGGGGTGGCGAGGTTCTGGGGGGGTTGAGCAGCTTCGTGCTGACGTGGACACTGTTCTACGGGCTGGTGCGGGCGTGAACACGCTGGGCGGCTGAACAGCGAGGAGATGTAAGAGTGATTGGTTTCGAGGGAAGTGGCGATATGCGGGTGTCTATTGAAGCCAGGCAACGGTCGAGAGACCCAGAGAGATCTTCATGGCCAGTCGTCCTTCATCATCTCGCCTACTGCGCAGCGGCGATTCCTTCGGTTCGTCGACTCACAAGAAGCATCGGGGATGTGAGGCGAGCATGGGCCATGTCGGAGTAGTTCGACAGCTGATACCGGGGGCTCTAGAGTGCAGCATCAGATAGACATGGTAGGGTTCAGATACCCGCCCGCAACATGTACGAAGCGGCACGAGCGACATCTCTTTAAGGATCAGTGGGTTACTACAGGATGTTGACAGCATCCGGAAGCCACCTCCCCCAGCTGAAACGAAATTGAAGACCGCTGAGATCGAAATGTCGAGCAGAACGCTTCAGCAATGTGAAGGCCCAGGGACATACCCGCACGCAAACTACGTCTATGTCTTTCGCGTGACAGGCTTAGCTTTCATCAAGGCCTTGTGAACACCCTCTTGTAATTTGGTGCGTGCCCATGCCATGTGCTTGAAATCAAAAAGTTTGTTACGTTGCGCTCTTGTCCGACTGTGCTTGCAACGTTCCTTGATAACAAATAGTTTGGTCGTCTACTAACATTGGAAATTGACAATGGCTGCAGCTGGCTTGCTGTTTGATATCGCCCGAGCGCCTACTTTAGCACTAGCGTGGATCCGACGCGTGCGAGCCAGCCCACTTCGCGTTCTCGCGTTTGTGCTGCCTTTCTCTTCCACACACAACTCTAAGGCCTCATCCACGCCAGCTTCTCCTTTCTTCGATCTCTGCGCTTTCTCCTTCCGCATCACATACTCTATAAAACCAGTGAGTTGTTTTCCAGAGGATAGCCTAGTTGCCGCTGACCGTTCCGCAGTGCTTGAGGCACGCCTCCACCAAGCCATTGTGCTCAAGAAGGTAAAGATGCCACAACAGAAGCCGAGGGAGACGGGCTGACAGCGTGTAGGTGGTTGATGCCATCAAAGACCTGGTGCAGGACTGCAACTTCGACTGCAATGACTCTGGCATCGCTCTGCAGGCTATGGACAATTCCCACGTTGCCCTAGTCTCTATGCTGCTCCGATCCGAAGCCTTCGACCCGTTTCGTTGCGACAGAAACATTGCGCTCGGCATCAACCTCGGATCCCTCACAAAGGTGCTCCGCGCGGCACAGAACGACGATCAGCTCACGGTGAAGGCGGAAGACGCCCCCGACGTTGTCAATCTGGTCTTCGAGTCGCCCAGCTCGGACAGGATCAGCGAATATGATATCAAGCTCATGGACATCGATCAGGAGCATCTGGGCATTCCCGAGACAGACTACGCTGCTACCATCCAATTGCCCGCAACGGAGTTCCAGCGCATCTGCCGGGACCTCAGCGCCCTCTCCGAGTCTGGTACGTGCAACAGGCGCCGCGCCCACGGCAGCCAAAGTTAACGTAAATGAACAGTCTCGATTGAATGCACCAAGGAGGGCGTCAAGTTCTCCTGCACCGGTGACATTGGGTCCGGCTCTGTGCAACTCAGGGCCTCATCTACTGTAGACAAGCCCGAGGAGAATATTGACATCGATCTCACCGAGCCTGTGGCCCTGACCTTCTCGCTAAAGTACCTCGTCAACTTCTGCAAAGCCAGCGGTCTCTCCGACCGCGTTAAGCTGTCTCTCTCCAGCGAGGTGCCACTACTCGTCGAATACGGAATGCAGAACAACAGCTATCTACGGTTCTACCTCGCGCCCAAGGTCAGTAGCTCATCGGGCTACCCCACTAAACTATGCTAACGAGTTCAGATTGGTGACGAGGAGTGAGCGGCGCGTGACGTCCTGCGACACTCGATCTATGTGTTCAGGATTCTGTGGGGGTACGGCAGGGTAATGTTATGATATGCATGCAAAGCGTCTACTGGCATCGTACGGGTGTTAGATTGGCGATACTGTGGGTCTGTTCCAGCCCTCCGGTGCTAGTGCATCGAGGCACCAAAGTTCCTACCCCGCCTACGTCAGCGCGTACGGCGACGATAACGAAAAAAATCAATAATAAACACCCCGACTGATAACCTCTTGCCCGCACCTCCACCGCACGTTTCATATTCTCCACTTTAGCAACTTCCCTCTCTATCGCGTAATGGCTTCAGACGCGTCCCTGCCAGAAACTCGCGTGCTCGCGATCGCCAGCCATGTAAGAGTCATGCGCGCACTTACGTTGACATACCCACGGCTAACCTGGGACAGGTAGTTCACGGGTAAGTGGCTTGGGATAATACCGCGACGCGTATGGCTGAGCTCTGTTCAAGATACGTCGGGAATAAGATGGCGACCTTCGTCATGCAGTCATTAGGATGCGATGTTTGCGCAATCAATACTGTGCACTACAGTAAGCCTCCCTCAGCGTAGGATTACTAGATTAGGTCTTTAATGAGATCCAGGCAATCATACCGCATACAAGCAGGTCAAAGGCACCAAGACGTCTGCCGATGAGATCCTAGAACTGTACAAGGGTCTGCGACAATCGAACCTAAACGACTTCGATGTACTGTTGACCGGATATATGCCCAGCGCCGAGGCGGTGCAAGCCGTGGGAAAGATAGGGCGGGACATCAAGTTCAATGCGGGGACAAAGCCGGGGAGCTTCTTCTGGGGTGAGTGGAGAAATTCGCTGAGCATGGGTGCAACATATGGAGGCAGGCACTAGGGTCAAGCAAAGCTACCTGATGCGGGGGCGTACTTGCAAGAAGCTTGACGCGCTTTTATGTGCCATAGAAGCACTCGCTGACCAGCGACAGTACTCGATCCCGTGATGGGAGACAACGGGAAGCTATACATCCCGGAAGACGAGGTACCCGAATACAAGTCACTCCTTAGAGAGGCAGATCTTATTCTCCCGAATCAATTCGAAGCTGAGTACGTGAGAAGGCGTCAGATCCTCCTCGATGTGCCTTGCATTAACCTAGATACCTTCTAGGCTGCTCTCAGACACCACTATTACCGATCTAGACTCCTTAGCCGCAGCGATACAGGTGCTCCACAAGACGTACCAAGTTCCACACGTAATCATAACTTCTCTACGGTTGACCCGCGACAATCAGACCATCCCGTCTAGGGCACCGTCCAACCCTACCTCCGCGTCGGCATCGGCCCAGCAAACCCCTCTGCTGAACGCCGAAACTTCGCATCCCGCGTCGAAGCCCACCCCGAACATACCATCTGAATCGCTCAGCTCGGATTCTTCGCATCCTGCTGCATGGCCCGCCTCAATACCTTCCAGACCTTCGCCAACGCTTAGCCCGCCTGTGCCTACAGAAGAAGAAGCGGAGAACATCACCATTATTGGCTCAACCGCAACATCGGACTACAAACCACGCTTGTTCAGAATAGACACTCCGCTACTACCGTTGTTCTTCTCTGGGACGGGCGATATGTTCGCTGCTCTCACAGTTCCTCGCCTCATCGAAGCTGTGCAGAACTCTTCACCCGATCTCTCCTCCAAGCCTAGTTGGCGATCACCCGACGACGTGCCAGCTGATGAATTGCCCCTCGCGAAAGCATGCCAAAAGGTCCTTGCAAGTATGCAGAGCATACTAGCTAAGACAAGCGAAACGTGTCACGAAAAGATGGAGGCATACGATGCGCGTGTGGAGAAGGAAGGCCACGGGCAGAACGACGAGGCGGAGAGGGCACAGAGGAGGCACCTCGCGCTCACGAATGCAAGTGAGGTCAAGGTGGTGAGACATGTGAAAGACATTCTAGACCCGCCGGAGCTGGAGAGGTTTAGGCCGACATTAGTGGAGGAAGCTCAGACGGTACCGGAAAGTGTAGGGGAGAGAGCCGGATGAACTGAACGTGCTACATCTGGGAGTTAGGAATCGGGGTGATGGCGCTGTGCAGGCCCCAGATAACGAGTCGTAGCATGGTTAGATAGCAAGTAAGAGATGGAGAATCGTGCATAGGATTGCCTTGGATACCACGGTGCTTTGATTTGTTAGATTCTAGATGTAACCGGGGGCTTTCGCCTGTCACGTCTAGGATGTGCCTTGATAATCATACACGACCTTCCGGGCTTCGTTGTCTTTTTATTTCTTGATTTCCATTCTTGCTAGCCGTCTCAAACCCCGTTCACGGTGGAAGCCGACGGAAGCGCACCACCGAAACCTCCTGTGCTTCCGAAACCACCCGCGCCTCGAACACTCTCCTCTAGCTTTTCGACGACGACGACTTCGGGCATGGCAATCTGCAGTACCCATTAGCGTCCCTCCTGTCTTAAGAACCAGGTTCTGGTCAACGTACCTTCTCTACAATTAACTGCGCAATGCGGTCCCCCACCTTGATTTCGAAATCCGCGTCCGACAGATTGGCCAGTATGACGCCAACTTGACCACGGTAATCCGCGTCGATGACACCGGCCATGGTGTCGATGCCGTGCTTGGCTGCGAGGCCGGAGCGGGGAGCTACGCGTCCATCTAAACGCATGTTGCATTAGCGAATGCCCTCCCTCCAATCCCCCTCCCCCCAAGACGCCGATTGAAAGCCAAACGATACTCACAAGTCCCAGCCGGCACCGCAATCGAAATATCCGTATCAACTCTCGCTCTGCCCCATGCCGGAATAACCACATCCCTCGCACTATACAGGTCATGCCCCGCCGCATAGGCACTCCCCTTTGTAGGCGCCTTCGCCTTATCGCCCAGCAATTGCACTTGCAGTGCTTGCTCTGCGCCTGCAGCGGCGGCTACGCTCGGGGCGATTGGCGCGTGTGGGTGGAGCGACATGGCGAGTGGTGTGGGTGTGGCCGTGCCGGAGTCGTCGGTTGCGCGCGGGAGAGAGGTGTGGTGGGTGAGGGGTGTGGGGTCGATTACTTTTGTGCGCTTGGGGAGGGGCGAGGCGGGGAGGGAGGGGGGTTCGTGGTCGGGTGCGGGCGTGGTGATCGAGGGGGTCGTGGACATGGTGGTGGTGAGGAGGTGGATTGGGTGGGTTGGATTGGATGGGCAAGGCGGTGAAGGTTGTCGCGGTGCGGATCGCTGAAGACGCGTTGAGTGGGGTTGGCAGAGGCGACGCGTTGATTGGTTGGGACGCGAGAGGATATTGTGCAACCGTGAACGTGAGTTCAATGTTCTCAGAATTAACGTCCATCCACCCGTAACGGAACAACCGCCGTAACGGAAAAAAAGGTCGGTACTTGGACTTCGCAGCAACGGCGAGCTTGCCCACGCCGTGATTTTTGCAGTACCGCCGTGTTATAATATACTAATACGACTTCTTAGGCGTTGTAGCTATAGCAATACAAATATTACATTTGCATGAAAGCCTGCCTGCCCAACTCGCAAAAGCGATTCTTACTTAACATAGGCCACTGCTGCGCCAATACTGCTATCGCGACTAATAAGATACCCTTATATAGGCCTGCAAGTCTAATAGTAAAAGTAAGAAGTAATAATTAGCTGTAAGGCTGCGAGGCGCGCTCGATTCACGTAGGGCCGCCATCCTAGTTGGTACCTCTGATCGGGACGATTACCTATTCTAGCTAGCACTTAAGTGCCACATAATCGTAACGTAATCTGACGGAGGGCGGCTACCAGCCGCAAAACGGGGTTGTGGCTGTCATGCGTGTGGCTGTGCAAAGTCTTTGGGCGGACGTATGCCCCGCTGCCTTGCGATCAAACTCTGTTTCCCCATCTACCGGCTCACCTCTTGTAGATTCGCCACCTCACAAGGTTAGTGCCAGTGCGGGTCGGCCGTCCTCCCTGCTAGCGTCATGAAGGTGTTCATCTCATCAGTTTGATGCATTGCAAAATCGCCTTCGGCTAACCTCACATGGCAGCCTTCCTGCGCCACGTTGTGCCTGTGCTAGCTCCTCTTCACCTAAACTCGTTCCGTCATTCTGTAACAGCTGGCTATTTCTAAGCAGGTGGTCGAGCAGAGTTCTCTTTAAGCACATATGTTTGCACTCGCGTTCTACCCATCTGATTCCCTAATTAGAAAAGAGCCTCTCACGGCTGGCTTCCCACCTCTCAATATCTAACCTAGAATTGCAACTTTGGACTTTCAGCGCCTACGTCCCAAATCTTAGCCGTGCGGTCGCACGATCCTGACGCAATCTGGGTTGAGTCGTAGGAGAATGCTACTGATAAGACAGAGCGGCTATGCCCCTCAAGTATCTGGACGCAGTTGCCACTGCTCGTATCCCAAATCTTAAGTGCACCGTCATCCCACCCCGACGCAACCCAGGTTGAGTCACAGGAGAATGTCACTGAACGTGCCCCAACGCCGTTATGACGCTTAAGCGTGTGGATACAGTTGCCACTGCCAACGTCCCAGATCTTGACTGTGTTGTCAGCTGACCCTGACGCGAGCCAGGCTGAGTCGTGGGAGAAGGCCACCGACCAGATTATAGATTCGTGGCGTTTAAGATTTTGTATGCACTCGCCAGTGATGGCATCCCAGATATTAATTGTGCCGTCCACGAATGCTGACGCGAGCCGAGCGGAGTCGTGTGAGAAGGCCACAGCATGCACCATGAAGTCGCCCTCAAACATCTGCACACACTTGCCACTGCCAACGTCCCATATCTTGAGCGTACGACCCCCGAACGCGACCCGGGCTAAGTCGTGGGAGATGGCAACCGAAATGGCCTGGCCCTCGAGAGTCTGTTTGCACTCGCCGGTGCTAAGATCCCAGATTTTAACCATGTTGAATGATCCTGACGCGAGACGGGTTAAGTCTTCTGAGAAAGCTACTGATGTGACCATGCCCTTATGCCCCTCAAGCGCTTGGACACAGTTCCCACTGCTTGCATCCCAGATCTTGACAATGCCGTCCCATGACCCAGACGCAACCCAAACTGCGTCGGATCTGAAGGCCACTGAAGTGACTGCAGAGCTGCGGTCCCCAAGCGTCTGTATGCAGGCATCTACAAATTTGCAGATCCACACCCTTCCACTTCCCGCACCAATACCAATCGTGTTACCTGACACTACTGAGGAAGTTCGCCGATACTCTGGGGGTATCCACACTTGGTTCTTGGAATAATTTGTCAGCCATTTACTATGTGGGCTCAGACCCATGCCTTGATAGATAGGTTTATAAGGTCCCAGATTGCGCGAAGAGGTCGCTGAGTCCAATAGAAAACTAACATCAATCGTGCCAATTTCGGAGTGAAGAAGATAAGGGTGTTTACTGTCAAATGAGATTCCCGTAAGGATCGTGCCAATATCAAGAGTTAGGAGACACGTGCCACTGCTTGTGTCCCAGACCTTAACCTTCTTATCAGCTGCTGACGCAAGCCAGGCTGAGTCGTGAGAGAACGCTACCGAGGAGATGGACAAACATGTTCCAACACGTATTGTCTGGCGGCACTCGAAAGTGATCGTATCCCAGATCTTGATATTGCTGTCGCCCTTCCCTGATGTTGACGCAAGAAAGGCCGAATCGTGGGAAAAAGCTACTAAGTCGACCCAGTTGTTTTCTCTCTCAAATGTGTGAAGACACGCCCCGTTGCTTGTGTCCCATAATTTGGCCGTCTCATCTATTGAGGCCGATGCCAACCGGGCGGAGTTGTGAGAAAAGACCACTGAGGTGACCCTATCGCTATGGCCGTCTAGTGTGTGTAAGGACTCGCCACTTTTCACGCGCCAGATCTTAATAGTCTTTCCTGAGGCTGATGCTAACAAGATTGAGTCGTGAGAGATGGACACTGACTGGACGGGAGAGCCATGACCTCTAAGCGTATGTATACACCTGCCAGTGGTGCTGTCCCAGATCTTGATCGTTGTTCTCATTGAGGCAAGCCAGGATGAGTCGTGGGAGAAGGTCAACAACGTACCAAAGCCGTCATGGCGATGAAGCGTTTGAATGCAGTTGCCACTGGCCACATCCCAGATCATAACTGTGCCATCGCCCGACGCTGACGCTAGCCGAGCCAAATCAGGAGAGAAGACTACTGACCATACGGGAGCACTATGGCCTGCTAAGGTCTTTGGCCCCTTTCCGCAGCTCGTGTCCCAGATTTTAATCGTCTCATCGCGAGATGCTGATGCAACCTGACCCGAGTTGTGGGAGAAGGCCACTGATGTAGGAAGATTGCTATGACCGCGAAATGTCTGGAGGCACTCTCTACGGTCCACGTCCCAGATCTGAATACTGCTGCGTGACGCTAGAGCAAGCCAGTCTGCAAGCCGGTCTGAAGGAGAGAACACCACTGAGAGAATACCGTCATCGTTGTGTAGTGTCCCTATGCACTCGCCACTATCGACGTTCCATATCTTTACGGTCCTGTCGTCTGACCCTGACGCGAGCTTGGTTGAGTTGTGGGAAAATGACACTGAATAGACGTTCATTCTGTGCCCCGTGAGTGTCTGTAGGCACGCGCCGCTGGTTACATTCCAGATCTTGACCGTATCGTCATCCGACCCTGACGCGAGCCGAGCCGAGTCTCGAGAAAATACCACTGAGCGGACGCGACCGGTATGGCCGTCCAGTGTCCCTATACACTTGCCACTATCGACATTCCATATCTTTACAGTCCTGTCGTCTGACCCTGACGCGAGCCTGGTTGAGTCGTGGGAAAATGACACTGAATTCACGCTCTTGCTGTGCCCCGTGAGCGTTCTAGAGCAGGTTTTGGCGCTTGCATTCCAGATCTTGACCGTGTTGTCTAATGAACCTGAAGCGAGCTGGGTTGAGTCGTGGGAGAATACTGTGGTCCAGACATAGTCCTTATGCCCCTCAAGCGTCTTGAGGCATTCCCCGGTGCTTGCATCCCAGATTTTGACTACTGTACCGCCTGCCGACGCGAGCTGGACTGAGTCGTGCGAGAAAGCTATCGACTGGACGAAGTCGTTTTGCCCCTCGAGCGTCTGAACGCAGGGACTCCACTGATCGTTCATGGTTGGCTTTATTGTAATCCAGTCTGGCTCTTCTTTCTTGAAAAGATCTCGTACAAGGCTTTCGGTTGGACTGAACACGAGCGCTGACACATATGTCTGAAGAGGTGCGTTCTCTATAGCTAGCTTGTGAGACATGATAAAACGGCGTGCATCTCTAACTAGTTCATTCAATGCACGTGCATCTGTTCTTCCCTAGGTTACATTAGCATATATTTTCTACAGCATTATAAATTTAAAGAATACCTGCATAAAGACCTCAAGTTTTGCGATAGACGCTACGCCTTTCGACATGCTCTTGCAAAGGCTAAGGGCCTCCAGCCAGTAGAGGTATCGCTGTCTCAGAAAGCTATCAACAGCGCCTCCGTCCTCCAGATCGACTTTATCCTCTGCAGAGGGGCTAGGATTCCAGTCACAGAGGTGATCAATCCAGTAGATACACGAGTAGCGTGACGCTGCTAGTGGATCTGGGTCCGGCGGCTGAATCTGCTCGGCTGGATATCCTAGCGCACATAGACTATACATGTCTCGTTGGAGCGTCCTGGACATGACCTGAAGCGATCTAGAGAAGAGGGACTGATGAGCATTTCCGACCCCGCACGGAACGAGATCGTCCCTTGCTCTCTCGGACAGGAATTCTCTAGCTGACTGGTGGATAATATAGACATTGTCTTCTCGTATTGTGAGGAATGAGCCACACATCTTCACAATCGCCGCAGTAGCCTGATTTACGTTCTGGACTTGTGTTGGCAAGCTAGATAAAACGTGGAGTTCCTGCAGGTGGAGTGGGCGATACGTAGCAAGAACGGTGGAGATAACCTGTCGACACAGTTCTGGATATTGGCGCCGCAACTGTTTGATTTGCTCCACCATCCGACGATACACGTCCTCTAATTCTGTTGGAATGTCTTTAAGGATCTGCAGTACTTCCCAGTCCATTGCCTCATTCAGCTCTTTAATAACAAGGGATACCCAAAGAAAAGTGCCATTAGCCTTGCGCTGTATTTCCTGCCGGACTGAACGTCGAAGGAGCTCGTCATGTTGGATTGCCGTCAGTTCCAAAAGGCAATGGTCGATGTATGCATTAACGGCACGGGATACTTGCTCTGCATTTTCTTTGAGCTCGAGACTCAGCCTCGCCCTGGAATCATCAAGTCGCAGCCTCTGCTCGATATAAGCGTCGTTGCGGCTGGAGATAATCCATTTGACACGAGAGGATACAGACGACTTCTGCACGATAAAGCCCAACAGTTTCGGCAAGTCCGTTACGCATTCATCAAGCGCATCGATAATTAAGTATGTGCTCCTCAAGCTTGGGTCTTGTAGGGTGTTTGTGAAGATCTCGGACAAGGCATGCCAGGCATTCACATCCTCGAAGAGAGATTTGCCTGCACGGTCGTGCTTCTTCCGTATATGCGAAACGAGCGGTGGCTGCTGGTCGATAAGCAAGTACAGCAGACCTCGCAATACGGCCGTGGCGTTATTGATTCGCGAGTCTGCAGCCTGACAGAAGAAGTAGGACAGCTGGTGTGTCTTAGCTACCGACTTGTTCAACTCATTGATGATGCCGCAGACTAGCATCGTCTTGCCCTTGCCGGGATCACCCTTGATCCATAGCAATCGGCTCTGCTCGTTGTCCCGCCATCGTTGGAAGTCAGAATTTTCGAGGATCCAGCGGTACGAGTCTTCCAAAAGTCCACCCTTGGTCTCCTCAATACGGTTCTTGTCATAGCGGGGATCGGTAAGGCGCAAGTCGCGGACGCATTTCTGGTCCTTTTCCTCAGAAGACCTTTCCACGCCATAGTTGATTTGGGTTGCTAACATTATATTAGGGACATATAGCTTGCTTTCGATATGAGCGACGTACTGATGTGGACATCTCTTCCTGCTAGGTTGTTAACAGGCCCTCGATTATCAACATGAACAGTATAGGCCTGGTCGCA
This sequence comes from Lentithecium fluviatile CBS 122367, assembly GCA_010405425.1. Taxonomy (NCBI): domain Eukaryota; kingdom Fungi; phylum Ascomycota; class Dothideomycetes; order Pleosporales; family Lentitheciaceae; genus Lentithecium; species Lentithecium fluviatile. The sequence continues at coordinate 714,548 of MU005586.1, forward strand.
AGGGCTGTTATGTGAATGCGGCATTGATGCGTTGAAGCTTAAGCTAACCTACCGTCAGTGTTCGAGCAGAGACAAAGTGCTGGAGCGGGGTCCAAATCTAATTATTTGCTTCTTCGCCGTATTCAGAGCTCTGGTCAGATCGCCTTTGCTCACGTGCAAGCCACCTACTCCTTATTGGCCAATCTTGGAATGAGTCTATTTATAATTCTGTTCAGCGCGAGCCTCGAACATGTTCCATTGTCCGCAAACGACAGGGAGTGGCGGGTGCCAAGGTGATTCTATTTATAAGTAATTTCGCGCGGCTGAGACTGGCATGAGCACAATTACTTTCAGCGTCCAAAGCAAACAATAGCGGCTATGCGAGAATCGATTACTTGACTTAACACAAGAAGAAATAGCTATGATACATTACGGTTTAGTCAAATGGCATGATGGAGATAATGCAGAAGTCGAGTAAGTGTTATGAGGGTAAGCACATACTGGCGTTTCGAGCTGACTCTAATAGCATCGTCTTCGTCCACGGCCTTCGAGGAGGGAGGGAATCGACTTGGACAAAAGACGGGGTAATTTGGCCAAAAGAACTGCTATCGAAAGACATCCCAAAGAGTCGCATACTGAGCTATGGCTATGACTCAAGGATTGCACATTCTGACACCGCCGAGGTTACCCAAGGTAGCCTTGCAGACGACGCACGACGGCTCTGCAGCCTTCTAGATGATGAGCGTAAGCAGACAAATACTGTAAGATATTGTGCTTCAACTCGCGACTGTGGCTAAGATTAACTGTGTTTCATCAGACTGATCGCCCGATCGTAGTAGTGGGCCATAGCTTGGGCGGTCTTGTTCTCGCCCAGGTTGTCTATAGCGGCAATGGAGCCGCGGAGGGAGACAGCATCAATTCGGTCGGGCAAAAAATCAAAGGAATGATATTCCTCGGCACGCCATTCTACGGCTCCAAGATTGCTGGATGGGGGGAGGTCGTCAGACGAATTTACAACCTCGTTCAGAAGACTGACCAGAATACGTTGAAGAACCTTGAACTAGATTCAAAGGAGCTGAAGGACCTTCGACTCGGTTTTCCAGAAGTCATCCGTAAGCGGAATCAGACTTCGGCCAAAATTGTAGTAGTGTTCTTCTTTGAGAAGAAGATGACCTACAAAGTGGTATGCATCGACCGTAAACACTGATTAATGATGGGTACTAACAGAAATGGCTAGTGGGTGGTCAAAGAGGAGGATGCATCCTACCCCGGAGTTGGGGAAATCCTGCCTATGCAGGCGAATCATCTCGATATCTGCAAGTTCGATGACCCAGAAGACGATGGATATAAGCAAGTGAGAGCAAAAATCAAACAAGCTATGGAAGCGACTGGTATCACCGAAGTGAGTGAGGTACGTGGCCGTTTAAACAGGATCCTTTTAATAGAGATGAGCGAGTAACACCGGACTAGAGAGGCAACTCTTATACCATCAACAACCATGGCCAGATTACAAATCTGGCTCAGGGTGACATGAGGATCGATTCACAGACCATTACTTATGGTTCGGTGAAATAGAGTTATAGTGAGAGAATAGATCGATGGAGCGAAATGTAGAGTGTCGGTGGCGATAGGGAGAGAGGGAAATATACGGTACTGCTCCGTGACAGGACGTATTGCTCAGGGGAGAGCTCGCTCGCATATACATATGTTAGCCCTACTTTGCCTTAATCTAGATGCTTTATTATTTGGCATTATATCCCCACTTCACAGATGGATAATTCGACACCTTGCAGAATGAAGCTTCTCGAAGCTTCTGTATGTAGCAAGAGGACAGTAACGGATTGCCATATTTTCGCCGCGAAGGAGCGCATGAACGCCGCAATCACGCTAGCAGGGAGGACGGCTGACCCGCTCCTGCCAGGAGCTTGTGAGGTGGCGAATCTACAAGAGGTGAGCCAGTCGATAGGGAGCAGAGTGGTCGCAAAGCAGCGGGGGCTTAGGTCGACCCGCTTGCTAAGAATTTGCACAGCCACAAGCCTGATAGCCACAAACCTGCCCCGTTAGATTACGGTACGATTATGTAGCAATTCCGCGCTAGCTATAATTGGTAATCGTTCCGATCAGAGGTACCGACTGGGGTTGCGATCCCGAATAATTTGAGCGATAATTGCAGCTCTACTGCTGATTAATACTTCTTAGTAGTGCTATTAAATTCTCTAGCTTCTGTAGAAACGCCTAAGGAGTTGCGACAGTAATAAAAGCGTAGTGGCGGCCTTCTAGCGTATAAAGCTCGTTTTGTTTGAAATAACACTGTTCGCGAAACATGAAGCAAGGCGTCTGCGCAAGCGTAATTTTTATATAGGTAGGATTAAAGCGCTTTATAAATGCTCTGAGCACGTAGTCTAAGGCGGATATAGTAAAATTTAAGACGTGTGGAGAAGTTCTGTGGCATTGAAATAGAAGTACCTCTAATTTGTTCCGTTTCGGCGGTTGTTCCGTTACGGGTGGATGGACGTTACGAGCTGCTTCCTCATATGTGATGCTTCTTAAAAGTAATGATGGTTGAAGTGGGCGGTTGCTCCTTTTAGACGTGCGATTTCCAGCTCTGTCCTTATTTCAAATCTCATCTTTCTCTGCACGCGAGTACCCGCATTAGCTCTCACAATTCCACACCTCTCCTTGTTCGTTTCGCCTGTTCACATCAGCTTCGGTTCCAACAGCGTGATTCCTATGTCTCTCCTTCGCAAATCAAGACCACGGTGGCGCTGCCATCTTCGACGTCCTGTCGGAGTCTGCGGAGACCTCGTTAGGCACACAGCCCGATCGATCGTTGTTCCGGTGCACCTCTGATCGCGACGTCAACCAGCTGAGAATCCAGAGCATCCTCGCGTGTGTGCTGCGTTCTACGATGAGATCCTCAACCATCTCGCGATTACCCCACAGTGGGGCACTTGGCCTCGTTGCTTGACCTCAACCGCGTCCATCGACGAGACGAATCTGATGGTCCACGAGCGATCTTGAAACATATCGACCAACTCGATCGGCCTGATCAACCCCAGACGCTCATCTGCTGCTCAAAATCGCTTGCACAGTGTATCACTTACCTTCAGCGGCTGGCTGCTCGTTACGAGAGACGGGCAGTGTTAGTATATCAGGCGCCACAGCCGCGAACACTCCATCATTTGCCTGAAAGGCCGATAGCTAGTGCGGCTCCACGACTACTGTGTATGGGGCTCCCTCATCGTGTGACCAGACGCTACCTTCAGGAGTACCCACCTTTGACAGAGCCTCATTGTGAACCCACTCCGATAACTCGCCTGTCCATACCAGATTTCGGCAAGTCCGACTGCACAGAATCGTTTCAATCCATGCTGGCTTTCCCGACAAAAAAAATCCTACCGACATTCCTGCCCTAATACCTGGTCCAAGCTTCGATAGCCCGGGTAAGTGCTAGTTTGGAGTGTTTAGCACGTGCTTAGCTCACTATGGCCAAGGCGAGAACGTGCTGGTGGTACAATACTAGACATCCAAAACCCAAACTAGTCGGCAATGACGGAGTATGCACCGCGGCCTGTCGATTCCTCTGCATCGGATAGGCCCAGACTCGGATGCTTTGACGAGTCCCTTGCTTCCGCCCCGCTGTTGTCCTCCCCGCTCTCATCTCCGTCAGCAAATCGCGCACTATAGTCCGCATCTCCACCACCATTGGAAGCCGTTCTGGGAACTGCCTGGCCTCTAGCCCATGTCAGTTGAGACGTGTGGAGCGCGCCTTCAAAGTGTGTTGAGATGTACGCTCCTGCAATGTCGGGGTGTTTTGTCCGTCGTACCCACGAAGGATCAGGGCGTGGTTGCGATACCCGACTCGATCAAAGCAGAAGGACAACGTCAATTGTGTTGATCGAGTGTCACTTACGTAGATCAGGAGCAAGAAGATGTCAAAGGCCATCACAGCTGCCAATGATCATCAGAAGGCCGCATGAGACTACGAATCACAACCACCAAGTCCGCGCTTGATACTCGCACTATAACCCCGGATCGACGCTCGATGAAGGCCAAGCACCGGCGAAATTTTTAGAGTCCGAGCATCACTGCTAAATACCGCTACCGTGCTCGCTGTGGCCTGCACGCGGCATGTCGTGTGTGCTGCGTCATGGACTGCATCAGCCTTTGCCGTCCCACAGAGAAGATCGCAATAGAGCACGATTGAATTAGAGATCCCAGCTTCTCAGCAATGCTAACAAGCCCTACGCGTAGAGCTCGTTCTTACTAGCATCGGAGCTTAGGACAGCCTATGGCAACATCGATTGCAAACTCGGTCTCCAGTGGGTACTCTGCCACTTCCATCCCGTTCCAGTCCCGCACTAGCAATACGCTATGCGGACGTTGGTCTACCCGCTCCTCATGGGGCCATCCAATCGTAGCACTAGAGGCGTCACTTCATGCTTCCAGCCTCCGTTACCAACCAGTGCCCATGAGACTCCGCGTAGCTGTCTCCACAAACATGGGGACGTACTTAAGGCTCTTTTCAACCCTCGAAGCACAGCATCTCGCAGCACTTGTCCTCCTCTTGCGTGCGACAGTCGAGCTCATTGCCTCACACTACCTCCTTGAATCTCTCCCTGCTCGACCTCAACATGGGTTTCGGTCTTGACAAGCCCCAAAATGTCCCCGGCTCGGGGGCACCCGCCATTCTCATCGGATTGTTCGTCGCCTTTGGTGGTGTGTTGTTCGGGTAGGTCGCCACGGTCCTTACTGACGCGCCAATGCACACTGACATTCTCAAGATATGACACTGGTACCATCGGTGGTATCCTGGGCATGCACCACTGGCGAGATCTATTCTCCACTGGCTACGTCAACCCCACAGACAACCTACCTGATGTCACCGCGGACCAAACTTCGTTAATCGTCTCTATCCTTTCGGCCGGTACCTTCTTTGGAGCTCTAACGGCTGCGCCCGTCGCCGACATGATTGGTCGACGACTCGGTCTTGTCGCTAGCAACGTCGTCTTCTGCCTTGGTGTCATCCTGCAAACCGCTGCCACCGCAATTCCCATGTTCGTTGCCGGACGTTTCTTCGCTGGTTACGGTGTAGGTATGATCTCTGCGACCATTCCTCTCTACCAGTCGGAAACAAGTCCCAAGTGGATCCGTGGGGCCGTTGTCGGTGCTTATCAGCTTGCTATTACCATCGGTCTGTTACTCGCTGCCATTGTCAACAACTCTACAAAAGACCGCGATGACACTGGATCTTATCGTATTCCCATTGCTGTCCAGTTTGCTTGGGCAATTATCTTGTTCATCGGATGCATCTGGCTTCCAGAGACACCCCGCTACGAGATCAAGAGGGGTCGTCCCGATGCCGCTGCTCGCAGTCTTGCCCAACTCAGGCGCCTCGACGTGGAACACCCCGCTCTTCTCGAAGAATTGGCCGAAATTACCGCTAACCACGAATATGAACTGTCTCTCGGCAAGGCTACCTATATCGATTGTTTCAAGGGCAGCCTTGGAAAGCGCCTCTTCACTGGATGCGCTCTCCAGAGCCTACAGCAGCTTACTGGAGTCAACTTTATTTTTTACTACGGAACTTCATTCTTCCAGAACGCTGGTTTCTCCGACCCCTTCGTCATTACGATGATAACTTCCTGCATTAACGTGGCGTCCACATTCCCCGGTCTTTATCTCGTCGAGGCATGGGGTCGTCGAAAGCTTTTGCTTTTCGGAGCCATCGGAATGGCTGTTTGCCAGTTCATTGTGGCCATCACTGGCACCGTCGTTGGAACAGATAACCAGGCTGCGCAGAATGCCATGATCGCATTCGTCTGCGTGTACATCTTCTTCTTCGCCAGCACATGGGGACCGGTCGCTTGGGTTGTTACTGGTGAAATCTTCCCGCTCAAGGTTCGAGCTAAGTCTCTCTCAATGACCACAGCCTCCAACTGGCTTCTCAACTTCGCTATTGGATAGTAAGTCTTACGTCCTCCTTCCTAGTCAACCACAGCTAACATCGATTAAGTGCAACCCCATACATGGTTAACGACGGTCCCGGCAATGCCAACCTCGGTGCCAAGGTGTTCTTCATATGGGGGGGCTGCTGCTTCATCTGCATCTTCTTCGTCTGGGCCTGCATCTACGAGACTAAGGGTCTTGCCCTCGAGCAGGTCGACGAGCTGTACGCCAAGGTGTCCAAGGCGTGGCAGTCGCCTGGCTTCGTGCCTACTGTCTCCTTCCAGGACGTCCAGGAAGCTCATGTCGACACCCGTCGCTTGTCTTTGGCTGAGGTCGAAGGCGAGGCTACTCGCAAGAAGAGCGTCGTCTACCAGGAGGGTGAGGGCCCCATGGGCGAGAAGCAGTATAACGCATAAATCGCAGACGATTGACGATACTTGGGGGAGTTGGTGATGGCTAGAGTTGAAGCATGGAGACATTTTTCACTGTTATTGTGTCTGTAGAGGTTTTCTACATTGTATGTTAGAGCGGTTGTCGGGCGAGTCATCCTTGTCTTGAGATTTGTATATACACTTCTTCGTTTACCAATCATTTCTTAACGCAACAAACATTCCAAGCCTTCATTCAAACCCTGTCAAACTACTGCGTCATCCCTGGCTCCCTGATACCTCACACCCATCTCTATCGCAGCGATCCCGGTCGATCGATTACCCACGCCGACCACGCCAGGGCCCCACTTCCCCGCAATGATTACCGGTGCCCTCCCGCTCCTGCAGTAGATCACTCGCCAAGCTGGTCACCTAGTTACAGGTGCATCGATGACCTTCTTTTGGTACACTGGCGGCACTGGCGGCTGGGTTGCGTTCCCGGGGCCGAGGGCCGCGATCTCTAAGATCGCTGGAATCGCCGGGGAAAGGTGGGACTGCTATTGTATAGCGCTTAATGGTTGTTCACCGCGTTGAAAGGGTTTGTGCATTTGGATACGGAGTGGTGCTCCGCGGTGAACCAGAGGAGGGACGGGGCTCTTTAACTCGGGTACATTAGGGGTAATGGAAATATGCCAAAAGGCATTTAATGTACCATTTGGGTCGAGGTAGATGTTGTTGAGACTCTGAGAAAGGTATTTCGTCCCGTTTCACAGAACCCATTGGCGCAGTATAAACATCCCGGATTCTTCGGGCCTGAGTTCTACTTTCTTCACACTGTCAACGCTCTCATACATGTGTTTCTAAAACTTAGGGAGAATTGCGATATGTTTGCGTGGAAAGAGCGACGCTAAAATTCGACATGAACGCCCGGATGGAGTCTCTCCCGGGCAATTCTAAAACACCACTGTTAGAGACCGATGGTAACTAAAGACTGTATCCAGACGGTTACATGTGCTGGGTTCGAATGGGTGCCGCATAAATTTACAGTGAGGTCAAGGATTGGCTGGCCTGGTGAGAAATAAAAAAAAGATAAGACTTGCACAATGAGCCTTCGCTCCGGTGCTTCAAAACGAGACACATAAGGCCCTCATTTTCCCAGGATAATTTAAAATTGAATCGCCAACAGGCCTATTTGGGCGGGGAAGGCGGCGTTCAAAAGCCAACCAGAACTCGGCCATGGAGCTACTTTCCCGTTCGATGCTGACATTCTTGACACGGAGCTCCACGAGAGAAAGAAAACGAGGGCATACGTTAACATGCATCTGGGGTTTTCTCGCGGCAGCGGAAAGCTATAGGCAATTCAAAAACTGGCGCGTTTGATGAGTTGCAAAGACATGTGCTCCTTCTCGATGAGATTTCCTTCTGCTGCTGCAAAACCAATACGGTGACTCCGATGTCTCTGGAAGAGACATTCTTTCCCTTGATGGAAGATCCAAAACTGCCCGGATTGCGTCGTACGTGCCTGAGTTCGTGCGCTGTTGCAAAATGCGAGGTTCTCTAATATAAAGCTCTGCAATAGCTTTTGATGGCGAGACACTTTCCCCTTGAAATACCAGACAGTCTGAATTGAAGAGGAGAAAACGGCAACACAAGATGGCAATGAATGTGTACCTTTCTCCGTCTCCCGTACAGCTTCTTCGTCTACAAATCGCCTGACTGATTCACGGTATTCTTTTAATCTTGCGCAGACCAGTGTAATTGGTCCCTAATACATGCAGCTGTCCATACGCATGTTCTGGGGCACTTGGTGGGACTTTTCTCCCCCCAAGGACTCCAAATAAATCGAACTGGGGAGACAAAAAGTTTTTGGCCAGAACCTCTTATGCGGGTTTCCTCCCCGCCTCCCTCAAGAGCTCTTGCTCGACAGGCGCCGGCCTGGTCCACAGCATCCTCATCGTACCGGATACTTGAGAGTGTTTGGTTATTAAATCTTCAAATGGTTTACCTTATCGTGTCTTGGAGCATTTCTACTTACAGGTATTTCTGGCGGACCAGACCCATGATTGGAGCTTAGACCTATGAGATGCCGAGTGTTTTAGACTCAAAAGACTCGAAAGGTGGTCCTACGACCGCCTCTGCTCCTACCCTTCTCTAAGCTGCTTTCTTTGAGAATGTCGGTTTTGTTGGCAATAGTCGAAACTCTTCGCATATGATCATATGTCCGCCGGTCCTCGTTGGTCTCCAGAACCGTCCGCGAAATGAAGAATGCGGTTTCTCGGTAAACTTAAGGGCATGGAAGAATTTCTGCATATAAGCTTTAGCATATAAGCCTCAAGAAATACCGACCACAAATTACACCAGACTGAACTCACTTCCCCTTCTCAAGTCAGATCTCTCATCGAAAGACTACAATACAAAAAGAGACAGCGACCACATCAATGTTGGTCTGCGTGTTGTTGAGCGCCTTTCCAATCAATCAAACCAGGCTTACTCCAATCCATGGTTTCGTGCAGAAATCAATTGAATAGCCAGGATCTCTGAAATGAAAACAGCACCTCGTCATGCTGTTGAGAAGTCACCTATAGAGTATTTCTCAGATCAAGAATGTCTGTGAGCACATAGATGAGCGATGGAGTTTCGCTGGCTCTCTCGTGATAGAAGATATTGATGGCAGGATACCTGGGTATCTGCGTTAGCAAACGAAGATGATGAACAACAAAAGAATGCATAGGTACTTACAAAGTACACAAAACGTAAAATTGTGAGAGTAGGATTCAGGAAAAGAAAGCCAAAATTTGTATTTAATATGTATATGCTCAGACGGATTCCTGTTCTTAAGTGACCAGAAGTGAATACGCAAATGCCCTACTTTTAGCTCAAGTTGCCGATATGCAATTTTCCGATGCATTCAACATCAACTTTTACCCATCGTATCCAACGACGAGGGTGACGCCACCCATGCAATCCCTATTTTGCTGCTCATTTGACAGCATGCCGAATAACCCCATCAGCAAGCCATTTGCCCGTGAATTTCTCATCCAAGACCCTCAACTTCGAGAAGAAGACGTCGTCGTCCACATATGCTCCCTTTAGCCACCTCTCGCCTTTGGTGGCATCAAATGCCTTCCTTGCGTGCAACACCCTCCTATTGTCAAAGATCACACACTCGCCCTCGTTCAATCTGTACTCATACAAGTTCTCTTCTGCGCTGACCAGCTTCTCGAATGCATGCGACGCCGAGCGGTAGTTGCCCAGGGCAGTCTGGTTCTCTCCGCCGATGCGCGCTTCGAAAGGACCTTGGAAGGGCGGCGACCAATTCACCCGGTGGATAGCGAGATTGGTGGGCTCACTGTATTTCGGGTACGGGTAGAGCTCGATCGTAGGGCGCGTGTAGTGGTAGTGGTGGGTCGGGTGGTGGTAATGGTACGTCACAGGGAACGTACAGAGGGTGCGGAAGTGGAAGGCAGAGGACGTGTGCAATTGGTGGGCGGCGTGGAAGGAGTCACTGAAGAAGGACTCGCCGCCGGGCGTCCGCGCACGCAGAGAGTGGAGCAGCTGGAGATGCGGCGGGTTGGAGGTGTACAGCAGGTCCATGTGCAGGCCGAGGAACACGGGCGTGTAGGCGATGTTCTCGGCCTTGGGCTTGGAGCGGACGTCCCACGTGCGGCCGTAGAAGGTGTCCTTCAGCGTGCCAATGCGGCCTGCAATGTCCACCACCGACTCCTCCGAGTCAGGCACATTCTTGAGGAAGAGTAGGCCGTACTTGTTCAGGTGGCTCAATGCACCGAAGAAGTTCTCGTCATTCTCCATCCAGTCTTTGTAGTCTACCCACTTGTTGTTCTTCTCGATGATCTCCTTGTTCCAAAGCACCCTTTCATCGTGACGCACCCCTCCCCGCAGCTCCAGCTCTGTGTTCAGCGCCCGCCGCAGCCAGTCGATCGAGTGCCGTGTGCGATGCTCAGGGCCATATCCGGGGAGGTCGTTCCTCCACTCCACCTCGATCATCCACCCCTTCTCTTTGTCAATCACCGTCCGGCAGCGGCCCTCCAGGCTGTCTGGGATGTCCGAGGTCTGGAAGAGCTTCTGCTTGCTGTCCGGGTCGACGCATTGCGGGCAGGCGCAGCTGTCGCGGAGGAAGACGGTGTCGAAGGTGCGCGGGTCGCCGTCGATGCTCACGGCGACGTGCTTGGAGGGCGTGCCGTCGAGCTGGCCGGCGTTGGTGGCATCGTGGACGAGGTGCTCCTGGCGCGGAGCGGGGGCGGGGCTGGCGGGCTCAGGGCTCGCCTGTGCCGAGTGTGCGGGCGACGAGGCCTTGCTCCAGAATGACCCTAGAAATGTGCGCGTGTGGATGGCAGGATGCACTCGGCAGCTCCGCGTGCCGGCGCGCAAGGCATTGGCATTGCCAGAGCACAGTGTGCGGGCGGCGAGTCTGGTGCTAAGCGCATTCAGGGACATGGTGAGGGCTGGAATGATCGACGAGGGGCAGCCGGCACTTTTCAAGAGCGGCGCAAAACAAACGCCCGAGGTGTCAAACCCACCACATGCACCGCCCGTTCCGCCGGCTCTGCCTCTCCCATTCTCGTTCATTTACCGGCGACACGGCGTGATCGAGACGCGGCCTGGTTCCGCCTTTAGACGCTCGCTATTGGAGGAGGGCGCATGTCTGGAGGCGTCGCGCAGCTGAAGCATGAGGTGATCCCGGTCCTGCAACCCTTTGGCTTCACGCACCCCGCTGACCTGTTGCTCCCCAGGGCTCGCAGCGACAAGTGGCGGTAGCTGGCGGCGTGGCTGGCCTCGTGTCGCGGTACGCCCTGCCTCCTCTCCCGAGAACGCTGCCCCATTGAGTGCTGATTGTCCCGACAGCTTCGTGATCGCGCCGCTCGACGTCGTCAAGATCCGCCTGCAGCTCCAGATACACTCCCTCTCCGACCCCCTCAGCGTCCGCAGCATCGATGGACCCGTCTACAAAGGAACGCTGGGCACGCTGAAGCACATTCTGCGCGAGGAGGGTCTCACTGGGCTATGGAAGGGCAACATCCCCGCTGAGGCACTGTACCTGGCGTACGGCAGCGTCCAGTTCTCAGCCTACACGTATGTGTCGCACCTGCTCGACACTGTCCCGCAGCCGTACACCATTCCGAGCTCTGCGAACTCCTTCGTTAGCGGCGCCGTCGCCGGTGCGTTCGCGACCACGGCCACATATCCCCTCGATCTTTTGCGCACACGGTTTGCCGCACAGGGGCGCGATCGCGTCTATGCCTCCATTTTCGCTTCTGTGCGACACATTGCTGAACACGAAGGGCCCAGCGGCTTCTTCCGCGGCCTCGGTGCGGGTGTGAGCCAGATCGTTCCCTACATGGGCCTCTTCTTCGCTAGCTACGAGGGACTGAAGCCTCTCCTGGCAAATTCCGCCATTCCGCTTCCGTTCGGCACCTCTGACGCGGCCGCCGGCATCGTTGCCAGCGTGCTCTCCAAGACGGCTGTATATCCCCTCGACACGACGCGAAAGCGGCTGCAGGTCCAGGGACCGATGAGATCAAGATACGTCCATCGGAACATACCAATGTACACAGGGGTGGTTAGTACCCTGTCAAACATCTGGAAGCACGAGGGCAGGAGGGGCCTGTATCGCGGGCTGACTGTGAGTTTGCTGAAGGCGGCTCCAGCGAGCGCCGTCACCATGTGGACGTATGAGAGAGCAATGGCTGCTATGCTAGCTTTAAACGACAAGGAGGCTTGAGCGGGACGGGGTGCTATAGGCGGCTTGCATATCCTGGCGTTCACAGCATAGATACCATGGGGTTAGTTTGTCGTAGGCATAATGCAAGAAAGAGGCGATGGCGATGATTAGCCTCATCAATCGGCCATGTGAGATGCGATGGCGGACGCCCCCTTCCGCCCGTCCCATACTGAACGCCTCAGCCGCTGGTCGACCAACCGGAGCGCAAGCCTCCCCCGCAAAACAAAGTCAATTGCACAGAACCAAAGGCAAAACAATTGATGCTACGAGGTGCATTCCAGATGGAGAGAGGCGGCTGCGGATACGAGTCATCCAGCATCTTGGTCGCAGGACGCGCGGCGGAATAGGGAAGATACGCCGGCCATGGAGGTGGGGAACTCGAGCCATAATGGTGTGAGGTGTGTCGCCCAAGCTCCACCCAAAATTTCGAGCTTTTGCTTTTTGTATTTTTGCCTGCTCCACCTCCAGCGCTGGGAGACGCACACACGATGAAGCGCAAGAGCGAGACCCCCGCCAACGGCAAGGCAAAGAAGAGGGCCATTTCCGACGATGAGGCCCAGAAGAATTTCCGCAGCGGCCTGTTCGCTAGCAAGGTGCTCGAGGGCTACACTAGCTACTATGCTACATCGCAGCCGTAGGCCCACCCTCCGAGCGATTGAGCTCCGTCTGATCACAATTAGGTACAAGCACGCCGTCATTCAGAACCTGGTCGACGACACCCTCCTCCGCAATGTGCGCAACGAAATCCGCGAGCACATTTCCTTCACGCCGAAAGAGACGGACATCTACAAGATCCACCAGTCGGGCGATCTCGCCAACCTCGATGGCCTCCACGACGCCGCCCTCAAGCGCCTGCCCTCGCTCCTGACCCTCCGCGACTCGCTATACTCGTCAGCGTTCCGCAAATACCTCGCGTCGATAACCGGGTCTGGGCCGCTGAGCGGGGTGAAAACGGACATGGCAGTGGTAGGTTACACACGCCTATATGTTGGGATATTATATACTAAAGCCAGGGCAGAACGTGTACACACCGGGCTGCCACCTTCTGTGTCACGACGACGTCATTGGGAGTCGGCGCGTGAGCTGGATTCTCTACCTTCTGGATCCTGACCGCCCGTGGAAGCCTGAGTATGGCGGCGCGCTCCGCCTATACCCCACCGAGGCCCGCGAGGTTGCGGGTGGCGACATGGTCAAGGTACCGCAGCCGGATTTCACCGTCTCGATACCGCCCGCCTGGAACCAGTTGTCATTCTTTACCGTTACGCCGGGAGAGAGCTTCCACGATGTCGAAGAGGTGTACAGGCGCCAGGAAGGCGAACCAGAAGAGGATGGTGGCGGCCGCATACGCATGGCTGTCAGCGGGTGGTTCCACATTCCTCAGAAAGGCGAGGACGGCTACGAAGAAGGTCTCGAGGAGAAGCTAGCAGAGAAGAGCTCGCTGGCTCAATTACAAGGTGGCAAGGCCGACGTGTTCGACGAGCCGCAGTCACATTGGGTCGACAATCCACACTGGGAAGAGCAAGCAAAGGCGGAGGACGAAGAGATGACCGCTGATGAGATCGATTTCCTCATTAAGTACATGAACCCGAACTACGTCGTTCCGGACACGGTAGAAGAGCTTTCCAAGATGTTCTCCGATGAATCCTCCTTGCGATTAGCCGAGTTCCTGTCGCCAAAGTTCTGCGCTCGTCTGCGCGAATACCTCGAGTCGAAAGACCATGAGCCGAATCCTAGTCTACCCGCAAATCCGCTTTATAAGGACCGTTCGGAAGTCGGCGTGGCGCGTCCACCACACAAACACCGCTTCCTGTACCGCAAGGCCGTCCAGCCAATCGAAACAACCTACCCCGACACCGAGAATCTAACGCCATACGACGACTTGGTCGACATCCTCTTCCCCCACCCCGCTTTCACAAAATGGATCTCCCTTGTGACAGGCATCACGCTAACAAAGAGCAACATCTACGCCCGCCGCTTCCGCCGCGGCATGGACTACACCCTCGCCACCGCCTACGAAGAAGAAGATCCCCAGCTAGAAGTCTGCCTCGGCATTACCCCCTCCAAAGGTTGGGGCGACGAAGAGGAAGAAGAAGACGCGCAGGCACAGCAAAACGGCTCCTCTAGCAGCAAAACAAACGGTAAAGCCGCCGAACAGCCCCTGAAGCCCGACGAAGAAGTGGGCGGCTACGAGATGTACATGGCAGGTGAGGAAGACGAGGGCACCGATGCCGGTGCGAGTGCTGCGGAACCATCGACGCATACGGGTGCTGGACAGCGTCGTAAGGCTAAGGCTGATCCGGCGGTGTATAAAAGCGCGGGAGACGATGATGACGACGGGATTTTGTTCTCGCAACCGGCGGCTTGGAATAATCTTGCGATTGTGCTGAGGGACCGCGGGGTGTTGCGATTTACGAAGTATGTTAGTCAGGCGGCGAAGGGGGATCGGTGGGATATTTGTGGGGAGTATGGGGTCGAGTTTGGGGAAGATGAGGAGGATGACGAGTGAGGATCATTCATCAAAAAGAGGTAGGATGGAAAATGGAAAAAGGTATGGGGTTCACGGGTATTGACGCAACGATGTGATGAGGTGCATATGTGGGCTTTCAATTTTCCATGTTTTGGTATAGATCATGATACGACGTTATGAATGCATTTCGGTTCTTGTCGCTAGTTTGCTTCTCGTGGACTTGTCTACTCTCCTGTCGTGTGGTCGATTACCCTTTTTGGCATGTTTGAATGCATGAGAAACAAAATGGGGCAGGAATTACCGTTCGCATTGCTCGCATTTCGCTCGTGTTGATGTCCCCTTTCTAGTTTTAAAGAGAGTACGTATATCAGAGCACTTTTCTCATTTCCTGGGAGGCTTTTCTGCGGAGTTTTCATTTCGTTCAATCAACCCATCTTGGACGGCCTCATAGATCTCTTCGGAGAGGGCCCAGTCCCTCCTTCCCCTTCCCTTCAGCCAACGCGAAAGAGCGTAATGGAAGACTTCGCATTTGTTCAACCTCTCCACAACAAATTAGAACTCCTTGGACAGCGAATGGATCGCATCGAATCAAACCTCGATAAGATTCTAGAGCGGTTGCAGCTTCTTGGACCCAGCGAAGAGAGGAAGCCGGCGACGTCGAGGCCCGCCGACGTTATTAGGCCCGAAACTACATTTCTTGCTACAGATATTGTATCCAGCGATACCTCAACATCGATGGAGGGTTCGAGTATTGCGCAAGATGTCATAAAGATTGCACATGAACCAGTCGCTAGTGTTGAGCCAGACACCACTTCCGCAGAAGGGTCTGCCGGCGTGTATGCATACACGCCCCTCACCCTTTCCCTCTCACAAATCCGCATTCTGGCCGTCCGCCATGCGCCAAACTTCCATGACCCCATCATCGCCGATCTCGAAACTGTCTCCCTGGACGAAGACGGGTTTCATCGCCCAAGTTACACGGCTCTTTCGTACTGCTGGGGCGCGCCGGTCATGGACGGCGCGATCGTTCTGGGTGGGTGTCGGTTTCCGGTTACGAGGAGCCTTGAGGTGGCGTTGAGATATTTGCGTACACACAATGGAGAGATTGGGGACACTGCGGGAGGTACGCGGCATTACTGGATTGATCAAATTTGCATTAATCAGAAGGATATCTGTGAGAGGGGTGCGCAAGTCGGTCTCATGCGAAGGATCTACAAACGCGCTTTCGGCGTGCATGTCTGGCTTGGTGACGAAGCGGACGACAGTGACACGGCGATGGATATTTTGACCACGCTTGGTGCGCCTCCGCGACATGCACCTGGGGAGAAGGCGATACAGTACCCGCGCTTCACTGAAGCAGATGTGGAGCAGCATTGGAAGGCAATCGATGCATTCTTCAAGAGGCCGTGGTGGAAAACGTGTCTGGATCCGACAGGAAATCGCCTTGCACTACAACATCAAAGTATCCTGTGGCAACAAGACGATTGAGATGGCACCTCTTGCTCCCGCGCTGCACATGTTGGGCTATGTGAGGAGCCTGGGGTACGAGCCCTTCGCCGTGAGGGAGAATCAAAGTCGGGCAGGGGGTTTTGCTACCCTGGGATCCGCATTCGCACCCTCGGAAGCTGGTCGATCTGCAAAATAGTACCCACTCGGGGAACATCTGGGTCAATCTCAGCAACCTCTTGCTCAACGCGCGAGGGTGTAAAGCCACAGACGCACGAAACTTCGTCTTCTCTGTTCTAGGTCTTGCGGATCCGGAGGTCTACCCCATCGTACCTAATTACCAAGACGAGCAACGAGACGTGCTTATATCTGCAGCGAGGGTAGCGGTACGCAAAGAGTCTGGCCTCGATCTGTTTGGGGCATGCCAGAATTTGCAGCGAAAACATGGCCTTCCTTCGTGGGTGCCGAGTCCCTTGGATGACTGGAAGACGACGCCGTTCCAGCTTCATGACCGAGAGCACGGGGGCAAGTTGTTGGACTTTTGCGTGGCGGAAGAAACTGTACCCGATGTGGAGTTTAATGTTGACGTGCTGGCTCTTCGGGGCGGACTTGTCGATGCGGTGAGTCTGAAGTGTGGAGACGCTGTCCGGAAAGGAGCGACTGCAGAAGAGCTGGAGGCTGTGTATTTGTCCTGGCGGGAGTTTATCCGCGATGCGAAGGATGGGTGAAGCATGGAGGAATATGAAGCCTACGAATATGACGAGCAGTGGGAACCGAAAAGAACCAGGCTTTGGCTGAGGTTTCTCTCGGTGTTGCAGGACTCTGCAGATGATCTGGAAGAGTTTGGGAAGAAGAACCGTCCAGCCAAAAGCAAAAGCAAGAAGAAACAGAGCGCGACTGATACCGTTATAGCCTCGTTCAAGGATCCAGACCCGTATACGGACCCGTACAACCATCTCAGTCTGAACTACAAGCTTGGGCGCGCATACCTCCTCCCGCCAACGTACAGAAGCGAGCATCTGCATCCTAACCGCAGAATGCACAACGTGCTGCGGGCGAATTGCGTCGGGCGGCGTCTGGGCGTGACGGAACGAGGTTATGTAGCTCTGATACCCGCCGAAGCTGAGGTGGGGGATCCTGTCACCATCTTTCAGGGTGCCTCGCTGCCGTATATGTTGAGAGAGATGGAGAGCGCTGGCGACTACGAGTTGGTCGGTGAAGCCTTCGTTCCAAGCTATACTTGGGGGGGTGGAGAAAAGGTGGCGACGGAGGGGGGACGTGATGTAAATGACTGGATTAGGTTATGCTGAGGTGGCCCTATTCAACTTGCTGGAGATTCTGTAGAGGGTAAGAAGGCAGAAAACGGAGGTTGCGAGCGGTTCGGATCCCATCTATCAATCGTTTTTCTCCATATACGGCAGACAAGCCCCATAAATCTCCCCAAAAGCCGGGTCCTTGATTATCCTCTGAAACACCCCCTCATCCACCACACTCACAGAATGAAGGGCTCCTGCGACGAAGAAGTCGGTACCGCTCGGCCAGGCGCCGATCACAAACGGCCCGTCGGCCTTGTGCGTTCGCAACAGCTTGCTGACAGCGCGCATGCCGTCGCCCACCGCGTCCCAGGCCTGCTCCTGTTTGTCCTGCTCCAGGAGGTCCTCGAGCCTGTGCCCGAGCGAGGCCTCGCGCGTGCGCCGGAAATACTCCTGCGCTGGTGGTGATAAGATGTTCATCTCCCGCGGCATCACTAACGTGCGGAAGGCCGTGCCGATCACAGCACGTGCTTTGGCCTCTATTTCGCGACCCAGTTCCGACGTCGATAATACCACCGGGTCTGGGTAGATCGACTCGAGAAACTGCGCGATGGGGACCGAGTCCATCATGTATGTGTTGGTAGGCACATGACGGATAGCTGGGACCGTGTATTTGTTCTTGGTTCCTGAAGCAGACTCGCCAAGGACGAGACTGCTTGATAATCTCAGATTGGACTCCTTTTATAATAAAGAACAAGAGACGAAAGAAGCAAAGGTTACTCACAGCCCTTTCAGCGTGGGCTCAATGTCTGGGAATTCGAGGAAGACGGTCCGGTAGGGAATAAGCTTATAGTTGAGAATGAGGCGAATGCGCCATACAGCGGGAGAGAAGCAGATGTTCTTCGTGCAGGCCAAGTCGTACAGAACAATCTCGGGCTCTATTTAGGTGGCCATGTTGTGCTAGAGTGCACAAGAAGACCAGCGAGGAAGAGTAAGAAGACCCAGGAAGGCTATGACTCAGCAATACTCACTAACCTCTGATTACTTCGTCCGCTCCCAACCACCGAAAAACCCAGCTCGACACATCTACGTTGTCTCCACAACCTAGATATATGTGGCGATGGATATGGAGCAGGTAAAACAGCGGTATGACTAGCACAGTTCGAGATCGTCCCTTTTTGTTGCCGGGGGCCGGCATCCGGCAATATGCCCCACATCCGCATCTACGAGCAAGCTTTCAATCGCTCGGCCATTTCTTGTACTTCCCTCTGCGGTGTGACATTATCGGGTGCGGATGTTGGTGACCGCAGCAATTCGCCCTACACGTAAAACCATCTGCTTCGCATTCCTCTCTTCTTTACTACCACAATGGCCTCCGATACCCTGGCGCACCCCACATTAAGACGGACCCTTCGTGGCCGACCGTCGGCGAAAGCCATCCAATACAGAAACCTCAAATACGCCTCAATACCAGGAAGATGGAAAGACTCCATTCCGAATGACACCATCGGCGCCAGCACGGAAGGCATATTTGATGCCACCTCTTTCGGCCCATCATGCCCGCACAAGCGCGGAGCTCAGGCTTGGGATTTGACGCTTGTTGGGAACGTCCAGATGCCGCTTCAAGAAGGCCATATGGCCGAAGAAGAGACTATGGATGAGTTCGAGTGCTTAACCGTTAATGTCACCGTTCCTAAAATGGCGGCACGGGAAAGAGATGGCGGCGGCAAGGGATTACCGGTGTTTGTCTGGGTGCACGGTGGTGGTTTGAGCGTAGGAAGTAATTCCTGGCCTCAGTACGACCTTACACGGTTCGTCGAGCGGAGCGTTGAGATCGGGAAGCCCATCGTTGCTCTCTCGATCAACTACCGCCTTGGTATTTTGGGATTCCTGGCAAGTCAGGAGCTTGGGATCGAGGGAAATTTTGGATATAAAGACCAAATTCTCGCCTTCGGATGGATCAAGAGGCACATCGCTGGCTTTGGAGGCGATCCGAACAATGTTACGGCTGCGGGAGAATCAGCAGCCGGAATATCACTATCAACATTGCTATGCGCTGATGTGGGCAGAGAGGGCTTGTTTGAAAGAGTTGTTATTATGAGTGGGGAGGCGACGTTGAGGAAATCTCGGAATAGGGCGTGGCATGAGAGTATGTACCACGACCAGCTCAAGCTCCTCGGGTTGGAGGGAGTCAGCACTCAAAAAAGAAAGAGCCGACTGCAAAAAATGAATGTGGATGAAATGATGAACAAGCTACCTCTCTCGCAGCACTTTTGCGCTTCTGTGGATGGGAAATTTCTGAGGGGCGATATTACGCTCGGTGTCTTGAGCGACGGTACACGGAGAGAGCATAAACCGGATTGGTGCAAGGAGTTTGTGGTCGGGGATACGGCGCATGATGTAAGACCTTCCCACTCTTCCCCTGAAATTTAGCCTAACGAGAGCATAGGGAACAATTTTAAAAGCCCGCATGCTCGATAATCCCAACACGTTTTCCCTTCTTCAATCTCTCTGCGCTCAACATCTTACCCGGTCCGAAATAACCAGTCTCTTGTCCGCATACGACCTCCCGGCATCGTCCCCCTCACAGCAACAACACAGCCTTCTCATGCTAGCTTCGGAACTTCGCTTCTACCTTCCTACCCTTGCCGTACACATGGGATGGAAATCGACCACGCCACCAAAGAACTGCCGCCGATACCACTTCCACGTCTCGAATCCTGTTGAAGGGCTATACAAAGGTCTCGCATCGCACGAGCTTGATGTTGGATTCCTTTTTGGGAACTTCCACGATTCACTTGACAGGAAGAGTAAAGAAGTGGGAAAGCAGATGGCAGATCAATGGATTCGATACGTGAATGGAGACGGGTGGTGTGAAGCAGGAAAGGTGCTAGTTATTGGAGAGACTGGTGTTGTTGAGGTAGAGGAGGCAGAGTACGATGCGAACTATAGAAATGGCAGGGGAAAGGTGCTGGAGAGGATTGGGACGGAAAGACTCTGGCGACTTGCGGAGGGGTGGCAAGGTGTCAGGAGTGAAGAGTTTGATAAGAACCCAAAAGCGAGCCTGTGAGGAAAGGATTGACGCAGGGTGTGCTCGATGACAGGGCCGTAGACAGTGAGTGGTCTATGGCTGTATGTTTGGCTCAATGCTCCCTGAGTCATAGCTGCTCAGTTATTTATTGCGCTGTCCGCACATCATTGCTTCCTTTTTCTTCCATTTTGCTTCATACTAGCTTGACCGTCTTCGCTGTCGGGAACGAAAGAACACGCCAAACATACTACAAGAGAGTCTTTATGCCAAACGCAAGCGCAGAACCAGGACTTGGCCAAACCATCCCTCAACCCCACGAACCACCAACGAGACCAAATAATGTCCGAAATTTCAGAATGCGGAAGGCTCTCGGGTCTGGTGGATATCGAGAAATTTCGCGGGCTCTCTGGACTTAAGCTCGAAGCATCTCGAGATTACGCTTTGGAGCCTGTGCGAGGCTTGTCGCAAAAACTCCAGACGGAGTGGATCAGACATCCAGAGACGCGCAACGCTTTCCGGGTGCTTACACAAACACGACCAAACCTGTCGCAGCCCTCAGTGGACTCGCAATCGTTATCGGAAGTGGCAGTCCGAAATATCGTCGCCTATCTGACGAAGGTCCAAGACACGAAGATACCAGGCGCAGAAGCAAAAGCAGTAAAAAGGGCGAGCGATGCCTTCACGGGTGTGGTCAACAGTGTACCTCGTGAAACGCTGAAGGATCACATCCGTCGATGGCTTGGAGGAAATCTTCCCATCGACACTGTCGACACCATTTTTGACATGACGGCGAAGGAAGTTCTCCACAAATTGGAAGAGAGGTGTTCTACAATCGATAATTTGAGGAAGGCGATCGTCCTTCACACCATTTTTCCTCTCCGAGAGTCCTCGGGAACGGTACTGAACCCTGATGCCGACTATCTCTACTACACCTTGACCAACAAACTTGCGACAGAATTGGACAAGGATCACGCGATATTGGAAGAAAAGCCTAAGTTCACGAACGAGGAGTATTTGAGAGATTGATCGACACGATCCCACGACAACCCGACGTTTATGTTGTCATCTATACAAGCGAAGCGCACCACGATCTCATAGCAGTCAAACCGATTTTTTCTACGCTCTGGAGAATCTCACAAAAGATAGAAGAAGCCGAAGCCTGGAGCCACTCTGAATTTCGGCATTCGATGAGGTTGAAGGGCGTGCGAACCGGCAAACCCGCATTATTAGGTACGGGTTCGGAGGGGTACAAGGAAGCTCTGAA